>JBAMNC010000554.1:1185000-1665000 GCA_037902135.1 Cetoscarus ocellatus
AACCGGTCAGTAATCAAATCCTTGTGCCTCTACAATCAGATCTGATGCATTTTAACAATTTAAAGACTTTTAGAATCTTTATACTTACATTATGATAAAACTGTTCAAATGTTTTAAGTGAACTGCAGTGGAAAACTATTGCCTGGCAACGCTGGTGGGAATTTGGATGGAAAAATACATCAACATTATTTTTACTCCTGCCCTGAAAAGACATCAAGGAGGATAAATAAACTATTGGAGGTTGTTTAAGTGGTTCCAATGTAACAAATCATCACCATTTATTATAGGGATGTCCAAAACTTATACACTACTGGAATAAAGTCCGTAAGTGTTTAGAAGCTGTCTTCCAAGTCCCCCTCAACTTTTTCACAGTTTACTTGAGTGCTATAGCATTACATATTCATTATGCAGCAATAAAATACCTGATGAAAATACCACTTATTGCAGCGAAGAAAACGTTGACAAGGAAGTGGTCATAATTGGAGCCCCTAAACACACATGAACACAGACGAGTGTTCATGGAATTTACATTATGGAGAGACAAGCATTTTCATCAACGTATGAGTTAGGGAAATTCAAAAGTCTGTGGTCAAAATTGGTCAGATATATTTGCCCATGGAGACCAGACCTACTCTAACTATATTTAAACATCACCATCTCTATCTCTCTTGGCATGGATCTTTGTTGCCCGAATGTGACATGACCAGTACATTCAATTGTTAAATAATAAATCAGGTTTTTTTGTACTTTGACCACCACAACCTCCCCCTCAAAAATTCTAACAATATGTTTTAACAGACTTCCTCCTCAACCTCTACATACATACATGAAGGGAATAATCAGGATATAAGCATATCCAACAGAGCAGCCAGAGCACTACACAGCATCTGTAGAGTAGTCTGATGGTGCGCTCTATCGGTAATCAGTAGGTTCAAGCCCAGCTCCAGCTCTGGCTGTCACGTGGAGATGTGTCCTTGAGCAAGACACTTGACGCCAAATTGCTCCCACTGCTGCATCAGTGGCGATAAAATGGGTGTGAAAGAGCATGGATGTGCTAGCTAATACTGATGGACTACGGAAAAACTCAGAACCATCGGTGAGTGAATGTGAGAGTGAATGGGTGTGAATGGGTAGATGTCTAAAAGCACTCAAAAGAGATTAGAAATAGCCATATAAGCTCAAGTCCATTTACCATTTGTGCTGTTCACAATGTTTGCAATTTCTGTGGATAAACTCCCTTAGTTCATAGAAATCAAAAGTATTTATTCTGCAGCTTTTTGGGGTCAATCATGCAATGCATCAGGTTACTCGTGAAGCTTTACTGCAGATCTTCCTACACATTCTGTTTCCTACTTTACTGTTCAACACATGATTTTAACCCTTTTCTGCACCTAATTTTTGACCAAAAAAAAGCCAAGAGAGCAGAAATATATTTTGTTTTCGGTGTTGAGTTTATCAAGAAAGACAGGACTGTGGCAGCCAAAAGATGCAGCCAAAATGTAGCACACACACATGGTCTGTAAGCTTGGGCCAGGGCTGGGATCATCCATCACACATCAAGTGTGTTTAACTGTAGTATTTCATTCTGCAAAACACTCATCACCCTGACAGCTTTACTGTGAAAAAAGTTAAATACTGGAACCTGATCACCCAAAACTCATGGAAAAAAATATTCAAAAATATTCTGGACATGTTGTCAACAAGCTTATCCTCTAGTCTGACTTTTAATCACTTTGTTGCTGCAGAGAGCATCATTTTTTTCTTATCCACTTTATAGCTGTGTTTTTCCTTTAGACTGACAGTTCAAATATTTCATTATCACAAAAGCCCCATTCAATTTTGCTTGACTCACAGTGAGAGATCCTGCTTTGTATTTGAAACAAAGTGCATACTAAATCATTATGTCCAATCACACAGGCACTTATCTCCCTTCCATATGTCAGTTCCTCCCCTCTCCTCTGCATATTTGATTGCATCATCGTTCAGATTCGACTCTGTCTTTTGAATTTTAATACATCCTTCAAAATGTGCCTCTGGAATTTCCTCAATTTAATGTCTGATGATGAATGTATCACATATAGATCAGTATAATCATGAAGTTAGACAGTCTGCAGTGTATCTAAGTGCTTTCTTGCAGAAGAAGTGAGAATATGACTAACATACAAATTTAATATCTAAGAAAGCAGAAATCAGGTGGAATGATTTGTTCATGAAGGGTAACTCAGTTTAGAGCTGTGTGAGGTTTTTATAAACATGTGTACACTCAATCAGAGCTGTTCACTTTGTAAATGAAACCACACTGCAGACCACTTTCCAATGTCAGATTCTACTTGAATTACTGTTTTACCGTTTATAAGCTTTCCAAAGCCAATAAATTGACATTCACACTGGCTTCCTGAAAGGACTGGTCAGCTGTGAAGGTTAGAAAGCAGCCAGCATCTGAGCTTCTCTCTCCAGCTCTCTGTTCACCCTTCAGTAACTTAAAAGCAAGTGTGACGCTATAAATTTCTTCAAGGACACTCTCTGAAAATGCAGCTGTTATCCCCGTATTAGAAAAATGTCGAGTCTCTGTCTGTGACAGCAGGGTTTTTGATCTGCTTTTGGAGGCTGTTAAAAACAACACTTTATCTTTGTTTTTCAGTCCTGCTCAGATATACTCTGTCTTTTATTGCAAATATCGACCCCTACAACACGCTGTCAGAAGAAGAAGCAACAGGCTCGGCTTAAAGTGCGTCCATTGCCACCCAGCATGAATTCAGTGTCCTACATGAAAACCCTTTGACTGGCAGACAGGTTTACTAACATCTTTCCATGAATTGTTTGTAGACTGCTGTGTGATTCAACTGCCACTATAGGGTCACTTAACATGCTTGGTTTGGTTTAAAGGTCCCATGACAAGCAGAAAACAAAATAGCATGGGGGCAAAAATCTGATAATGGATTTTTAATATCTTTTAATAGAATGTATGCTAGATTTTTGATAAAAGTGAAAGCCCAACAGTGGGTACATCCACTTATGAAACAACCTGAACAGCTTCAAATGCGCTCTGTAACTAAAGGGAGACCGATAAAATCCAGCACTTTGAACACTTTTACATTGTTCACATTTTTTCCACAGGGATTCTTCGCTCCCTCAATCATCTCCAAGTTGTTTGACAACTTCATCAGATAACACACCAGTTAAGAGGAAATGTCAGGTCAGTCCTTTAAACTGTGCGCGTCCATGTGTCTGTAGGTGTGTGTGTGTGTGTGTGTGTGTGTGTGTTGGCCGTCCTTTCTAACCCACTGGCTGCTCCCCTGCAGGAAAGCAGCTCTCAGGAGAGAAGAAAACTATCAGTCTCAATAGCAGGGGAGACACACGCACACAGAAACACTGAGGTGCTTCTCTGTAATTTCACAGCCATCAACTCTCATCACAGTGAAGGGGCAGAAAGTTCAGGATGGAGGCAACCAGAGGGTAAAGGAATGAATCCTCTTCATCGTATCCTCTACAACCTACCACAGTAAGTCTTACTGTTTTTTCACCGTCACTGTCACCAATCATCATCAAATCATCAGAAAAGACTGCAGCTATTAAAAACAGAACATTTGATCAGACAGACTGCAAAAACCACAGGCCACTTCCTCACTCCTTTTTCTACAGCTCAGATTCAGATGAACACGTGGACACAGGACATGTTGTAAAAATACCTTCTGTTGTAATGGGACCTGATTTTTACACTTCAAAATGATTTAAGGGGAAAATACAAACTAAATCTAAACCTCATTCTGGACAACAGAATCAAAAAAGGAGTCCTAAGTATTGAGTTTTTTTCCCTCTGGACACATTTTAAGTAATCTTTTGATCAAAGTTGACATTTGTGCAAAATCAGGAAGAATTTTTGGAAGCATTTTCTTAAGTATTACGTTCAGAGGCAGTGGTGAACATGGCATCCATGGCCTTTGATAAATGACCCCCAAACTCAAATCAGTTAATCTTTTAGTCAGAAAAGACAAATGTGCAAGGTCTTTCTTAAGAAACGATGTCCACAAGCAAAGAATGAAAAGGAGACTCCATGACTTTGACATTTGACCTCAACATTTTACTCAGTTCACCCTTACATTATGGCTTACATTTGTCCCAAATTTGAAGGAAACCCCTTTAAGATATTTGTGATACTGTGTTCACAAGTAAAGGATGATTATGATGCTCCATGATCTTTACCTTTGACCTATGACCTTGAAAATCTGAAAACTTCATTTTGAGTAAGCATGGATATTTGGATGATGGCTGTGAGGTTCTGTGGGGTTGACCTACAGTGTGGTCTATCAAATTCACTTATGTATTTTTTAATGGGAGTAAACATTAGTGCAGGGTTTGTTGAATTTCTCTAACGTTTTTTGAGATATTGCATCCGTAGGTGATGGATGAATACAAAGTTTAAGTTAAATAATGCAATGCTTTAAAGATATATTTTAAATATCATTATTTTAGATATTTACCATTCTTTTTTTCACGTTTTTTGTGCTGTCCTGTGTAGTTGTAGGAATCTTTTGTAGTTTGTGTTTTTTTGCTTTCCGTGCAAAGCCAAATCCCTTGGATGCAATAACGGTTTCATTCATTCATTTATAAAGAAGATATGAGTCCAGAGTCTCTATTTCAAGTTCTAACAAAATCAAACATTTCATAATAAAAGACAAATAAAGCTAAAAGCAGAATGCTACAACACAGCCTACCCTGAATTTAACCGTCTCCCCTCTGGTATGGCAGATGGCTGATAAATAACAGTGTAGGATTGCTGATTGGAACCTGCGGTAGCCAATCAAAAATTCAGGAGGCCCAGGCCGCAATTTGACCACGCCCCAGCCCAGATAATGCTGCCCTTTATATGTTATCCTTGCCTTTGGGGGCTGAGGCCCACTATTTTTGAAACATTTACATAAAGGATGATTTTGGAGCTCATGGGTCAAAGGTCAAGGTTATGGTGCCTCATGTTTATTCAACTTCACTTTATTGATTGTCCCTTCAAGGGTGATTGGTGTGCAGCAGTTGATCACAAAAACACTCACTATAAGACAGAAAAAACAATACAAACAATAAAAAACTATCATAAAAAAGACATAAAAAATGATTATAACATGAAACAATAGGCACACAACATATCCAATAAACAGAGGCATAGGTCAGATAGACAGGCCCTGTTCAGTTCAACACAGCAGCTCAGCTCAGCTTGCAACAGTATGATTACCTACTGTACATATTGCACATATTACATCCTATCTCCTAAACACACCCTATACAAAAATACCATGACAATCAATTATGCTTCACGAGAAGCCGACAGGCAGGATAAAGTGCATTGATGCTTTGCTTGTGAATGCAGTACCACAAGAAAGCTTCAAATGATTTTCATTAAACTTTGTACAAATATTGCAGGGATGAACTGATTAAATTTTAGAGGTCATAAGTCAAAGTTCAAGGTCATGAGGTTTCATGATCATTCTTGCTTTCAAACATGATATTTCAAAAGAGCTTTGAGGTATTTGTAAACTCTGTGAGAATGTCTTCACTGACTCAGCAATCAACTGCTAACATTTTGGAAATACAAGGTCAAAGGTCACCTGTTCATCCTTTGCTTGTAAGTAATCACTCCACCACAGAGACCACCCTGCCGTACACCCTGTGTACCTCATGGTATGACTGAGCAGCTCAAACTGGGACATTCCTACCATGAATACTTCAGAGAACACATTTCTATACACCTTCAGTATGCATTCATATATCTTTGTACTTTCACTGAATCGTATATCACCATCCAGGTACTGAACAACATTTTTGCTCATGGCAGTTTTCATCACATCATGCAGGCCTACAATCTGCGACTGCCTCTTTTCTTGTCAAAAAGCTCAGATCTTTTTTACAACTGGACACCCACAAAAGAGAAGATTTTAAATATTCATGCTATTCACAAAAACACTATCTTACTTTGCCACACATACACGCACACTCACACAGAGAAAAAACTTCTGCGTGAGTAGACATTGTGTCCTCTGCGGCTTAACTATATCTGTATCTCCTCACGGCCTGATGAGTCTGCTCCCACGGCTCCCAGAGAGGAAGTTATAATGACAGGGCCGCTGCAGCCTCAGAGAAACAAGTCACACACTCACATGGAAATATACATGGCCTTGAACAGAGGTAACACAGACATTTTCACAAAGCTTATTTTCAATGGCACTCTCTACTTCTAAAGACAAAGTAAAGCTTACCAAAGAAACAGTAAACACTCCATCTATGCCCATGCATACCAGTGAACACATACACAGCGTGCACACATACATCCCCGCAGGTCATCTGACTGATGCTGACTGCAACCACAGAGAAGACGCAGGAAACATCTCATTCGATTCAGCCGTTCAGGGATTAAAGAGCAAGTCCAAACCCTCATTTTATCAAAGCCTCGAGGCCGGCAGAGTCAGCCGCAGGTCAGAGTCGATGTCTGTATCTCTGTTGATGTTTTCAACCCTCCCTCTCTCTCTTTGCTCTCTCCTCAAGCAGAGAAAAGGCCATGGATGGCTTCTTTTATTTCTTCAAGTTACAATCTTCACACTAAAAGGTCAAATTGAGAAATGACTATTCCTTAAATATCTGTGGTTAGAAGCTTATATTACCTCCAATATTTCAAACAGTTTTCAAGCCAGAGAAATCCTTCAGTTTAACAGTCTGTGTATGTTGGTGGTAACTGCCATGACTAACTTACCATGACAAGACACAACATATTTATTATGGCAGCAGAAACACAGGATGTATCATCAAAGACTGCTGAATGAGAAAGAAGGAACTACTTCTTCAAACAGCAATTATGTTTCTGTACCTAAGTCGTATTTTTTGTTGCGTACTTGTGGTGCGCCATATTTTTCCTCTACCATCAGGTGAACATTGTGTTATCCAGCCTCCCAAAGCATCTTATAAATCTGTCTTTCAACCACTCCATCCATTGACCCTTGTAAAACTGTGGCCCAACTAGAAATTTTCAACTCAATTAGAGATTACATATACCTACTCACAAAATCAACTATAGAAATAGTCATTTGTGAAATGGATCTTCCCAAAAGCTGTCCAGAGCTTATAGGGACCAAGACATCAAACGACACACACGTGGATACAAACATTAATTTAAACCTTCAACCAAGAAACAGAAATAACCTAAAACCTTTGAAAATATCTATAAATTACTCTAAATATTATAAATAAGCAGTGGCATTAGCACAAAAGGCATTGGCGCATAGAGAATAAGTACACAATTCAAAAACCTTTTAAAAGTTCAGCTCTGCCCACCTGAACCGCTCGTTCTTTTCAACAAAAACTGCCCCCCATGATATGTGTTTACTTGACCTTCACACAACGAAAAAGAGATGCTGCTGAAAGTTGAATGCTTTGCTAGTGGTTGGTGGCATGAACCAAGAAAAACATTTTTAAACATCTTTGTCCCTCATTCTGTGAAATCCTACAATGGAAAGAAAGGGTTGTTTAATTCTTTTTTTATATAACTGATGGAGTGCAGTCTTCTATTGAAGAGTTCCCCATTCAAAATAGCAAATAACCTGCAAGTGAGCAGAGCTCACAGTGAGCCTCTACAGTAGACTGTAGGAAACACTGGAGTAACATCAGCTGTTTGGTTACTCAAGTAGGCTTTGAAAACCAACCTAATGGATCCACCATTTGAAACAAAAGTGCTCCAAGAGCACAAACTTCTGCCAAAGCATTTATGACATTGTTGGCCAAGTTATTATCAAAATAAAATAACTACCAGCAATTTTAACAAACCTTTGAACGTTTTTCAGGATCTGCATCTGTATTAAGATCACCATCAAAGTGCGTTCACTCATTCCTTGTGCCATGAACAGCATTCCCTGACAATTTAATCAAAATCTGCTGAAAACCTTTTGAGTTATTAGCAAAAATGTGGAAATCTGTCCTATCACACATTGTCTTTAAAATATTCCTGGTTCTACATCTGTATTTAGATCACAACCAAATTCAATCAATTCTTTTTTGTGCCATGACCAAAATCTCCTGAAATTAAAGTCTGTTGAAAACTTTTTGAGTTATCTTGCTCACAGATTGACAGACGGACGGAAAGACAGACAGACAAGCAAACAAACAATGGATAAATGTTGGCAAAAACAAAAACCACTTGGTGAAGATAATACTACTTACTAAAACTAACTTTTAGTCAACCAAGTAACAGATAATGCTGCCAGGTGCAGCTGAAGGCTTTAAGCCTTCTGACAAACAACTACACTGCACTGGCTTAGGGTTGGCTGTTGTTTGTCTTTTTCCAGTGTTTGTGCCAAGCAGTACTTTTAAATGTGTCTCCTAAATGGTTCCTAAATTGAAACTAATAAGAGATAAAAGTTTTCATGTTAATTCTTGATGCAAATTACATTCATATAGGCTGCATCAACAGTTCATCAACACTCTTCTCCCTTATTATGTGAAATTCATGCATGAAACATAAATGTTGCTCTGCTTTTTACTAAATAGGATTCAAAAAAAGAAAAAAAAAGTATGTTAGCAGCAGAAGGAGCCGACAGTGCATCTCTGCACATCATCTTTTAGTTGATGTTTTATTTGAGAGCTAACTTGATCACAAGATGGACTGTTCAATATCTTTCACTGGTCCATCTGGGCAACAGCTCATAAAAAGAGTTAGGGAATGGGCAGAATCTTTCAAAAGCAACATGATTGGATAATCCTTCCATCAATCACATCTAATACAGGCCAATCAGATAGTGTAGCAGACTGGCACTACTGACACACAGTGTAAAGCACAAAATGTGAGCCACGTGGAAGAACAAACTCTTGACAAAACATGTCAGAAGTGGAGGGCAAATATCCTTACTATCAAGAAAGGTTTTTAGTGTTATTTGTTTTCAATTAGTTAAGAAAGTGCAGTCCAGATCTGATAAAACTGCTACTGAAGATGTTAGCATCTATGCTAATCTCTGTACAAGCAGTCACTTCCTTTTGTCATCTCACTCATAGCTCTCACCTCTTCCTGCTTTAAAGGATGCTAATTGGGCCTTGCTGCTTTAGGATGCTCACAATCATTGTAGATTAGAGCTTGGCCTTATGGATCTGCCTAATTACAGACATTGAATCAGGTGGATCCAGCTGCACTGCAAGATTAGATTGAAAGCCCCCTTTACAGTTCAATTTACACACTGTGCATGAAGCTGCGTATCTAAAATTTTGACGATTCATTTTGATGTTTGGTTTCTCTTAGGTGCACAGATGTATTCCCGTCATGGCATACATTGAATTTCCTTCTCCATTTTGGAATCTCCTTCAGAACGGCTGAAGCAGATAATGCATGACTCTGTCACATTATATTTTTGTGAAGTAAGCCCGTGCAGTGTGACGAGTGTGCCTAGAGCAGCGTAGCGTGTAGAGTCATGATGCTTGATGGAGCATTTGGGGACTGGAGGGAGTGAGAGAGGAGATTATCAAACTCCTGAGCGAGCCAGCTGCCACCGGAGCTGTGTGGGCAACACTGCACCCTGACTCGCTCTCTTTTTATCTCCCTGCCTCTTTCATGGTCACCCTCATTAAACAGCGCTGATAGCTGACATTTCTGCGCCCCGGCACTGTCAGCAGTGAGGGAAACTGGCAAAGCTTCTGAAAATCAGTCATGCTCAAACCAGGGCAAAAAAAATCTGTCCTCAATGTGTCCAATGATGTACCGCAAAAACCCCTGCTCGGTATATTTATAGGAATGAGTCAGTATATTTAGAGAGATGTAAAGACTGCATTTAAGTGGGCACAGTCATGTTGGCATACGCAGACAAGCAGATGCCTAAAATTGACACTTCCCAAGGACTGGGTTTGAACTGTTTTGCCAATGAGTGAGCTCGGTAAAAGGAGTGACAAACAGGAAACAGTGAATAACACATCTACAACCACCATTCCAATGAAGTTGGGACACTGTGTGAAATATGCATTCCTGACATTGAAAACTTTCAATCATCCTGCGCTTGAGATCTTCTCTTACACAAGACGTTAAAATACATATCCGACAAAGCTATGATGCAGTGTTGTAGGACTCGAGTCCAGGACTCAGACTCAAGTCTGACTCAAACACTGAGGACTCGGACTGGACTCAGACTCGAGCTCTGGTGACTCGACTACAACACTGCTATGATGAATGTTCTTCATCCAAATACAAACATATTCACCATCCTGCCCTCAGTAAACTCAAATACAGATGGTGTTTAAGATGTCAAGAGATTTTGTTTTGCTTTAAAGGTCAAATAATTGTGATGCCCTGCAGCCTCGAGCTTCCTGTGTCCTCTAAACTGGATAAACAGCAGACTCATGTCTAACACCTCAGCCATGTGTAAATCAGATTCAGAGTATGCAAGATAGATTACCAAAATTTACTGTAAGTATTGGTACAAATATTTAATCATCATACTTCCCTGTAATGAGAAAAGCTGTTGTTTAACTCACAAGCACAATGGCAGCTCCTATACAGTAGAGTTTAAGTCTGATGTCAATACATCATGGAAATTGTCAGATGCTTGGTTGGTTTATCGGCATCTCTCGAGTCCGTGAAGTCTGGTTTATACCTTTGTGTCATAGTTATGTCATATCCTTTAGTGCTGTCTTGAGCAATTATACTTGTAAATTGGTGTATCCATATCGCTAAGCTTAACTCCACTTAAATGCTAGTCGTTAGTGTTATTTCTGTTAAACTGTCAATTGAATCAGCAGTTAATTAAAATGCAACTATTGGAAAAAAAAGATGAATAGAGGAGTTGGAGCAACAACAACTGGATCTGCAGAGAACAGGATTTTTTAGCACTTGTTAGTCAACTGATTGGGCTTTTCCACTACCTGGTATGTGCTTGATTCAACTTGACTTTACATAGATATTTTGGTTTTCCATTAGAGACTGTAAGAGTACCTGGCACAGGTTTTAGAATTACTTCCAAGTGAGCTGAGCTGAGACTAAAACGTGACATGAGACACAGCTGACCACTTAATGATCAGAATATCCCCACTATGAGTTGGAAATTTGCAACACGGAAATTAAATGCCTCTCATTGTTGACTTGGGAATGCCTGACTTCCCTAACTCCCAAAAGTTTGTCTCCTCACAGTGACAGAAAGTTATAAACCTAGAGGGGGGTTGGCAGCTCTTTTGCCTCTGTTTCCATCTTTATTGTTGTGAGGATGGCACTTTAGTTAGCACAGCAACGCAGTGACGACCCTGCCTTAACCCTACCGTAAAGAATTACCAACAAAGTCTGAACTGTAACGGAAAATGAAGTGGGTGGCATCCAAACTGTGTGGAGTCATGCCAAGTTGAGCAGATGCTGTTCCACAAATGGAGAGACACCATAAACAAGACAGGAATGAGGAAAAGCACTTCATATACATTAGCAAGTAAATTCAGAGTATTGTTTTGTCTTCTGCAGCTATTTCTCCATATTATATTACACAAAAATGTCTCAGACATACACAGAGATGTGCTGTGCAGCACACCAATCACAGGGCTTTCAGTCTGCATCAGTTAAAGGCATGGCTATATTCCTAATGAGGTCAAATTCAGGTCTCTGACTAGGTAACAGCTCAGGGCTGCATGGACCACAGCATAGGGTACACAGTATAGTAGTAAAAATCAGGCTTTACACTGCAGTTGTATCAATCGTGAAAAGTCAGTGGCCTGATGGCAAGATGGTTTATCCCAAATAATCCACAGTTCAATGGAGTGTGCCATGACACTGGTAGATAATCTGCACAATGTATGCAACCCTGATATTTTCTAGACATAACCTCAGTGACCTAACCTTCTTGTCACTCTTGGCCTTCACAATAGAACGTTTCCCTTTCTATTGATTGAAGGAGAGCAAAATACTGGAGTGGCAGCTTGTAAATTTCAGGGTAAAGTCTGTCTGAAAAACCCTGCTGTGTGCGTTCACACATGCAGCTCACTTGTGTAATTTCAGGATTTTTCTGCTAGTGTAAGTAGGGTTTATTAAATTCTTTGAGAACTGTACATAACTTTAGGTATGTTTACACTGTAAACAGTAATAGTGGAGAATCCTCTCCCTCCCACTACCTGGACAAAAATCTTTGATGCACTTTGTATGTGTTTGGATCAATGATTCTGTGTTTTTAAGAAGTAAGGGAAAAAAAACAGCAACATAACACTGGTGAGTGGTAAGCTTACATTAGCTTCTTAATGGTGTTTACTGATAATATCAAGATCACTGTCAGCTGCCACTTTAAGCCAGAGTTTTGTGGCTGCGATTTTATCAAAGAAGGTAAAGTCTAAGTCAGTTCAAGGTTACCGTCATTGTAACTCGACAGTAGAGTATTTGGCAGTCAGACCACTATTTGCTCCTCTCTGAAATGTATCTATGAGATAGGGCTCTGCAGAAGTATAATTCAGGCCTGTCTCCTCATCATTTAGTGCAACCAATTGAAAAATAACTGCCTTTCATTTGAAATATAGATATTAACCATTCTGGCAACTGAGGCTGTCAATTTCTCTATAGTGTAAGCAGAGTGCTGTGTTTCTCGCCTGCCAGAGGAGCATTACATGAGTGTGGGACATCATGTGATCAATAATAACAAATGCTTTTTATCACAGTAATGAGAATTATTACCATTTAAACACATTTGTATGTGGATGGACTGGCCTTGGGGCACATTGTGATATGTTTGAATGCAGCCCAGAGTTCATAGTTGTGCACTACATGTCAATCTGTGTGTATGCCATGCAGAGCTGTCACTGCTTTGTAAAATGAAGATAACTCAACATGTGATTGTTTTCATATCAGTAGAAACAGTCTGCAAATCCAAAGAATGCGCAGTGGTACAGTGGAGGTCTCTATTTGTTCCTGTAAAAGTAGCTCATTGTTGTTTCAAGTTGAAGCGCAGATAAATTAGATGTCATATCTCAGTGATAAGCAGTCTGTTATCATTCCTGCATCGCTGACACACTGTTAGCAGAGCACGGCATCCAGGGACTGTT
Source organism: Cetoscarus ocellatus (assembly GCA_037902135.1). NCBI lineage: Eukaryota > Metazoa > Chordata > Actinopteri > Labriformes > Labridae > Cetoscarus > Cetoscarus ocellatus. The sequence goes on from JBAMNC010000554.1 coordinate 1,198,024, forward strand.
TGTACAGGAGGAAAACAATTATTATCTCCAAATAGGAAGAGAGGAGGAGGGGGGCACCATCCGTAGAAATTTTAATTAAAAGACTGGCAGAGTTTCATCTCACTGTGACAACTCCATTATTTCCCGATGACAAAACAGTCTCAGAGCAGAACAAATTCAGCTCCAATGGACTGGGTTTCAGCCGCAGTGTAAATGCACCAGCCGTGCTAATCATTTCCCCGACCTTGGCATTTTGAATCTCGGCGAAGTGGCAAGGTGAGGCTGAAATTAGAGTAATTATTCAAATGTGGCGTCACCGAGCTTTGTGTTGGGTTTGACTGGGAGCTGATGAGAGACACCCCAGCACATACCTCTACTGTGTTGCCTTGTTACACAGATATAAATCTACACCTGGTGCATTCTGTGTGTGAATTGGTCACACATGTAAAACGAGCTTTGTAAGTCCATCAATCTCCCTGTGTGGTTTCCAGCACAGGCTATCACCAGATACTTATAAATTTAACATGTTTTAGATTGAACACACTGTTGAATAAAGACTTTGTGCCATTTATACAATCTGAGCATAAAAGTGCAGACATTAATTACCACTTTGTTATCATGCTGTGTAATAGTTTGCATACACTTTTCCTGCTCGTGCTGGATCAACAGTATTTGTGCAGTTTCTACTCTGCAGAGACAAGCATGAGCGACAGCACTGTAACAGACACCACACAAAGAAAACTGTGATCTGTGAGCTCTTCAGCAATCATCAGCTGACATTATCTGGCAGATGATGTCATGATGTTTGATAGATGTTCATTTTTCACTACTCACCAGTGATGTTAGGGGTTTATGTTTATGAATGACTTTCATACAGACTTCCTTTTCTCTGTGGGGTTAACATCCCCCAATATATACACAATCACTTCTTGGTTTAATAAATTCCTTAGTCGACCATCTTTGGAGCCACAGTTCAGTAGAATAATGAAGGTGATCAGAGTGCAGCAATCTCAGCTGCAGGATATCTACAGCAGCCCAACAAATTCTGAACTGCCCTGATCACCCTCTGTTTGCTTAATTTGATTTCCCTTCTGGCCAACGTTACAGATCCCTTAGAACCAAAACTAGGCGAGCCAGAACTTCTTTTATTCCGGTTGCCATTGACAACCTTAATTCTTTGGCCTGACCAGTTTTCTTGTGTGTGCTTTAAACACCTCGTGGATAGAATTGATTTTGATTTTTAGACTGTAATCCTTGACTATTTATTGATTATGCATTGAATCTCCTTTTATCTGCTTTACCTCGTATGTTCATCATTACTGTTTATCTACTGCACAGCACTTCAGTGACTGAATGCACTTTATGAAGCTTTGTCTGATTCTTTAGCCTTTGGCATTTTGTGATTTAAGTGCCTTCCTTTTTCACTTCTGCTCAGGATTGTTCCTGATTTTCATAATGCCTGTATGTTTTATGTTTTATCATGGACTGGTGTTCTGATGCCTGCTGCTGAAAAACAACTATCCCACGGGATAATACTTAAGTTGAAGTTGAAGTTGAATAGCCAACAAGTTATGTACAATAAGAACCTGATTCTCATGATTTCATTGAAATGACAGGTGTCTAGTTTACTGAAGTAGCAACATCATAATCATAATTCGTAAAAACTAAGAATGTCAACAGTTTTCAGGTCTGCCCACATGAAAAACAACTCTATAAGTGCTTGTTGTTGGACAGAGACGGGATCAATCATGTCTGATGCTCTGCGGGTCATCGTTGGAGATAAGACCTGTTAACAAATGATACTGGAGATTGTTTTTTACTCCAGTGATATATACATACTCCATAAAAAAGTTTGGATATGTTAAGAGCAACACAGATAAACATGAGGGTAGCACACATTTGGCTGAGACTGGTGAAGTCAAGACAGACTGCAAAGTGGGCATCCCAGAAAAACAAAACAAGAAGACTGATCCCTCACCCTTGCTTTGCTGAGGAACAGTGCCAGAGCTGTTTCTCAGTCCATGAATACACGAGCCTTACATGTTGTACCTCCTCCTAAAGTAGACTAATAAGGCTTTCCAATGAAATAAAATACAAAACCAATTAGTTTTATTAAAAGGGAGACATAATAGACTAAAATAACTTTTCTAAACTTTTTTAAAGGGGGTATATATTGTCATTTCCGAGGGAACTTTCCAGATTAATGCTGTTTCTCTTCATGTGCAACTACCCAAATCAGATCTTTAACTTTGTTTAGGTGTTCATTAAAGGTGGTTGAGATAAACCTCAAAGTGGCTGTAGTGTCACCACACAATGGCACACTTTAAGTAACTTGCTGTCGCCAGTACATCGCAGTTTAATTAAGAGGAACTTCTACATCGCTGGTCCAGCAGACCACAGCATCACTGACATCCTTACCTTCATCTGGATCATTCCTGGCCGACGCCTCCAGCAGCGCCACACTGGCAGCAAACGACACTCGCCTCTTGACGTCTGGCTGATGCAGGTTGTTGGCATTGCGTCCCTTCTTGTCGGCCTTCCTCTTCTTGTTCTGCATCTCCTTCTCGTATACAGCCCATCTCTTTAGCTGCTGCGTTCGCCTCTTCTGGGCCGCCCGCAGCCTCTCCAGACTGGGCACCTTGTCCAGCTGCTGCAGCTCCTGGATCAGCTCCAGGTGGCTGGCCATGGTGCCCGGGGGAGGAGGGGGAGGGATAGAAGGATGGATAATGGTGGCCAGATGACTTCAAGAGAGGGGAAGAAATGTAGGAGTCTAGCGAGGGCTGCACCTTCGGCCGTGGCCTCCTTCCATCATCATCGTCTTCATCATCCTGTTAGCAGCAGTAAACCTGAGGGAGAAGCAGACAGAAAGCAGGGTAAAATATAAGCCACAAAACTTTTACAACCAAGAACTTCAATAAATACGTTGGCAAATAAAATGTGGTGTGGAAGTAGTTTGATGCTGTGTTAAACGTCTAGTAAATCTTTGGAAAGATGCACAGGGGGAAGACTGACACTCAAAAGTATGCACCACATCAAAGTGCACTGAGCTGCATTTTAGTGGCCTAGTTTGAGCGAGAGAAGATCAAACCAACAAACCATCCAACTGAGTGCTGAATAAATATGTTTTACTATACTTCTGCTCTCTGTAGCTGATACCGTGATACTGCAAATATGATTTAAAGAGCCAAAAGATATCAATAAAACAAATGACATTTCTGATTTTCACTAAAACTTGAATAGAAATGAAAGCAAGGTGTCATTTTCATAAATATTCCACTCACTTTCATTTGCATAATTCAAGCTCCATCAAAATAATGCGTTTCAGGGTTAACAAAAAAGAACAAATGTGCCTATGAGTGAATGAAGGCCAATTCTTTCAAACTTTATCCAAACAGACAGGGTTGCATTATGAATTTCCATTTGCTTTGTGAGCATTTAAATATCCTCCAACAAGGTTAACCGCTTCCTGAACGCTACCGTCAGACATCAGGGTGACGAGACGCCAATGAAGAGGAGATAGCAAAATGCAGCAACAAGGTAGTGAGCGACAGGAGGGGATTTTTTGTGTGTTTCATTTACCTTGATCTAGCCTTGTTTTCTTGTAAACATGAACAAAAGTCCCTATTTTCTGTTTCTCTCTAAGAACTGAAAGCTTCTCTGTCAGCAAAGCAAAACATCCCACGTTAGCTTCAAAGTTTTTGGGACAGCCAATGAAAACAGCTCATGTCATGATTAGTAATACAGGGAAAATCTGAGTAAATAATCATGCAGGGCAGGGGAGTGAGAAAATATCAAAACACCAATATATTGTGATGTTTTGTGGTGCAAGACTGTAAAGGCATATAACTTGCTGTTTAATGCAGCCTTCAGTAGATGTTTATAGCACATATTCAGCCGTTTTACTCTCATTCCCATTGTAACATTCATGTAGTATTTCTGGACTGCATGAACACAGAAATAAAGTTTATAAATGTTGCAGGGACCATGCCTCATATTAACTACACTAAAAAGATGTATTGTAGGATCTTCATACAACAAAAAAGATAAAAAATATACTTTTAGCGAAAACAGTTGCGACGTATCATCCTATTTATCGATTTGTGTTATACTTTGATATATCTGGCACTACCATTCTAGGGTCCTCTTGATGGGTTAACTTCTACAAAGCCATGAGGAATATGTTCATACATAACGTCAGTCAATATACAGATGCAGCCTCAATGAAGCTTTGTCTTTATTTTATGGCAAATGCTTCTGAACTGCTTCCAGCTAAAAAATGATATTACTCAAAACTGGTTGTGTATTTCCAGTTTACGGTATGCAGGATGGCGGGAATAAAGACCGCAGCTACAGCACCAACTAGTGGTGGGAGGCTAGATAACACAACCTCTGACAGGCTTTGGTCTGCCTGGCTAGGCGAAAGCACACCAAACTAAGGGCAAAATAAAACAATGTTGTAATTTCACCCCTGAACTGAACCAAGTCAAACTTTAGGTGTGAAAGTGACCGAGCATGAACAGACAGAGAGAGAGGAAAAACTCTGCTGTGGGAAGATTGGGCAAACAAACGCAGCAAACCCTGAACAGGCTGAAATGTTCAAACGGACTGTAAAAGCACTCGTTTTCTGCAAGGTGGAGCGAGCACAAGGAGGGTTTTTTCATATTGGGGGTTTGTAGACAGACAATGGGAGCACATTTTTTGTATCAAAACATTTAAAAGGGTTTTACTCATTTATGTGATGCTCCATTTTTGCACAATTTAGATTTCTTCTCTTTTTGGTTTAATTTGTAATACACCACAAGCTGTATCAGAACTCATAGGTAGTTTAAGATGTCGCAAGTTGAAACAAACAGATCTGCCACACGTCAGGTGCTGTAGCTTGCTTTGTGTCCGCAGAAAAAACCTAATACTGAACCATGCTGCTAAAACTCTCGTATCAACCAAACTGTGACCTCTGCTAACCGTTACATCACTATTAAATACACTGAACACGGACTGAAACTGACTGTGCTGATTCTTGAAATGGCACTCAGTGATTGAGCTCATTGAGACCACCTCCTTTAAACAGCACTGTAAACAATAAACTGACATTTTATTAGCCAAGTTAAAAAAATTCCTGTGTTTAAAAAAGCCTTTCTTAGCGCTTAGCATGCGCTTATACATAAACATAAAACAAACTACCGAACAAGCTTAATCAGCATATTTACACATGAAGCATGTTCTTACTTACTGTTTCTTAAGTGCTGAGAACTATTTCCTCATGTCTGCAGTCTTTGCTGGGAGCGCAGAGTTACATGAAACACCTCACAGATCAATATGGCACAGTCATTCTGCAGTAGACCTTACGCTACATTTCCTCTAAAGCTACGATGTCTACACAACTGCTAAAACATGGACAGGAAACAAGCTGTCTAATCACTTCCGACAGCTTTGCTCTTAGTCCCCATGTCACTGGAGCAAAGCGTGAGAGTTTGTTTCTGTGTGCTGAAACCGTTAAAACTGGTCTGAAACAAAGTAATGACTCAGAAATCAACCAAACGCATAAATGAATCTCCAAGACACTGATTTTGACACCTGTTGATGTATTAAAACCTCCACAGCACAAACATGTTACTGCATTTACTCTTAAACAGAAACCAAAAAAATACAAATGAAGACAAGAAGAGTTTTGAGAAAGAGGCACAAGCTGTAAAAATCTTAAACACAGTAAACTGGTTAAAGCGGATGATTTGTAAAGACTGGATCAGCATCCAAAGGTTGATCACAAGAGGATTAGCAGCAGGGTCTCAATTATTCTGGACCATTTTCAGAGTAAAGCTGTCAGCACATTTTTTTTCCACAGCTAAGACTTTTCAGGAAGACAGACGGCAGACGCATGAGTAACAGACTCCAGCATGCTTTAATTAGCTGATTTGCATGATGGGCTGTAAATATTAAAGAATTCCAAAAGTGAGAAGAAAATGTGAGACTAATGTGTCTGGAAGTGGAAGGCAAAATGCATAGTTAGCACGACTTAAAGTAGGGATGCCACAGCCAAGCTCTTTACTGCCAATACTGATCATCTATCACTGAGATCGGTCAATACCAGTACTAATAAAACCATTCATGTGCTTCGTAGAAACAACTACGTAACTTTCTGTGCAAAAAGTGCAAAAAGTGCAAAAACCTCTTAAAGTGCCCATATTATGCTTTTCCAGTTTAATATTCTCAACAATCTTTTTTATTTATATCAATCTATTTATGTTGTGAAACATTTACAGTTTTTAGAGTTTTTTTCTGGTTTATGCATGTATTTTAGTTTATATTGTCCTCTATTCTTTTACTGCAGTTCCTTATTTATGTATTTATTACCATTATTTCTACCTAACTATAGGTCTTATTTTATCTCTAGTTTTAGTGTTTTTAACATCATCTCCAGCATTTTCTCTTTATGAACTCATGACAGTATTTTCTCAGTTCCTCACTCACACATTTATTTTTCATTGATGTCTTTAACAAAGTTATCCTTGTTTTTGTTCAATACAGGTTGGTTTGCTCTTGTTAATTTTATTAATGTTTTGTTGTTGTTGCTGTTTTCCCATGTAAAAGTGTGGAGCTTTAGGACTTCTCCTCCCCCTCTTCATAGCGCCTGAAGCTGCCTAAAACTATTGTTTCCAAACCCTGCCTGACATTGTGATGTCCTATCATTGTGTTGTCGTCAGTTTAAGACCATTGGCTCGCAGTAGCAAGTCCATAGCAGAGCAGAGACAGCAGAATGGATGCAGAGTTGTTGACAATAAGACGTCAAGCAGTGCTGAACTGATGAATTACCAAAGGGCAGACCAGTAAACCAATCAGAGCAGACTGGGCCCACTTAGGGAAGGGGGCTTTAAAGAGATAGGAGCTCAAACAGAGCGTCTCAGACAGAGACACTACAACTGGATCAGAGGTGTTCTGAATATGAGGGTTTCTGAACATTAGTGATTTTAAACATACCCTAGTAAAGAGCCTGATTAAGGGAAAATACAAGCTCTTCAGCGAGCTCTGCAAGAAGCATCCTACAGTAAGGACAACTGAACATCACAGTGTTATCATTAATTACATTAATGACAAAGATTGACTGATTTTTTTTGTTGTGAAAAAAAAAACTGCAATTTTTTTTAGTAACAAGGCTGCTCAATTCTGGCAAAAATCATAATCAAAATTATTTTGGTAGGCATTGAGATCATGATTATAAAACATTTTATGAAGTCATTTTTATTAAACATACCAAACAAACATTAAAATTTAATGCTCCATCGTTTTAATTATTTAAAAATGAGCAGTAAATGAAACAATGAGTGAAAAAATACAAGTACCCAACAATAATGGTAAAAAAGATTGAAATGCTTACTTAATAGATTATCCAGCTCTGGTAGAGACTTCACTGATTTATGTTATTTTACTGCCTAGCAACAAAGTTTCTCCAAACAATAAACAAGAAGAGATACAATCATCTACTTTGATAAGATTATAGTTTCACACTGATTAAAATTTCATAACAGGATCCCTATTTGTCCCCATTGTTGCTTGATGCCATCGACTGAGGTCATAAATACTGAGATATTGAAATTCTGTGTATCACCTGTTCCTGACACTCTGTGTCCTTTCATAGACACCCATCTATTAAGGTCTGGACATAAAAAAGACCCTTCAGTTCATTCTGAAGCACCATCAGAGCTAAAACAGGACTCACACCATGCTGGCTTAAAGGACATTGTTTGGATGATGCATGAAATAAAGATAAAGCTAAGAGCAACAGCACAAACAGCTCCTCAGCGCAGGCTCACCCCTGTATTCATTTGAAATCTTTAGCATTGAAGTGCTCATATTCTGCCATAGCCCAGGTTCATCAATCAAACAATCAATCAATCAGTATTTAATTGTATGGTGCCAAATCACGTTATCTCAAGACACTTTACAAAAGTATGGATCAAACCTTACTCTTTTTAAAAAAGAAATCACTGCTGTATCAACCCAGACCCAGCATGAATCCACCATTAGAACAGTACTTTGCATTATTTCACAAATGTTACAGTGGTAAGGAAAAGCCCTCTATTAGGCAGGCAGGAAATGTTAAGCAGAGCCAGAATCATGCAGTACAGCCATCCTCCAGAACTATTTTGGGGTTGTGGTTGGATTGGGAGATGTAGAGAGATGGCAAGGCAGGCAGATTCAGAGCAACTCAAACTAAATTCTATTATAACGATAAATCAATGGCTACACAGATCCTACGTTTTTTTTCTTAACATTTTCCTCTCCATATGGTTCATGCATTTAATTTAATGAAAGTTCAATGCTTATGTTCAATTGTTCAAATACTGAGTACCCCTGATCCACCTCTATTCTCAATTTGTCTGTTGGAGCTCCTGTCACTTTGAGGACTCCTTACTCACGTGGGCCTAGTCTGTTTTAATAGTTTGCTCTGTCTACTACTGTATGTCCTACTTGGTCAGTTCAGCCCGGTTCAGAGCCATTTTACAGGCTCTGTATTCCTCCTAGAATCTACGCTCTGCACTGGACTAGCCATCCCAAACCAATAGGTTTAAACTACTGACATAACAATGGTAGGGGTCACAGTGGTAGGAATCAGCTGTTTCAGGCGCTTCACAGGAGGAGAGGAAGAGGTCCCTACACAGCACAATTTGTCATCTTTCAGACAGAAGTACATTATCCTGCAGAAAGACATGCAAAGCACTGATCAAACTGAAAAGACATAATACAATCTCTTTCAAAAACTGTAGTCCTGATTGTTTGGCTCATATTATACTTAAAAGTTCACAATGGATAACATTGGCTTGGTTGTAAAAAAATTTAGAGGCATATCATTACAGTGGAAAAGGCTCACTTGGCTTAAAAGCAGTCGATAAGTCATCTATTTGTCATTGGTTTATAAGAGCCACTTTTATTGATGAAATTAATTACTGTGAGCTGCACAGAGTCAAATCTGCACATAAACACACAGCAGTCAACGAACTGAAAACTGCAGCCAAGGGACAAATGTTCAAGAGAGTTCTAACCAGAGATATTTCCGTCTTTATCAAGCAGAATTACTAAGATTGATAAATTGAAGAGTAAATTAGCTGGTTACTTCACCAACTGAAAAGGGGTCTATACATTTTGCACTGCACACTCTGAGGTCAGAGGCTTTGTTAATTCAGATGTGGATTCTTGACATGATCAGATCAGTTCCTTAAAATGATTTTCAAACAATGTGAGAATGACTTCGTTTACACACACTTCATATCTGATTTAGAAAAAGTTGACTCTAACAGCGACTGTGATACCTGCCGACACCATGAAAGCTTTTCAGATAAAATATTTTATATTACAGCCTGCTGAGTTTAACAAGGTAACAGTTTTCTCTGATGCATCATGATTGATTCCAGGCACGACATGTCCCCATGTGTCCCTCTGTGTGCCTGTTTGTCCCTCTCACTGAGATATTAGAGCATCAGGTAAAGTGAATTAACGTCAGAGAGGATGTGTGAGAGGCAGGAACATTGTCCACTGTTCTCTTTGATGGTCGCTGGCTTCAGAGCGGGAATATGAAACCCGGGAGCTGCTGGTGATCACATCAGACGAATCAGAGCACACATAATGATATTACAAGCCCTCATATACAGACATGGACAGAGACACACACACTGATGAGTGAAATTATGACCAGAGACAAAAACAAGCAACAAGTGACAAATTTAGACTCACAGACTAGGGCTGTCACCTTATATGATAATTCAAACATCCCATATGGGTAAAAATCTTTACTTCAGCTTTAAATAAACTTCTAAATATAAATTATACAGCTCTGCAGCACATCAGAGTGCTTGGAGCAATGGACTGCCCCATCCAAAGGAGTGCATTCACAGTGCAATCCGCCTGTCCAGTGCTCTCTACCCTCAGCAACAGGATGTATCCGTCCAGAAAATGGAGGACAGGCAATGCCACCCCGCTTCACACTGCCAATTGCAGTACAAAACACAAATCCGAGCTGTGTGTTGATAATGTGCAACGCAGCTGGCTTACTCCTTATCCACGACCAATCTGTTGGCCCATTTGTCAGCCCTCCACCCAAGTGTGGCAGCAGAGGAGTGCTCAGCCCATGCCCTCATCAGCAGCCAGATGTGCAGAAAGAGGCTATCACTGACAAGATTGAAGGACACGTTCACATTCGTGGAAAAGTGGCCCACCAGTGTAGCCTCAGAAGAGCTAAATAGTAAAATGATCAAATGGAAATGCCTTATGTCTGTGCTGCAACCGGGATATTTGGAAATCAAAAAGAAGAGTCTGATCTGTTCATCTTCGACAATGTTATTGAGAGCTGATATCCCTAGTCCCACCTCTTCTATAACTCGACTGGTCATTGAGGTTGGAATAATATTGGCTAGAATGGTGCTGTTCCAAAAGTCTAGTTATTGTCAACTCAGAGTGCTGTGAGTGAAGCAACAAAAACAGCGGATACTGAGGGCATTTCACGTTTCGGATGCTGAGCCCCGCAAATGCAGGTCAACATAGCTGAGGACACAGGTTATTTGAAATGTTGTTGTTGAAAGCTGATAAGAGATAACTTCCTGTTGCCTCAGTTCTCCCCATAACCATTAGTTTGAGAGTACTGACAAAAAATAATATAAAAAGAGACTGTTAAGTGTTAGAGGCATCCTCTCCAATAGAAATACAGATTCCTCCTGACTTTGCAAACAGCTTCCCTCTAGCACTATTTTTTAGCTCCTTATGTCTCTCTAGATGTGTCTTCCGACTCTTCAGCTCCTGTGATCCTGACAAATAATTGCTTTGGTGATTAGGATTCCCTTCCTCCCCCTCCCAAACTCTTTCTTAAAAAACTTTCCAGACATACAGTTTACAGTATGTGGACGTACACTGATCATCATTTCTTCTGGTTTTGGTCTCTTAGTACTGTTGTGAAACATGTTGGTAGAAATTAAAAACAGATTTCTCGATATGCATTCAGAGCATGAGCCATTATCTTTTTTGAAAATTACAATCATTGCCAAGTATTATAAACATTTCATGATTTAGGTTCTCCACTGTAGGGGTTCAAAGCTTTTTTGTTTGTTTTAAAAATATGAATTGAAGTAGGATTTTTAATTATAGATGCATCAAAAATGTGCAGAGATATAATCTCAAAAACAATCAGCAAATAAATGAAAATGGAAAAGAGCTCTAAATGCAAATACTGTCACATACTGTGTACAGTGCATAATTAATTGGCCCTCATTAAAGCTCAGGGTTATTTGGAGCCTTGGAGTGACCTTAGCCTCAGTTTGAACAAAGAAAGTGATCCAGTCTTGTTTTTACAAGCTTAAACAGGTCAATTTTATCTCTAACTTACACTGAAAAATGTAAGTTATGTAAGTTATATACTGCCCTTTTACCTGTCTCAGTGCTCATGCCTTAAGTCAAAAGAAAATTGTACAAAACTCTGGTGCAAGACTTCTGACAAGGACAAAACGCACCTCTCACTTTAACCCTGTTTTCGCTTCACTCCACTTCCAATTCTTTCAGAATTCATTTCAAAATTCGACTTTTAACATACAAAACCCTACATGGTCTCACACCTGAATACTTAAGCGAGTCACGGATGCCATACTGCCCCTGACGGCCCCTTAGATCAGCTGCACTGGGCCTGTTAACAGTCCCTGAGTCAAGGCTGTGGTCAAGAGATGAGAAAGCTTTTGTTGCAATGGCACCTCAACTCTGGAACAGTCTTTCCCCTCTCATTCAGTCAGCAGAAACTGTTTCTGCTTTAAATTCAGTCTCAAAACTCATTTTTATAGACTTGCCTTTCCAACAGACATTTAATTCTAACTATCATCGGGGCACTAATGAAATTATTTTGACATTATTTTATGGCTTTTACCCATATTTTGTGATTGTGTTTTCTTTAATTTTTTTAAACTGTATGTATATCTCACTGCAGTGTTTTATATTTATGTTTGTCTTTTTTGCTTTTGTAAAGCTCTTTGTACCTTGTCTTGAAAAGTGCTATTTAAATAAAGGATTATTATTTTTATTATTATTAATATTTGAAGGGACACTGTGGCCTTTAGAGTAGTGGTTCCAACCCCTTTTTCTTGGACAGAGTAATTTTGAGGCATAAATCAAAATAAAAAGGTAGTTTTTTAACACTTGTCTGTTTCTGCTTTGGCCTGCACGATATGAGAAACACATGCAATGTGCCATAACACTGTTTAATACTGCCATAAAGATATGGATTGGGATAATTTAACAGTGAGCCCAGCCTTTGCTATTGTCTCCATTTTAGACAACACTTGCAGCTGCAGCATGTTTTTTCCAACACTAAAGTAAACCCAGGAAACTTTCACTTCACTCACTAAACTCACACAAATAAAGTTAGAGGTAATCTATGGCCACTTTACTTTCATCTGACTGTACCATAGTACCTGTACCAAGTGTTAACACAGGATCATTATACAGATGGAGCTGCTTAAATTTTCCCCACTTTCCTTGACTGAGTCTTGGCTGGTCTATGACAGGAACATGCTGGGACCTGCCAGTGATGTGGCAGTAGCGTTATTCCTGGTGATGATGTGACAAATATACAGTGGCCAACACTACTCTAATAAGGGCAAATGTTGAAACGCATTGGATGTGTGCTTGTGAGGGAAGTTGGCTGGTAATTGGCAAGAATTTGGCAGGCATTTGGCTGTAAGAGAAATACTCAGTTGCATCTGAACTAAAAATCTTTGTTTGACTGTATTAAAAAATTCTTTTAAATTTGATGTGATAAAATCAGACACGTTTTTTTACGAAGGTTACTAAACGATACTACTAAACGATACTACTACTACTAAATGAATTGATTGTACAACTCTATTATGCTAAATCTATGACCTCCTGTTGTAAATATCATAGGAGAGAGATTATACTGCTTTCGTCTTGTAAAGGGTCTTGAAATATCTTCTATAAATATTGCAAATATATAATTCATTCAAAGACAGGCATTGTTGTGTCCTTCAACTATTGAAAGCCAACTTATTACCATTCTAATGATAAAACTGGAAGTGCTCAGAGAGATCAAACTTAGCCATGGCATTTCTGACATTCCTAAGAATCCTAGATTCACATCCTAATTCAGATCACCACCAATATTGAATCATTTCTTCCCTGTGCCATGACCAAAATTCCCTGAAAATGTCATCAGAATCTGTGAGAACTATTTGAGTAATCTTGCTCACGGACAGACAAACAGACGAACAAACAGATAAATGCTAGCAAAAACAAAATCACCTTGTAGGAGATAATTATGATGCAGCTGCTTGTGTCAAAGCCCCTTTGTTGATCAGTTTTCTTTTTGTTTTTTTATTAAAATTGTGTTTTTCTTTTTTAATCTGTCCCACTGATGGAAAGTAAAAGTCTATAGCTGAAGAAGCATCTGGTGAACTAGAGCAGATTTTTACACAACAGCATTTTCCTATGTTCTCAGAGGCCCTCGAATGCCCCCAAAACCACAGCAGCAAGATGGTCTGCAAACTGTTAGGTAACATCGCTGTCTTGATAGGAAACTATCTCGTGGAAAGCACACAGCGGTTTCATAGGCTGCCAGTTTAAGCCTCTGAAATGCATCAGTCTGGGGGCGGAGAAACCGAGGCATCGTAACAAAGAAGTTTCCACTTGAGAGTTCGATTGACAGACAGACTGACAGCTCTCTGACAGATGGTCATGAGTCTGACGACAAGGGCAGGCCTCAAGCTGATAGATCGTCTTGTTTTCATAAAATCAAACCAAGTGAGGGAGAGAACAACATTAGCGCTGTGTTTTCTGTGGTTTTAAACAGCTGACGATGAAGAGAATAAATCATGTGCAGCCCTGAGGGGGGATCGTCTCGCTCATTTTCAGCAGTGTGTGAAAAACAGATAATATCAACACTGTGCACTCGATGTGACGTCCTCGCAGGAGGCAAAGACAAACTGTTTGAAGATATGTAAAAAGCAGGGAGAAGAGAGGACTGTAAGCCCTCTGGGTGATATCACAGCAGCTCCCCGGGGCCAAAGCAGCAAATCACAGATTGACCTCAATCAGCTCCCCGGCTGCAGATAAGAACGTTACACTGCTCTCACATTTCACACTTTCTGAGAAAAAGGACTGAAGAACTTACTGATGGTTTGGAATAAGAGGTCAGATGATTGCAGCTATTACTTAAAAATAATCATCCTTAAATGAAACCACCACTTACTTTTATTACTCTGCTCATTTTTGTCCTCTCCACAGATTTCAATAATGCCAGCTGCTTCAGTAAAACCCTGCTTTTTTGTGGGTGCAGGATATAAAAAAATGCCACTCAGACTCATATGAATAAAATATCAGTAGTCTAGACACAACAACAGACACAGCATCTTTTCCTTTTACCTTTCAGCCCAAAACCACAAATGCCTCTACTATAAGAAAAACTCTTTCACTGCTGCTATATCAGACATAAATAATAAAAGTTCTGTAGATTCTTTGGTATCTAGAGAGGTGACTGCCTGTTTGGGCAGTGGTGGCTTAGTCTGACTGTACACTCTACCATCAATCAGAAGGTCGAGGTTCAGCTGTCACAGGTCAATATGTCCTCGAGCAAGACACTTAACCCCAGGTTGCTCTCACTGCTTCATCAGTGGCTTGTAAATGGGTATGAAAGGACATTGATTTGTTAGTTAACACTAATGGACAACTGACAGAGAAATAGAGAACCTGAAGTGTAAAAGCTATTTGACTTTTCAGAAAGACCAAAGGTGCCATTTACCGTAATTTTTCAATTATAACACGCATTTTTCGGGTGCATATTATACACGAGTAAAAGCAACATATTTACCATATTTTGTCTCACCAACATCGCAGTTGCAACACATCTGATTCAAAAAGCCGAAATACTCTCTTTCTCTGCAAAAAACACATGCAAACACAGGGCGCTGCCATCTTGTGAGCAAGGGGACGCAAAATAGCTGCGCTGTGATTGGTCGAAGACGTTGGCATGTTGATAGCTGCTCTCTGATTGGTCAGTACACTTCGATTGAGCATGCTCGGGCAGAAATCAAATAACTGATGTGTGAAGCAAAAGGTGTTTCCACATCCATTTGAGAGAGAAAATCTTGTACAGTATTTGTTGTGAAAATACTGAAATTTAATTGATTAAAACTTTGCATTAAGGTAATTTTTGAGTTGTCTGAGAGAGTAAGGTTTGGGCAACATTTGGGTGCGTGTTATATTTGAGTACAGTGTTTTTCCAGGCCAAAATCATGAAAATATGGGGTGCGTGTTATAATCGAGTGCATGTTATAATCAAGAAATTAATATAATAAAAATGTTCAAGCCAAGCCCATTCCTACATATGAGTGCTACAAATATACCATACCTACAAATACAGGGTGCTAAGATATACCACCATGACTGCAAATGCAGTTACCATCATCAATAGTGCATAAAATATGACACCATTGAAAAGTCACTCCAATTATTTTTTTTTACAGGAGGCACTGTCCACAACATGCTGGGATTCAAAGCAACACAGACCAGGCCAACAGGGATGGGCTCCACTTTTTAGCAGCTTTTCTCCTGCATAATGCTCAAACATTCATGCTCTTTTGACTTCAGTAGAACAAGTGACTAAAACCTCAAAAAATCAAGCAGCTGGCTTACTACTCATCTAATGTGCAGGCCCATTTGTCAGCCTTTCACCCAAGTGCAGCGGAGAAGTGCTCAGCCCCATGTGACCACATCCTCCTAAGCAGGCCCCCCCAAAAAAATGCAGAAAAAAGGCCTTCACAGACAAGAATGAAAGATTCATATGCAGCCCACCTCTGTGGCTTAGTTAAATGACCTACTGGAAATGCTTTGTGTCTGTTTTGCAGCCTGGCTAGTGGGGTAGGAGGGTTGAATATTTTCAGTTTTAGCGTGTCTGCTTGAAAACCAGTAGAGATTGATTTTTGGTAAAAGTGACAGTCCTAGCCCACAGAGTGTATAGGAGCATAAAGGGAAGGCCACAATTTTATCTTTTTTATAAGCTGGGCATATACAATAACTTGATGGATTTTGAATGACTGCCGCTGCCTCATGAAATGATTGATCCTCTTTTTGAGTTTTTGCTCCCTCTCTTGATGTAGAGAAATTTTCCACGTATCTAACAAAAATAATTAAATAAATATACAAAATCAGCTTTTATGGCACTTTGTTACTATCTTGAAGCCTTGTTTAGTACCTCATTCCTCCAACAGCAAAGAGAAAATTGGACATTTAGGACATTTTGTCTGTCGTTCCTGCCCAATGGCTCATCATTGAGGCTGTGATGGAAACAGATTTGGGTAATTTAGGTCCATTTGTCTCTATCTCACCAATCGCTTTAGCACATCTGTGTGTGCCAAAGGAGCCCCTACACTAAGGACA
Organism: Cetoscarus ocellatus; assembly: GCA_037902135.1. Lineage (NCBI taxonomy): Eukaryota > Metazoa > Chordata > Actinopteri > Labriformes > Labridae > Cetoscarus > Cetoscarus ocellatus. The sequence goes on from JBAMNC010000554.1 coordinate 1,214,422, forward strand.
GCCAAATGTCCTCTCAAGGGCAAAAATTTAACTCAAGCTACGAATGTTTTACAAAGCCTCTCTGGAGTCAAGGAGCTGTGAGATTAAAATTTCAGGCAAGTTAAAGACAGAGAAAAATTATGCTAAAGGAAATGAATCATGCCCAATGAATACCTACATATTAGAGTGCTCAATCAGCTTAAATTCATTAATATTTCTACATATCTGCAGCACTGAGGCCATTGTAGACCTACATCATCATTAGGAAGTAGATTTGGCTGTAATACAGTAAAGATTATCCACCTTTAAAGCAAACCAAAGTGAGGAAACAACAGTCGTAACTTGTCGTCAATTTTTTTCAGATTAAAAAAATTGATTATTAATTAACATTTTAGCAGGGGTTTATTAAAAAGGCTCACAGAGTTAATTGATACAATCTGATTATTTTACAGCCCTGCAAGTCAATCAATCATCCATCCATCTAGGGTTCACCCTGAGCCTTTCATCTGCCAATCACAGGACCACATGAAGAGGCGGACAACCATTAGAGTGACAAATTAACCTAATAACCCTGTTTTTGGTCTGTGAGGGGAAACTGGAGTGCCTGGGGAAAGCATACACAGGCACAGGGAGAACATGCAAACTCCATACAGAAAGGTCTTGACCAACACTGGGAGTCAAACCAGCAACCTTCACCTAACACCACAGTACTACTTAGAATCAATCAACTAGAGGTGCTCACAAACCACCACAAAAACATTTATGACATTTTTGGCCCAGATATTAGCAAAATAGTGGAAAACTGCCTTGTCTTTAATGTTAACAAATCATAAAAATAAACCTGTATCACCATCCATATCCAGATCACCACCTACATCTTATCACTTCTTTCTTGTGCCATGACCAACATCAGTTAGTTTTTTGAGTTATCTTGCACATAGACAGCTGGACAGACAGACAAACAATCGAACAAACACTGGCAAAAAACATAACCTCCTTAGTGGAGGTAATCAATCAATATGTACTTTTAACACAACAGGTATAAAAACAACTGCAGATTAATTTTCTTACACAAAGATTAAAAAGACAAGGAAAAGGATTTAATGTGAAATAAAATCAGTAATAGGAAGTGAAACCATGTTGTTAAAAATAGGTTTCCTTTAAAAAACAGCCACATATTTCATCCTAACCATCCTCACCTACCCTTTGTCAGACCTTTCTACATTCTTGAGCCCTTTTCACACATGCAACTCTAAGTTTCCTGGAAAATATCTAGGTTGCCCACCCAAAAAATTCACTGACTTGCTTGTTCATGCTTGGCGCTTACAGCAGGAAGTCTTTCTAACGTCTGCATGTCAGTTAATGTCAGGGTGGAGCAGGGAGAAAATACAAGGGGGGCAGCAGGTAAATTTCAAGGTTCAGTCCAAAAAAACAAACTCTGCTGTTTGTGTTCACACATGCAGCTCCCCCAGGTTAACTCAGAATAATTCAGGCTTTTTTTCTGCTGCTGTGAATTGGGTCCTGTGGCAAAATGGCAGCCCTGCATGGGTTAGGTGTTTTTGTCAAACAGCGAGAAGACAGCTGGTGTCAGAACTAACCTCCTAAAAGACCACAGTCAAAAAATCATACATATTATATACAGTATCATCTAAATTCTTCACTGCCCCTTACTTTAGAAATAAGCTCTCCATTCTCCAAACAGTCACTCCTTTAGAATTGGGTTCATGAGGAGTTGAAAAAGTCAACACAAAGTTCATTCCCCAGGCTCGAAGGCAATGCAAGGTAGACAGCGTCCTCCCCATTTAAAACTACATTTCAATCTATTTGAGTTTGTTGAGTGGAAGTCGGTCACTTGTGTTTTTTCTGTGTGAGTGCCAGCAGAGCCAGTGTGTTTTCATGCAGAGTCTATCAGGGACAGAATACATTAAAACTAATAGACAGGAAGCTGAAAATGTGGCACCAAATTGCCAAACATCAAAAAGCTTTCAAATCGATGTTATCTCTAACTGCTTGCATCACCTCATAAAAACACTTCATTTGACCTAATTTATTAAAAGAGATGAGAAAATAGCAGGAGGAATAAAGATTAGAGAAGCTGAGTCAATGTAAGATCACGACCCCAAACTGACAAAAAAATAGAAGTAAGTTTTACAATTTGCTCAAATAATGATCACATTAACTTCTCTATTCAGGCACTAACAAAAGACACCTAAAATGAAAACCATTTTAAACACTGACATTTCATTCACTGTTATACTGTTAAAAATGTCTAATGGCTTCATAATCCACTACAGATAGGCTTTTAAAATAAAGGTGAAGGATCATCTTGATAGCTAATTATTACAACAGTCTGACTTCAGAGTGTGGCAGAGACAAGAACAAAAGGTACAAAAGTTTCCACAGACGACCTCTGAGCTATAACAGACAGAAGGGTAAGTTGCCATAACAGGAAGAACCAGCCCACTAAAGCTTTGGCCCCATCAATCAGGGGAGAGGAAAAAGGTGAAGAAGAAGGGATACAAAAAGTGAAAAGTGGGGGATGACCACAATAAACTGTTTACATATATATCAGGGGTCCAAAACTATTTAAACTTCTATCTGGCCCTGAACATACTAAATATATACATTGAGCATTTGCTTGACAAATATCACAAATTACAATCATTCTCCTACTATAAGCTCTGTTTCAAGGTTTACAAAGCACATTGAACCAACCACCTTAATCATATTTTAGCACCACCACCTCTACAGTGCACTTCTACAGTGTTTGGCTGCTTTGGTAGTTTGATCTTATTTTTTTCTGAATGTGAAGATGAGCTGTCAGTATCTCCCCTTTGCTGCAAGAGATGTCTATCTTGTCCTGGCCAGGGGCAAATCCAGGACTAACCAGGGCCCCTTGAAATTTGATTGGCCACCCCAAAATCCTGAACCGTAAAACTGTTAGGTTGAGATATGATGTGGCCCAGGCTTACTTGTATTTTTCTGTAGGAGGCCCCTGGTAAAAAATGTTTTAATAAACTGGTTTTAGATGAGCAAAGCAACAATGACCTTGCTGCCGTAAGACAGCCACAATTTCTATTGCACTGGCAGCACTGACAACTTCAGTTTAGTGCACTTCTTATCAACATTTATTGGTTCTCATGTCTGATACCATGAAAAAATATACAGTGGACACAAGGAGGCATTAACTGTATGTTTAGGGCCGTCACCTTATACTTGATATTTGAATATACATTTTAGTATGGGGTAAAAAGCCATACTCCGACTGTAAGTATATATTAAACTATACAGTTCTAAGGCTCATTATGGTGCCTGAAGCAGTGAACTGCCAGATCCGACAGAGGGCGCTCCCAGCACAACCTGACCATCCATTGGTCTCTTGACCTCAACAACAGGAAATGCACCTCAAGATAATGGAAGACAGGATAAGGCACTCCGTGGATGCACTTCACTCTTCCAGTGGCAAAAAAAAAAGAAAGACCTGGCTGTGTTAAAATAATGTGCAAAGCAGCTGGCTTAGTCCTTATCCATGACAACTCTGCCGGCCCATTTGTCAGCCTTCCATCACAAGTGTCCAGTGGTGCCCTCCAATACTCAGCTCCATGCCACCACATACTCTTCGGCAGGCCCCCTGCCAGTGGCACAAAAAAAAGAAATCATGCACATATATGCAAGGACACACAGCCCCTGGTGTGGCCTTGTGAGAAGTAAAAGTAGAAGGTTGGTTTGGATATCTTTGGTCATTATTGTGCTTGAACGCAAAACAAATTTGACTTTTGGGAAAAGAGACAGTCCTAAGGATTAATAGTAGCTGCAACAGCAGAAGAAGACAAAGACAAAAAGAAGCAAAAGAAAGGAAAGAAAAGAAAAAGAACCAGAAGAAGATTAAGAGGAAAATAAGACTCAAGATGAAAAAAAAGAAGTGGTGGAAAAAAAAGTAAAAATGTTCATAGTAATAGAAGAGGTAAATGACAAAGAAACAAGAAGGGGTTGAGGAAAAAGATGAGGAATAAGCAGTGAGAGAAGTGAAAGCAAGAAGCAGCAGATGTAAATGAAAATGTCATGTAGAATAGGAGGGAGTGGAAGTTTGTGTAGTACAAGAGGAAATTAAGAAATTAAATGAGGATGGAGAAGAAAAGGACAAAGGAATAGGAGGTGATGATGAAGAAGTAGGCGAAACAGAATAGAAAGGAGAGGATGTAACAGTGGAGGAAGTAGCTGTCGGAGTAGAGGAATAGTAAAAGAAGGCAGAGAAGAAGGCAGCTAACAGCGATCACATACTAGTCAGTGTGTTTGTGTTTCTGTGCTGCTGCTCTACTTCCTCTGTTTCTGTCACAGTTCAATCATCTGATACTAAGAGGAGACATCTTCCATCACTGCCTGACTCCGTCTGTCTGTCTGTCTGTGCTAAAAAATACAAAAGTCATTCAAAGACAGACAACCAGGCAGCATGAGCTGGAGCAGCTCAGGACTGAAGAGGTCTACAAATGCAAACCCCAATTCCAACAAAACTGTGATATTGTGTAAAACATCAATAAAAACAGAACACAATGAATTGCAAATCTTTGTCGACCTATATGCTACTGAATACCCTACAAAGACACGATTTTTAACCTTCACACTGATAAACTTCATTGTTTTTTGCAAATACAATGCAAATCTAAATTTGTATCCAATGACTTTAAAAGAGAGACGCAGCAAATCAACACGAACACAGATCTCAGCATCACCATTATTGTGGGTAACAGAGCAGACATTTAGCAGTGAGGAGGCGTGTGCTGTGTCAGGACGCTCCACACAGACACAGTGGCTGCAGTGATACACACAATGACCCAGTGTGTCTGACTGAGTGTGTGCATTTTATCTGTGTGTGTGTGTGTGCATTCGTGAGCCATACAAACCCCTCTATGTCATGAGAAAGTGTGTGTATGTACACCTGTGTTCACATGCTTGCTTGTTCAACTGTGGCCTCAGCACAAGGACATAAAACGACATCCCCCCTCTTTTAACCATCCTGACCCCTCCTCCCTGCCCAGTCCTGACCCACCATGGCCCCCTTAGTGGCTGAGACCCTCCAGTTTAAGTGCTAATACCCCCCGGGTCCTGCTAATACATTTAATATACTACTAATAAGGAGGACAGGCCAAGCTGATTAAAAGCCCCTGTGAGCACCCAGGCTGGAGTAAGAACAGGGTTAGAGATGTTCAGACAGCAGCTCAGCTTCGCTCATACTACCTCAGTTAGTTCAGCTCCAGTGCTGGGGTATGCACAGTGCTGCCCTCTAAATAACTTTGTGCCCTATAGTGTCATCTTTATAGGTTTAATTTGAACATATCTGACACTTAATAGTGAAAAAAGTCACCAAGTGATAGCCCTTTTGACACATGCACTCTGATACTGAAAATTTCTGCCATTCTCTGTAAGGATCTAACAGTCATCTAAAAATCTGCTGACCCTAAATTTACCCTGAGCTTTCCCGGCCAGCACTAGGGATGGAAACAGAAACTGATTCCTTTTGGACCTGGCTCTGCATTTTTTCAAAACATGAGAGTCAATAACATCTATTGGAGCTTACTGATTCTGCTAATGAATCTCTTGGGCCCTACGGTGTGGACTCATTCTTTAAACCAAATCATTTTACTGAATCACTGGCACAAAAAACATCAGTTCATGCAAGAGGGAACATAAGCTTCAGGCTAAATAGCACTGTGAATCAAATCATACCCACTGTGGTATCTTTGACTATAAATGGGCTGAAAAAATATCCATCAACAGACTGTTACTAAAAGTAGCATTCAGACTAACACTGGCTGCTGCTGCAGGAAATAGTCGCAATCATTCACTAAAAGCAGCCATGAAAAGTGCAGCCAAACTTGTTCAAAACAAGTGCTTTTTAGCATTCCTCAACTTCCCCAGTTTTTTTGATGCCCCTGTCCTAGCTTTTTTCTAAAAATGTGGCAGGCATCAATTCAAAGTGAGTGAATATTTGAGAAAAAAAAAAAACAATGAAGTTTATCAGTTTGAACATTTAATATCCTATGTAGTGGATTCAATTGACTGTGATTGAGAAAGGATTTGCAAGGCATTGTATTCTGTTTTCATTTACGTTTTACACAGCACCCTAACTTCACTGGAATTGGGATTTATATATTCTACCACCCAACTTATATTCTTATTTCCTTGAATACCCAAAGAAAAGATTAAAGTCTAAAGTCACAACTTAAAGATCTAACTAAAAAAAATGTATGTATTAATCAACATCAATCGAAGAAAGTCAACAAAGGCCTGCTGTTACACAGTCCTCATTCATTTCAACATAAATCCTCCACTGACATGACAAATAGCCAATCACAGTGCAGGATTTTTGATAGGACCACGGTATGGCCATTCAAAAGTCCAGAGGGTCCAGGTCCTGATTTGGCCACGCCTCTACCCAGACATGTCACGCTCACCTTGGTGTGTGTCCATGCTCCTCTTGGGGATCACACTTCTCTGGAAACATTGTCATCCTTCGTCTTTATGCCTTTGAGATGCATGACCAATGGCACACCTAAGTTTTAAAAGTTAATTTCCTCTCTGCGTCTGCAGCAGACAAAATACAAGTATGCATAGAAATGTCTTATGAACCTCCAACACAAATGTTTAAAATTATGGAGCAAGAAGGCTGACATTTTGGGACAGATGCAGCAAGGGACGTCCTCTTTCTCTCTCTAACAGGAGGCTGCAGCCTACTGCTGCTCTGCTCTAAGACACTATGGCAGCACCAGGGAGACACAGCAGGGGCAGACTTGACTTGGGTTTTTTTCATTCATTTATCACCTCACAGGTGTCCTTTGTGATGGCCTCTTCACACATTTTCATATCACAATTATGATGACAATAGGGTTTATAATTCAGGCCTAATTTCTGTGTAGAAAATTTAAACGGTCACAGTTACAGTCAGCATTATTTTATGATTAAAATACGATTTATAAATCAGGCCTAACTACAATGTTACAATGTCATTTAGCAGACGCTTCTGTTCAAAGCATCTATTTGTGTCTATATTCAAGAGGCCAGAGCATGACTGGGCATATCTATGGTGTGGTACATATGTAACAAGAAAAGATAAAGTTATTAAAAACCTGTAAGTCAGCTAACAGTCAGAAGGTGATTTTTGTTAAAATGCCAAAAACTACCAGAATTTGCAATCATTTTCTTAAAAGGAAAATCTTCCGACCTACTAGCTGGTACATGTCACCATTTTCACAGCAGAATGAATGGCCTTTTTCAACAGTGCTATCAGATCCCACTGTCAAACGAGTGACACACACGGAGTCATTTATACAGCGAGTCCTTCACTTCCTGCTGAGACCTTGTTTCACTCAGAGGTCCTTCATCACTGCACCGACTGATTTCACGGCCGTGGAGCACAAAAGTCAATTTCACTGTTAATTACAGTAAAAATGGAAATGTTGTAACAGGATTTCTCTAAGCCATGATGAAAAATAAAAGGTTTTCAGTTATGCTGCTGTGCAAGGCTGCTCTTTCAATCTATTTTGAATTTCTATACCACTTCAGTAACAGTACAATAGGATTATTCTGTAAAGGCATTTACTATGAAAGAGCCCAATCCAATTTCTGTGTATAAAATGAGAAAAACGAACCCCTCTGAATGAAATGAAACAACTTCTTCTCACTTCATGACTTAGTTGAACCATAGAGGCTTTTGCACAGTGACGGCCTGCTCTGATTTGATAATCGAGTGAAGTGATGAGAGCGACAGAGACAAACGGAGCTCTGGCATCAGCCTGTACACTTCAAGTCACACACTCTGTTTGTGTGACTGTTTGCATCTATGTGTGTGTGTGTGTGTTACTGGTGACAGTCTGCTCTCACTTATCAGACTAAAGAGGAAATCAATGCGCAGCCCAATGTGTGCATACCAGAGATGGTGCAACAATGTGTGGTATTTATCTCATGCTAAGTGATACTTGAGAAGCAAAGCACACAAAATACCTCAATGCTTAGTGTCTTAAACTTACTAACAGGGCTGATTAAGACAGGACTCTGTGCAACACATCATTGATAAGACTTTTGTGTATTTGTGGTGTCAGTCATTCAAGCCATGGATTAACATTTAACATATTGCCTTTAATTTAAGGATTACTTTGTGTCATTACCAGTTGGTTCATAATATGTAACCTTGCAGAGTAGCTTGATCCACCTTATTCAATGTCTGTAATTAGACAGATTCAACTTGCCAAGCTATAGTCTGAAACTAGTCTGAAACTACTGTGTTTGGGCCTTATCAGCATCGTTCACAGCAGGAGGAGGTGAGAGCTACAACTTGACAACAGCAGGAAGTGACTAGTTTTATAGAGATTAATCATATATGCTAACAGCTTCAGTAGTGGTTTTGTCAGATCTGGACTGCATTTCTTTATTAAATGAAAAACAAATAATACCACTGGAGGCATTTCTCAATAGAAAGAATGTTTTCACTCCGCTTTCAACCTGTTTTGGTGCGAGTTTGTTCTAAGAAGTGGCTCAGGTTTTCTACTGTACACCACAGCAGTAGCGCCCACCTACTGAATTATCTCATTGGCCCATAATGAATTTAATTGATGGAACAATCGTTCAATCACCTCCCGTATGTGCTCTGAAAGATTTTGCCCATTCCCAAACACTTTCTCTGGCCTGTTTCCTAGATGGACTGGTGAAATATGTTTAACAGTCCATCTGGTGTGTCAGGTTGCATGTTACATATTAAAACAAAACCTCTTTGGCGCAAGGAATTATAAAAATAATAAGAGCTCATTTTTGGATCATCTTTAGTGTGTTCAACTGGTTAACAAATTAATATCAGGCAGCAGGAAATGTCATAAATGTGTGCTTTTACCTCCATCAAAAAACACAGCAGTTCAACACTCTGCTATTAAGTTTTCAGTTAAGTCCCAGACTACTTTCATTTGTCTCATATTTTTTGTCAATGTTTGCCTTGGTTTTTGTCCGCTAAGTGTGTTAGTTTAACCCTTTGGGTTTTTCTAAGATGGATAATCATCCCACTGCTCAGGTTTCATCACCTGTTAAACACCTTCATCCCTGATAAATGTATGCTATAAGAAAAAGACCAAGGTACAAACAAAACCAGAACTATTTTTACCACGAACAGTTATGGAAACTCTTAGAATTTGTTTTTACCCCAGATCAATATTTCAGATCCTTATTTCACTGTAAGGTCCTCATTATCAAACAATACCAGTTATTTTGGGTGCTGAGCTGCAGTTTCAGAATGGGAGCACAAAAGGCTAAAGACACAGGAGCACATGGTCATTCAAACAGGAAACGGTTTTGACGGCTAAACTGAGATCTGATCTTTGACCTCCCTGACAGCCACAGCCATTAGCCCAAACACGACCCCTCCACCTCCCCAATCTCCCCGCCAAGTCAGACTGATACTGCACAGGTCTGTATTTTAACAAAAGGACAAACTCTCAGTAACACTGACCGGCATCCAGCCCTACAAACAGCTTCAAGTATGTTTCCGATTTCCAGGGAAGACTGGACAGATTGTTTGTTTGCTTTTTAACCTTATAAATGTCAAAAAAATTCTGTCATTTCAAGTTATCCAACTTGAACTATGAACACAGTTCATGAAATTTACTTTTACTTGTACTTCTCAATAAGTTTCAGACATTTATTTAGCCACTCTGTTCAATTTTTCACATAAATGGTGACAATAATTTCTACATTACTGTTATGTTAAAATTGGCAATTAAAATTTTTTCTTAAGTAACAGAAGTATTAAACCACCAATTCCAAGGGTTTCAACAAAGTAACCTCTTCCTTGTTTTATAGTAACACAACAAACTAGAAGTGCTGCTAGCATAAACCTCCACCAAGGTATTTCTGAATGTCACCAAAATCCAGCTGTAGCTTTTCAAGTTATCCTGTTAATTGACAAGCTAATAAATGCAGGCAAAAACAAAACCACAGAGGATGTATTATTCATAAAGTGCAAAAAGACAGTGCTTTAAAATACAGTTCAGCCATGCTTTTCATGTTAATCTGAGATCTGTACCAAACTGACTGTATTTATGTTCTATATTGTTGTCAGTGTTTCATCCAGGCTCATACGTTCAGGGTGGTGGCAGTATGAATTAATGGTAGTAACATAGGACAAACAGAGTTGATGAGTAACTAAATGTGGTCATAAAGTTAGGACAGGATGTGTGCTGACCGTGGAACTCCCAAAACAGACCTTTATCCTCATTTTGTGCATGATGGGCAAATAGAAGGGTAATCACTGAATCAGTGTCTTTTAAAGGTGGGTGGGACCATCATAGTATTTCTGCACATAACTACAGTGGTATCCTCACAAAAACAAAGGAGGAAACAGCAGTGATAGAGCTCCTGGCCCCTTTTTTGGCATTTGTCACAATTAGGAGGTGAATTTTGCTCCAAAGCCAGTAGCAAGCAGCAAAACAACATACTACTTAAGCAGAGGAGAGTTCTCTGACCTAGAGGCTTCTTTTGAGTCATCTGTGTCAGACACAGCCAGCTAACACTATTGGATTTCTCAATTATGCAAGGCAAGAAATTCAGTTAATTGTGCTGGCTCAAGTCCAAATTGTGTGCATTGTATGAAGCACTAATTGGACTTTAAAGGTCAAACTTGCTCACGTATATTAAGCATTGGTGTGAGTGTGCTATAAAAAAAAAAAAACTCGATCACCAGCAGAGAAAAGATGAGTAAAGCAATAATCTGTAGTAACAGCAGCTGCTGTGTGTAAACACATAAACAGAACAGAACTTCATGGCGCATTTATGCAAAGGTGCAGCAACAAAGCTCTGTCATCACTTCACCTTGAGATATTTACATTCACTCCACAAGGAGGGGATTTTGATGTCAATTCACAGTACGATGCTGCTTTAGAGGAGAACAAGAGAGAGCATAACAAAGTATGTATAACACAAACACACTGGCAGACACATTAAAACAGTGCTACTATCCCCTGTTGAGTCTGTGTGCTCCCCTCTCACTAAAATCAAACATCTGATACTTCCCAAGACAGCAAACGAAGGGTTAATTCGACCACCATTCTACCTCTGTCACAATCACAGTGTAGGTAAAACGTCACAGGGGTGTAAATATTATGGCTGGGAATGGTGCAAATGGGGCTTCGGTAAAAGCCTCTGCGTTTGAAAACTGAAGCCAGCATGAAGGCACGAATCACTGCAGCTCCAGGAACATCACTATGAGACTGGCTCCAAGGGGTTCAGAAGTGTCATACACACACATTTAGATGCATATATATTGGGCAGATATTAACATGTTAACATCCTGGTTCAAACAACAGTTTTGGTTGGTTAGTTTATGTCCGTAAGTCCTCACATTGCAGGGGGGAAGTGGAGTTTTTTCAATTAGTTTTTTCAATGAGTCATTTACTGTTTCACCAATCTTAGTAATACCTTTCTTAATCCACTGATTCTGAATAACAGACTTCTTCAATTAAGAAAGCTGGATTGTTCCACAAGGAGGCATATGATTGTCATAGATGTGACAGGCCACAGATCCTGTGTACCTCCCTCCAGACAGTTCTAGAATGTGTCAACACAGGATCTGAAACACCATCATGTCTGTCAGTGGGTGGCCATGTGAGAGAATATTCAAAGGTTTAAAAGGTTGTGAGAGTTCCTTCTCAATTTTGACCCAGTTCTGTTCTAGATCTGACCCCTTCCAGTGCTTAAATTGATCCAACTCTTTCATGATTCCCTTATCGATTTCTGCTGATTTTCTGTGTGGGCAAAAGTTGGCCTGCAGGTTTTCAGTGGCAACAATTGTCAAACACGTGACACTCTTGATTCAATGCTGTGTTGCATATACAAATGCAGGTTGTGGGTTGTGGGTTTTTCCACTTACTGAAAGTTGTGCAGTAAGCTTTTTTTTTGTCGAAAGAGAGAGTTATGATTCATAACTAGGATTGGTTTTAATTCCTATCTCCACTTTGCTCTGGTGTTTTTGGGTAAAAGTTCCTCATATGAGTACCATTTCTGCAAAGGGTTCAAATGAGTGCCATACCTTAGTCTGAGCTATAGCCAGTAGCTTGTTAGCTTATAGCGTAAAAGAGTAAAACCCGGGGGAAATGGCAGGACTTGCTCATTCCAAAGGTTACATAATCCCCCTTGCAGCACCTCTAAAGCTCTTTAATTAAAGCACTTTCATTTCATTTGTTTAATCCACACAATGGCCTCCGTTGAAGAGCCTAAAACTCAAGATTTTTTTAGCTTCATTGTTCATTCTTTTCATTGCGAACAACAGCAGGCTAAACAGTCTTAGGTAATAGAGCTCAAAGTCCACTTACTCTCTTGTTTTGGCTCTTTTCACTGCATCACATGGATCATAAGAACTACATCGGTGCCTATAAAATCAAGTAATAAAGGGATGAAATTCAAAAATAAGGATTGACCAGGTGGGATGATTGGAGCAAAGAAATAGACAAGCAAATAAGTCAAATTCGCCTGCAATGTTTTCAATTGCTTTAATATGATACACAGCTCTAAATAAATATTGGCATAATAAAAATACACACTGTATCTTCAGCTGACTGTTGTGTTATTTACAATTCATAGAGCTGCACAAATCCCAGTCCCCTGAGATTACTTCTTAAAACAGTTTTATGTGAAAGAGTGCTGTTGCAGGATAACAACACTTCTCCATCTTAATACAGTCAACAATCCGCTCCCCTCACTCTTTGTTTTTCTTTCCCTCTCAAGCTCGTCATGTCTTTACTCTCCATCCCTCTCTCCCTCAGTGTCCTCTAAGAGGACATTTTTATTCTGTCTGGATTACTTGTCCTAGTTGGCTCTGGGTGTGCTGGTGGGAAGAGAATTTATTTCCTGCAGTGGAGCCTTGATTTAAAGCACTCAGGTCAACTTGATTCTGGGTCATTGTCTCCCCTGTCGTAATGAACCAGGGCGGTGTTAGACTGAGGACTACAAATTGTCACAAGCAAAGAGTGCTGGAGGATGTGTCAACTGGCCGACTGCATGCAGAGCAGAGAGGCTTTAACACTTGCTAGGTGGCTGAAGTTTTTGTGCCTTAAACTGATTATTTTTGTTCCAGAGTGATATAAACCAAGTATAAAGCTGAATTTAGCTCCTAGACACGTGTTACACTGAGTTATGTGGACATGAGCTGTTTACTTAAAGCATATAAGCCAGAAATGTTGCAGTGTTTCTCTGCAGGGTCTACTGACCAACATATTAGTCATTGCTGCACAACACTGCAGGCCCTATACTCACACAAGGTCCAAATTATATCTCCTGATAGCCTTGTGTTCAACACGGCAGGGCCAAAAGTCCAACCAATGTATGAGTCATTAATCAACAATTCAGGAAAAAGTAGAACAACAGAACTAACTTTTCATTTCCAGAGGTGGGCCTCCACAACAAGAACTGTGAGAAATGCAAGACTCCAATGAAAAGAAGACCAAGTCTGTACACCAGAAGCTGCTGCAAAGCCTATGTAATGAGCATTAGACTAGTTTTGTCTTCTGAAGGGCCACAGCCCAAAACATCAAATTTGTGGTGTGATAATCCTTATTAAACAGGCTTTGCAGCAGCTTCTGGTTTGCAGACCTGGTCTTCATTTTGCTATTACTTTTTATTCAACACCAAGAATTTTGGGGTAGGCATGTGTTTTTGCAGTTAAATTCATCTTCAAATGTTAAAGTCCACACATGACGACAAATAATAATAGTGTGTTTCTTGTTGATTGTTTGTGGAGAGCAAACACATGTCCAGAACATCAAATTATTAACAAACAGGCTCAATTCACCAACACCCAAGTGTCCTCGGTCTTATAACTGGAAATCTCGCACTACATAAATGATGTCTTTGAAGGTTCTCAGCCTCTCAGGTCATGGGCATTACAGGTTCAAAATTAAACTGAACTTTGTCAAATTCTCAAAAACCATTTACCTCCCCTGTGATGGGCTTTGTCAGTCTGAAAATGAAAGAGCCTTTCAGATGTCTTTTAGAATGAAAGCACCTTTTGGACTGAATGCCTTTCATATTGAGGAAACCTTTTAGACTGAAGTCGCCTTGAAGACCAAAGGAAGACTCTCAGCTTGATCATCAGTTTCAACTGAAGACATATTTTGGTCTGGAGACAAAACTTTCAGACTGCAGACACCTGTCAAACTTGAGAAGCATTAAGGACTTAAGACTCCTTATCAACAAGGAGAACTCTTTCAGACCAAAGATGCTTTTCAGACTGAGGATGTCTTTTGGAGTTCGTTTGGTCCAGACCAAACAAACCATGTTCACTTTTTTTGGAGGTGGTGTGAAAGCTCACGCTAACTCTGGTTTGGACCAGAAAAACAAACTCTGGTCTGCCAAAAAACGAGGATCATGGTTCCCTTGCAAACAGACCAGAGTTCAGTTTGGAGAGGGTGTGAAAGCCATCCACACTAAACAAGGACCAAATAAGGCAAGTAAATCAAAAAGTAGTGAATTGTGGCTGAGATTTGGTTGAATATCACAACCATAAGCAAGCTAACAAAGCGTTCACTGACAATATCAAGCAGAGTCCTGCTAGTGTTAGCATTGCAAGCACGGTCAGCCTTTTGTCCTCTTAACAGGTTAATGTCAACAAATCCATGCAAAAAAAAAGGTTTACCGAACACTCCAGTCAATTAGCAAGTGCCATCCAATGCAGCCTAAACGCAGCTTTATCTTTATTTCATGGATTAGAATACGTCTGAACTGCTTTGAGCTAAGCAGTTTATTTCTACAAGTTTCTAGAAGATAGATACAATGATGGGTCAGATGGCAGGAACAAAGACCGGAGCTACAGCCCCAACTAGTGGCTGACAGGCTGTGGTGACACTGTCTGACTCAGTGCCATGTGAAAGCAAACCAAACCACGTGAAAAATTAAACAATGGTGCAATCTGATCCCCAGAACCAAACTGCGTCCGCAGAACTTGAGGGGTGAAAGCGACCTTAAAATTATGGTAATTCTAGGATAGATCGAAAGGAAATTGGACTTGATAAAAATTCTACTAAGAGAATAAAGATGCCTGTTAGATTGAAGTCTTCCAAACTGAAGACACTGTTCAAATTGAAGAAGGCTTGGACTGATAATTCCTGACAAAATGAAGAACCCTTTGCCCTTTGGATCAAGCCTGGAAACATGACTGATTATTGGAATGAGGAAAATGATGTTTCAGACTAACATTTACAAAACATTCACTTAGACTGGATCACTCTTTCACAACTGCATAAAGCAAAGCAACATTTATAACCATCAAAAATCAGAACTTTGCATGTCAGGAGTGGTAACTGTGTCAAAAATCAGTCCTATTATCTAGCAGTATGTATTTGCTTTGCAAAAAAGGTAATATAGGGACAAATAACAACAGTGAGAGAGAAAACTAATTAGTTGGATTGAACAAAGGTTTTAAAAAGCTGTTGTTTTCAAGATACCCCTACCTAAGATAGCAAAACACCTTTTAAATAATTTTTGCATGTCTGGTTTATTAATGCAACACACAAATCTGCAGTCAAACAAATAAGTGAAAAAAAAATATTTTTGATTGTTTTTTACATCTTACTATTGCACAAAAAGTGAAAATAAAAGTTTCTTCAAATGTCACATCTACCTTACCATGTGTATGTCTGAAAATCATGTTAAAAATATCACCAAATTCAATCTGAACAAATCTAAGACTGTTACTAATTACAATTAAGCAAACTTTTTATTCATGCTTTGGTCAGATTTTTAATTGAGCCAGTCAAACTCACATGTAGTATTAGCAACAGTGGTGTTTAACACATTCTATGTCAAGCAAGAAAACAAGCCAAACATCAGAATATGCAGTTTGATCCTCCAAAGCCTGTGCTTTTATTATAAACATCATAAAATTTTCAGAAAATGACAGTTCTAGTTTCAGCTTATTATTCTGATATGAGAGAGCCAAACATGTTGCAATTACTTTAAAAAGGCTGAAATAACAGGCATATTTTCACATGTAGAAATCTCGCATGTAGTCGAGACGAGCAGCAGCAGCTGGCTCTGTCTGTCTTCCTCCCTATTAGGCCAATTCTAATAAAGCTGGTAAATAATTTAGAGGAGCTGCTCTGACACCGCTGCAAACAAAATCTGCTGCTTGACGTCATTTCACTTTGGGTTTTCATGTCAGATCAGCTTCTATAAGAGTCCTGTGTGATGTTTCTATTTCCTTCTGGCTGCTTCATTTTGTTTTTGTTGTTTGGAGCGAGCGCAGGAGAAAAATGTTGCTAAATATATTTCATCCCAGGGACTGCAAAAGCCAAAATAAGCCACGGCATTGTGGCTTTTTGGTTTTCTCAGAGACCTAAATAAGGACGCATGCAAGTGTCGCCATTCATTAATCAGGCTGGCATCCAACACTGGAGCTACACATTCACAAATAAAATCACAGACATCATCTGACACTTTCACTTATGGTCACAGACATGTGGGGACAAATCAGTGTTTCAGTACTCTGAAACAGAAACCAGAGGAATATAAAGTAAAGACAAAAGCCATCAACAACAGATTAAACTGTGAACGGTGCACTGAAGACATACACAGACCCAAACTAACAAGTACCTGCTGTGTCTCATGTCGTTTCTGTCAATGTTCTTCAAGTCTTTGATGTATCGTGAGAAATAATGTTGTTGTACTCCACTCGAGGGCCAAAAAACCCACATACGTATCATACATGCCTAATCATGGTAGGTTCTTGTACTCATTTAAGCCAGGCAGGAATCAGGAGAGAAATATTTAAATGAGTGGCTTAAAGTATAAAACTAATTATTGAGACCCTTTTTAACATAAAAACTCTGATCCAGATGTCTCCAGAACACATTATTGAAGTTTCTTGCATAAAAATCCACTTAGATACTAGATTCTGACATGCCCATTAACCTCTCTGTTTTGGCCCTGCTCACAACAAGCTGTTTTAGTATCAATTCTCATGAGCTGGGACTGATCACGCCCCCCTTGAGAAGTGGACGTGGTTTTGTCCCCAGAACATATTATTGAAGTTTTTTGCCTAATAATCTACTCAAATGTTGGATTTTGGCATGCCTATAAACCCCTCTGTTTTGGCCCTGCTTAGAACAGGCTGTTTCATGGTAAATTCTCAGTCTTTTAAAGACTGTGCACTAATGTATATTATGGCCAGGCAGCCGTGTCTTTATATGTTCCTTCCACTGGAGCCAGAGGTGATGCAAACAAACATATAGCCAAGGGACCATCTGAGCTACAGCTGGGCAATTCGTGGATATTTAATTCAATTACATTACCAACCTTCCACAATTATAAAAACTGAATAACCGAGACAAAAAAAATACTGTGTAGCATGACATGTTGCACTTGATTCTTCTTTGTTTCCATAAATAATTATTTAAACATTTATTTTTTCTCATATATGTGAATTTATTGCTTCCTCTTTTATTTTTGAATGTAAGTGTTAACAGCCTCCAGTTTCTATGACTATGTGGTGTGTGTGGTAAAATCACGAAGTAATTGTGTTATATAATCGCAATGTCAATATCTATCAAAACAATCGAGATAATGATTTTTGCCATAATCAAGCAGCCATTGTCGGAGCACACATTTTCTGAGGTGGAGTAAACAAACAGATGGAGAGGAGGTATATTTCTTTATTTTGGTGTAGTTAGGTGTATGTAAGCTGTGGGTCATCTGTACAAAAAACATTACAAAGCGTATTTATAGTGCATTACATAGGACCTTAAAAGGTAATATAAAACACCACATTTAGTGCTTTTAGATCAATAATCACTCTACCAAAGTTCCTTTTGGCGGACAGATAATGTAAGGAAGGGCTGCATGCAGGGCTGGAACTGCACTCGCTCCTTACAGGACAGAAAATGTCAAAGGGGCAGCAGCCAAACTGACACCATAAGCTCAGCTTGTTATGAGCTTAGCTTGTTTACCCATTGAGATCTCTTTCTCCTGCAAACAAACTGAGCCTGTATTTGAACTAGTTAAACAATGTGCAGAACAGTGTCATGTCAAAAGTCAGAATTTGACCTCCTGATTTTTAGGTGAAAAAGCCCATTGCCATAAGCTTTGGTGGAGGTGGAAAGCCTTCTTCTATGAATCAGTTTTCCCCCTGTGCATGTACAGGGCATGGATAGTTACACCGCGTCCAAACTGAACGTTGTATGTTGTGTCGTATCGTGCAGCATCGCACAATGCTGACCATAGTGCATCTGTCAAAAAAAAAATCAATTCTACGCCCCGTGTTTCCCATTATAAACAGTGCATCGAGTGCTTTAACTGTTTAGGTGGATGTACTGTGTATGTGCTGATGTAGCATTTTGTACTGATGAGTGGTTGACTAAAAGGCTCTTCATTACACAGTTCTCTATAAGCAACAGTTTCTCTTGTACTTAAAAGTGAAAGTGAATAATTTCACTTACTAAAACAGATGAATTTTCCACTATCTCTGCTAAATTTAATAGGTTAACAAGCTCTGCTGAGTCAGAAAATTCAAAGAAAGTCAAGGCAATCCCTCCAGCTCCTCTTTGGAATCCCTCTATCTTTGCTCCTTGTCCATGTCAAGTAAGGCAGAGGGAAATAGAAACAGGGTATGGAGTCAGAAAATGTTACTGCATTGCTCACAGGTTGTTAGGACAATCACATATGATTCCATGTAAATAGCCTGATTTCGTTTCTGTTGTTCACGCTTGTCACTTTCACTTAAGACAAGGTGTTGGGTCTTATTGCCCGATTTGAGCTTCTTTCTGATTTGGATAAAAAGGAGGTAGTTCCTGCTCAAAAGTACGAGGAGTTCATCACTACTTTAGCATGGTCGCTTAAATAAAAAATAGTTTTCATTCCCTACAAACATTAAAGGGAAGAGTATCACACAAAATATTCACATATTTTCAAGTATTATTTGGGGCTTTTGTGCTTTTATTTATCAGATAAGTAGGACAGTGTATGGTGTCAGAAACTGGGTAAAGAGAGGGGAATGTGGTGAAAAGGAGCCACAGGCTGAACCCAAACCTGGTCAATCCATGTTGAGAACAACAACAGCTACACAGGGCTTGTGCTCTAAGGTTGAGATTTTAATGGCAAAATTATTATTTAAAGTCAGTGACAAATATCCCCCCTTCCAATAAAAATACACAAAAAAATCTCCTAAATCACGATCTTTAATTCTAAAAAACATGTCATGATTTAATTGTCTTCACTGATTCATGAAAGATTTTCGGTAGTTGAATAACCAAGTATGTGAAGAGACACAAAACTGTCTAATGATTCTTACATGTAGGACCAAATTTTCATGGCCAAGCAAAGCGTCATTATCAGGTCAGAGGGAGGCTGAATCCTCGGGTTACCCAACAGACTGTGTGTAAACTGGAGGATTTAGAGCACTCTTACTGTGGACACCTCGTAAGCTTCTCGTTTATCTGCACTTGTGTAGACTGAGGTTTCTCATAGGGAAAGTCTTATCTGTCTCAAAGGCCTGTAACATAAATTCAACTTGCATTTCAAGCTGTTTTAATCTGACAAATACAAACCAGAGATAAACTTCAGCAGGACGTGAGGTCAGAGCCTGTTCTATAAAGTCAGGGGATTAAACATTTTTACAAAGAGGATAAAACAAAACAGAGAGTAGAATGGACCTTCACAAACACAAGATGACTGCACAGATAATCATAATCACCCATTTTAATATTTTAGAGGAAATCTTGTCATGTGTGGGGGGATTCTTTGTCTCTTTTCAATGAGCAGGTTGACCTATAAGTGTTTAATTTCCATGTTTTTATTTCATGTGCTAACAGAAGCTGTGTTTTTATGTAAGACATAATAATTTCTTAGTGGAAAAGCCGGTGAGATTATCATGAGTCTTCTTTCACAGTTCAGTGGAGAGTAAATAAGCCCTGGGCAAATCATGCAAGAAGAAATGTAGGTTTTCTTGCATGCTGTTTTGATGTTTCAGAAGTGTGCCTATGACATGAGAATACAAGGAGTTTTCCCGCTACATTTCAAAGGGATATATGCAACCACTTTGTGTATTTAAACATTTTTCATATTAATTTAAGCAATGGATTGGTTTCTTATTAACAAATCATTTCATGGTCTGGACAAATGTTAAAAATCTTGAAAAAACTTGATTCAACTATCTGATATTGACCAGTCAAGTTCTAAAACTCCAAAATGATAACAAAAATACAATATATTCAGAGAAAAATGAATGTTTAGGGAGCTAGAACCAGGTTGTAACTGCTTTAAATACAATAATCAAATCACTTGTCAGAATAGGAGGATATTGATGCCAATCCAGCATAAATCAGAGGGCTAATTTGTTTCATTATTGTATTTGCAGACACACATTACTGAGAGGAACTAATTTAGAATTCTTTCTGCTGTTTGATTTTTTTGTATGTTTGTTCTGGTTAGATACTTTTTTGGAGCTAAAATGTCAAATAAAACTTCATGCAGAAGGCAGGGCCTGGGCCACCCAAACCAAAAAATCTTGATACACCCCTGCTTGTTAAACACACTTACATGCTTGTCAAGTCACTTTGGTCACCAGAAGGAAAGAGTGGCACAGCAATATTGATAAAAAGAAAACAAAAAAAGCAATACTGAAAGAAACTTTTTCCTTAAGCAATACATATTTGGATTTCAGGAGAACTTTCTGTCTTTCTATGTGCTACAGTTTTCACCGGATCTTCCACTTTTCTTTTTTCCTGCTCATTCTTCTTTGTTTATCACTGCAGCTCTCCAACAGCAGCTGTGATAAACAAAGACAAATACAGGAGGGAGAGTGAGGCATGTTTCTTTGTATACTTTACAGATAAACTTCAGGGTTGCCATTGTGTTACTTTTAGCCAATGTTATCAAACTTTTCTTACAAAGCTTAAAGTGTATCCCTCATGAGCATCCCAGTGTTTCAGCTTTTAAAGGCTCAGTGACACTGCTGAGCATTGGTGGTTGTGGCAGTAAATACAGCTTTTGAAGATTAAAAATGTCCTCTTATGAATACCTCTTTGTTGATTTGTTCAATAACACGTGAGAATTTTGATGATTATGATTAAAGAAAGGCTTAAGAAAGAAAAATCAGCTGAAAGTCTCCATTTAACACGGTTGCTCTTTGAACTGTAACACCACTGTGCCTATGACAAGCATAACTTGCGGCTTGCACACTTTATGTGCTCTCAAACCCTTCATGGACCATGGTCTGTTCTGAGTAAGCCTACTGATGATGATTTCAGACTTATATCAAACACAGTCGAGGACAAAAGAAAACAGCCACTCTTGGTGTCCATCAAACAACACAGAGGCAGCATGAGGTGCTCTGGCTTACATGACCAACATTGCCCATTCTGTGATGTTACTGTTAGCATGCGCATATTGCAACTGTGGTGTCAAAACAACATACTGTTTAGCCCTACCTCTGATAATGGAAGGATGGAGGGTTCTAACATTGCAGTGCAGCTGGATCCACCTGATTCAATATCTGTAATCAGACAGATCCATTTTGCCAAGCTCCAGCCTGTTGCACAGTCCAAGCAGCGTCCTTTGAGGATGGAGGAGGTGGGAGCTATGAGTGTGACGCCAGCAGAAAGTGACTGCTCTTGCAGAGATTAGCATAGATGCTAACAGCTTCAGTAGCAGTTCTGTCAGATTTGGACTGCATTTCTTTATTTAATGACAAACATATAATAACACTGAAAGCATTTCTTGAAAGAAAGGATATTTTCCCTTATTGTCCTTATACATGAATCTTACATGTGACTCTTGCTATCTTGTCCGTGATGGCCTTTTTCCTGCGCCTGTAGTGGGGGCTTAGTACTCCTCTGCTACTGCACAGCCTGGTCTTGTTTTTTATATTCCCATCAGCGGTGTGGAGCCCTGAGTGCTTCCATGGAGTGGCTTTGTGTCTCCTCCATTTTGTTGAGGCGCACTTCCTGTTGTTGAAGTCAACTGGAAGCACCCTCTGTTGGATTGAGTGGTTCATTGCTTCAGCACCCTAATGTGCTTCAGAGCTTTATATTGCGTATTCAAATTTTTACTTACATTTCGAGTAAGGATTTATATGCCCATGCTTGAAAGGATATTTCAATATTGAGTATAACGTGACAGCCTCATCACACATTGTTAAAAAATCCTCTATAAAAACACCCAGATCTGCATCCATCATCAGATTGCCATAAAATCTAATCACTTTTTCCATCTGCCATGACCAACATTTCCTGAACATTTCATGAAAATTCTCACAGACAGACAAACAAGCAGACTAACGCTGGCAAAAACATAACCTCCTTGGCAGAGGTAATATTATATAATATAATATTATTAAAAAACTTTTTTTGCTTTCCTGAAAAAAATGAATTCACACCATTAACTTTTTTAATTAACTACATAAAGCCTTTCTTCAAGAGTGTAAGGGTGTTGCGATGGGTTGGTGGGCCCCCAAACCAAACAAATGGTAGAATAAATGTCACTAATCATAAAAAAGTATTATCTAGAAACATCTGTCAAGGTAGCTCTTATATTGCTGTTACATCTATATGCAATAGTTCCAGTATAAAGTTACCATCATAATATGATTCCTTGACCCTGAAAACCCACACCTAGCACTCAGAATCATGTAGATTTCATTATTAGTTAGACAGTTATTATGAAAATTTCAGCAAAATCCGTTTAGTAGTTTTTGTGTAATCTTGCTAATAAACAAACAAGCAAACAAGCAAACAAGCAAACATAAGCCGGCAAAAACTCCTCGGTGGAGGTTATAAAATAGAAGATGGTATTGTTTTTCACTTATGGCATCAACAAGTTACCAAAGTATCAAAAACCTTCACAGACTCACACAACTATGATGCAAACAAAAAAGGAAGCAGTAAAAGAGGAGCTTCAGTGTTCAAACACTCCACAGGGTACCTTTAACATTCTATATTTCCTTGCTCCATACACTGCCTCTTGCACATGTATTGCATGATCTACACCACAAAGAAATATCATGTGGTTGAGGACATGAAAGAGAGCACAAAAGAAGACCTACGTTTGAACTGTACTAATGTGAACATCTTATTTTCCCAGCTGCAGGTTTCCTGTGTGTAAGAAGCTTACGTCTCCTCCTCCAGACCTCAGTTATCTGAATTCCTGTCTCACAGTCCATTAGGTCTGACTTTAAAGGAATATTATTCACCTTTTCTCCCCTGAAGGCAACGTGTGGTAGAGAGCTATGCCCTGCCATTTCCAAAAACCACTTTAATTATTCCTCATCCTCTGTTTTCTTGTGATGGGAGTGTGTAGTCTCTATCTGGCTGCATTTATTCCTCCAGATTCTTCTTTATAGAAATGGATGGCTTTTACTTCACCTGCACAACATGAGCGCGTTGCTTCCTGTTTCATCAGCAAAGTGGTGCGCAGGTATAGCTGGTTTGGACCAAACCTCATTCACACATGCACTCCACTTAGGATTTATTTGATATTGTCCTAAGGGGATGCATCTTTAAGCTCGACAGCCAACACCTGTTCACCTCGACTTTAGGCTGCTTTACTCCTTCTTGCACCTGCAGTGAGATGTCTGCATGAATTCAGGGTGAGTTAAAGTCTGAACGCAGCAGGTCATAGTCTAGAGCAGAATGGCAGGGTAATACTATCATTTATGCTGAGCAGAGTTTCTCTATTCTACACGGTCTTGGAAGACAACTCCTTTTGCATGCTCTAACCACACTGTACACATTAAGGGTGTTTCTCTTGGCATACAGCCTGGAACAAGGAACAGATAAATTCTTGTTCAGCATATGAAAAATCTGTAGTTAAAAACTGTATGATTTAGCATTAATATCTGCAACTTGTCAGCAAGTCCTCTATCAGATGGAGGGCCATGGGCACCAAGACATGCCATTGAAAAGTCTGTCCCAGGTTATTGAATGTGATCACAGTATCAATGAAAAAGCCTTTTCATTGTTAACTTACAAGAAAAAGTGTGATTTTATTGACATTCAAACCATCCCATAACTTAAAAAACTTCCAGGAGGGTTTTTAAATGCATTATTGGCGATCTCCGGCTTTGTTGTGCATCACTGGAGCAATTCTGGGAAATTTCAGACCATTTTTGTCCTCAAATTGCTTCTAAATTGCCAGTGTCATGTGTAAAAGCGCCTCTGGTTTAAGCTTTCAAACAGAGCTCCAGAATCTGGCACAGGAGTGGCCTGGTTTGTGTACATGGTTTTACAACAGGCCTTAACCTCAGAGCGGGGGAAAAGTTGGCCTGCAGCCTCTCTGCTACACAACAGCAGCAGCAGCAGCCTGTGTCAGGATCCGGCTGTCCTGTCCTGCTTCTGGGTGGGGTGGACTGTCCATCTGCTCTGCACTGACACCACCAATTCATGTTTATTTTAGACCAATCTGTCTGTTTATTTATAAAAGGGTATGACCACAGCACGCCCTCGCCTCTAGGTTCATAACTAACACCCCCCTCCCCCCGAGGCTGCAGTCATCCGGTTGAGAAACATCCACCTATCGCATGTTCCTTTATTTTCTGGACGCCCACTCTCTTTCGTCCGCTCTCTTGCTCTCCCTGTCTGTAGCTCTGTCCCACAGTTGAGTCATTTCGCTGCCTGATGATGGCTGGAGTCCCCGGCTAAGATCCAGGGAGAGTAAACAGGACTTAGACTCAGCCAGCCTGCAGTCAATGTCACTTCTAATCCACTACTACACTGAGACGGGTGCACCGTGAACCTCTACTGTCCAACTTATCTTCAGGCGTCAGCAGAGTTAGAGCAATTTCCCTGCAACACCACATAACAAAGATCTGCCCGGGTCTGTTAGAGTCAGAGAAGCTAAATCAGGGAGAAAACAGATGAAGGAACAGTTGATCTCTGCAGTCTGTTCTTCCTGCAGAACAGTTTGGAGATTCTCGGAGCGTAAGCCGAGTGGGCTTATATGTCATTCGAGGTACAGTTCACGTCTAAATAAAATAAAAGGTCAGACTGAAAAAAATTACACAACACATACTCTGGTACTAATAGAGTTGTCACTGAGATAACTTTTGTCAAGTTTTTTAATTCTAATTTTATGTCGCATTAGCTTAGTCTGCTCTCACACTGTGGCCTAACAGTTTTATTCAAATCTGCACTAGTTTGTTCAAATTATGATCATGTCCTTCAAAACTAAGCTAGAGAGGAAGAAACTAAGAACCAAAACTGGGATCAGGAATCATTCTTTGATGAGATGTGTATTGACAGGACAAGTACTCCATTGCTCAAGTAATTACTTTATCATTAAAAAAAAATTAACTTTATTACATTGTAAACTGAATTTACCCTGTTGAGCTGCACGTGTGAACAAAAACAGCTGCGTTTTCAGCCACATCTTGCACTGAAAGTTACCTGCTGCCCCTCCGAGTATTTTCCTCCTTACCCGCTCCACAACTGAATGGCATGCAACTTCCTGCTGTGAAGGACCAAGCGTGAAAAACCAAGTCAGGAAATTTTTCTAGGGAGGTTATCTATATATATATTTTCTAGGAATTTTCAGGGTTGTGTATGTGAAAAGTGCTTGATGTGCAAGCTTAGGGGAAACTTCCTTCTGTGGGGGCCATTTGTGGACAAAATGGTCAAGGAATTTACTGGGAAGGTTACTCAGGTATTTTCTATATCAGGTGTGCATGTGTGAAAAGGGCTACAGTAATAGCTCAGTTTGCTGCAAAAGGCTCCAGTGAGCTCAATATTCAGGGCCAGATTTGTGCAACAGAGTACTAGCTTCTAAACAGCAGGGTGGAGGTTACGTCTGTTTCTTTCTTTCTTTTAGGCAACCCTCAGTCCTTTGGCTAATGTTTGAACATGTTCAGCAATAAAACAAAAAATCATATCACAATATACCTTAGCTGACTAGGGATACATTAACACAATATCTGTTGATTTTTTATGTTAAGTGGAGCAGATTTCTGGAACAATTCAAGATCTAAGAACTTGCTATTGGCACTATGCTGTGTTCAAGTGAATAATTTCCAATTCTACACACAAATTAAATGTGTGTTTCAACTACTTCTCTGAAGATGACAGACTCAAAAATGGTCAGATTAGAGCACTCTTCATTCATCAAGAGGCATCCATGGGTAAACAATGTGAAGCTGGTTTTCAGAGTGGAGCCCAGCTAGTGCTAATGGTAGCAGTGCTAGCATTGCTAGCATGTGGTTCTTCTTTCCTCCTCCGTAAATGACATGGTTAAATAGATATTTGACCAGAAAAAGCCTTTTATCACCTCATTTTCATAATTAGATAAAAAAAAATTGCCAACATTTGGCTGTTAATACAATATACAACTGTTGCTATCCATTAACCACATAGCATGCATTCAGCATCCTTTTTAACACTGAGGTCAAGTTTGATTTCTGCCTCTGAAACAAATCAACACCATCCTCATGCTGTGGTGTCCCAAGTTGTCTTGAGTACTTATACTCATTACGGGTGTGTCCATGTGCCTCTGCAGTGCTCCACCAAATCTTAATATTCTGCAGAGTGAGGTTCTGGCATTCATATGATGCTGTGCAGCAGAACAATCACAGGGCTTGTCATCTGCATTGTTTCAATGTGCATACAGTCAAATTTTTGGGGGATGTGCACGTCAGAGTATGAGCATGGTCCTCTGGGTCAGTTCAGGGCTACGCAGACCTGGTGCATATGGCATAGTTTCTGTGCGTAAGTTTAAATCAGACTTCAGGGAACATTTCAGAAACAACGCAGCAGCCATCAGGAGGACGTCCATTTGATTGAGCTCAACTTCTTGCCAGTCCCACCCAAATATCCTAATGTGGCAAATTATCCCAGTTTGGCCAGTGTATTTGTTTAATTTTAACAGTATTGAGAAGTTTTACAGCAATTATCATAACTAAAATCAGTAATTTCCCAAATATAGGTTGTCTAGGACTTTTATTTTTGATGCTTTGGTATCAATCAAGAATTAATATAATACAATTCCAGTTCTACTAATAATATAATACTTCAAATTTCAAACTATAAACTATATAATTTCAACCAATATTGTCAAAATGTCCACAAATCTTTAAAACTCAATTTTAGTTACATTCCAACATTCCCCTGACAACCACTGGAAAAGTATGTCTTTTTGGAAACTGACCAACAATCTAATCTAAACTGACAAACTGATGAAGAGTGATTTAACCACAAACTCAATCTGAAACGCTGCACCTAAACGACATACTTAATGCTGTAACTGCAGATCGGTTAGTACATCTGAAGGGGGATCACCATCATCATGTCTAGACACTTAAATCATTTGGTCTCCTTTGAGGAATCCTTGCAGCGATCTTTGAGGCAAACTAGTGCTCATTATTTGAACTGAGGCAGATGTTTAAGCTTTAAGAGCATCAGGTCTCACCAGTTTATAAAACTCTGATAGGAGAAACATTAGTGGTTAGCTGAGAGTCGAGTATGCGCGTGTGTGTGTTTAGGGGGTTTTAGCAAAAAGCAAAGTCAGACGGGTCAAAGAAACAACACTTTAAGACAGACCCATGCCCTCACTTTTGCAGATAGAGAGAGGCAATACAGAAGATGCAGCACCAAGGGCAGAAACCGCAAACTATTTACACACGCTGACACAAAGACACACACTCACTTGAACTGCTGCCTTGGCACGACCAGGCACGACCAAGCACCAGTGTGTGTGTGTGTGTGTGTGTGTGTTTGTGGACCAATGGGAGCAGACGGAGATGGAAGACAGCGCAGAGCAGACATTAAAGGCCTCATCTCCAACAGCTGAGGGAGAATTCATGAAAAAACAGCCTTCAAAAAGCACACTCACACCCTCTCACAAACACACACACATTCACACACACATTCACACACAGGGACTTTTTCAACAACACCTCCAATGTTGCCTGAATTTTGCCTTTGAAGCTCAACAGCTGTGTTCGTCTTATCTCTGAGACGTTTTGCTCCTGACGAGAGCAGAATAAAAGCTTAAAGGATGATAAATTTCACAAGCTTCATATAGACAGTCTTTTCAACATGAACTGTACCAAGCAAAGCTGCACAAGAGGAGGGCAGCGCTTGATTTAATGCCACACAAGAGTAATTTTTATCAGAGATGTAAGTGGCCATGTGCTGAACAGAAAGTGAACCGCAGAGGCTCACTGTGATTACCAAAACAATGTGAGGAAGAAACCTCCCCCTCATTCCAACGCCTTCCTGAGCACAGGGTGCAGGGCGCAAACTCTATGAGCTCACTTCCTGTTCCCTACACACTTCACCAGCTCTGATTGGCTTGAGAGCCAAAGTCTGCACAGGGTTGTTGGCAAATGTCCAAAAATAACGTCACTGGGGAGTATAGTATATAAACGTGTGATAGAAGCCAAGAAAGATTATTGCTTACCTTCAACACATAGGACCTTAGCTTCATCTCAGCTACATTCTATTCTTCATGGAAGTCAGAGAGGAAAGCATTAACTTTCTCTAGCATAAACAACATTATCTAGTATCAGTATATATAAGTACTATTACAGAGTAGGGCTGTCACCTTATACTTGATAATCAAATATCGGTCAAAAACTTACAGGTAAAAATTTGTATCCAAACTCTAAATATACATTTGAATTGAAAATATACAATTCAGTAGCACATTAGGGCATCTGGATCAGCGAACCACACGATCCAAACAACCACCTTGACCTCAACAGCTAGGAAATACACCTTGAGAGAGAATAAAGGACAGGCAATGCAACTCCAAGTAGACAGCAGTGACACCGAAACATCTTGGGAGCAAAGCATGAAAGCACTTTGGGCTCCACACAGCCGATGACAAAATTAAAAAAAAACAACGACTGGGCATGTGTGTCGATTATGAGTACAGCAGGTGGTCCGCTCCTTGTCCATGACAAATTTGCAGACCCATTTGTCAGCCTTCCACCCACAGCAGTCCAGCAGCGCCTTGCCAAGTGCTAAGCCCTGGGCGACCACATCCTCCTTAACAGCCCCCCCGCCAGAGACAGAGAAAAGAGCCACTGAGAGCAAGCAGAGATTTGTTTGCAATTTTTCACGTTTTTTTTCCTCAACTCAACACATCACCTTTCTTATGAAAAGCAGGCCGCAGACCGCTATCTCCCTCTAAGCACCTGCATGTCCCATGGGCCTTTACCAGAGAGACAGAGAGCTGCGTGAGGGGCGTGGCGAGGGGAGACAACTTCAGTTTATCAATCTAGATAAAAGCAAATAAACAGATGTAATCTCTCCTCACCCTGAGCTACCTGCACAACTGTGTTAGGAGAGTCTGTGTGACCTCTGTGATTGAGAGAGAGTGGTGCTTGGCTACTTAAGCGGCCATCAATATACTTAGGCAGCCAACCCATAGTCAGCGTGTGGGGAGCACTGCATTGTGAGCAGCAAAGTGAAAATCCTATTGCTATGTTTCACATCGAACATGTCACTACTTCCCACCAAGACTGGAAACAACTGGTGCAGTCACAACTGCGTTACTATGAATTAGTTAACAAAAATTCAAAACTCTCTGTAAAGTTAGATACAAATATAATACAATAAAATATTCATATGAAATATACATGTATATAAAATGATGTGCTTGGTTGAAATATGTGAAAAATGATTTGGAGTTTTGTTGATCTGTAGCAGTGCAGAGAGGGTAAATATGGGTTAATCCTTAAGAATTAAAGTATTCCATCAGATTATACCAAAATCCCATAAAATTCCAAAATTGGCATTAAACCACTTTCATCATAGTCTTACAGCAATACCCATAATGCCCTCATGCATCAGAGAAATAAATAAAACAACAATACTGTGACAAGCAAATGTGTACATGTTTAGACAACCAGCTCTCTCTGATCAAGTGAATAAATTAAAATGAATGAGTCATTAAGGATATTAATACTGACTTTAGGGCTTTGTTAGCATTATTCATCGTGTGTATTAAGTCAAATTTTAAAGCAAACAGCTTGGAGGTTGGACTAGTACACAGATCTGCATTAGTTTTAAGGCTTCTCGTTTATATTACAGTCAAATATTTTTCTCCTGAAACCTGTAAGTGACCTCCGCCAAGGCATTTCCAACATTGTCAGGTGAGTAATTGTGAAAAATGTGGAAACTGCCCTATATCACACTATTATCAAATCCTTGAAAAATTCAAAATCACCACCAAAACAAACATTCCCTGAAAATATCATGAATATCTGCCAAGAACTTACTGAGTAATTAGCAATAATGTGGAAAACTGCCCTCTCATGCAAAGTCAACAAATGTTTGTAAAACTCCTGGATCCACATCTGGATTTGGATCACCACCAAAATCCTGTCACTTTCATCTTGTGCCATATCCAACATTACCTGACAATTTTATCATAAACCATTCATAAATTTTGACTTATCTTCCAGACAAACGGACACAAAAAACACCAGCAAAACATAACATCCTTGACAGAGGTAACAATGACTTTTAAGAGTAAGGAAATCTCTTCATTTTGCTCATCATCAGACTCAGCCCTTTATCTAAACTGTTGCTGTTGATTCTTAAATGTTGAGCCATTGATGAGTTGACAAATTGTTGCTGCTCATGTTTGATGAACACTGGTGGTCTGTGAGTATGATTGAATAGAGTTTATGATCTGAGAGTGTTTTGATTTGGTTGTCTGATGTGTTGTTATTGATCTGCATTGCAAATTGCCTGTTGGATCCACTTAGGGTAAAGTCTGGCAAAAGCACAGCACAAATCAGTGAAAAACCCTGAAAATAAAAAATTCATTAAGCTCTGCCAACAGTGGAAGTTTAAACATAGGATTATTCTAAGTGTCTGATACATTATTAAGGAGGCTGTGGTTCATTAAATTTATCTGGAAGACAAGTTTAGGAAGACCTGATGTAAACTGTCCACTTACAAATGAGAGCCACAGAAATGAACAAGTGGAAACACACAGCCCTGATTGATTCAGACAATGCTTAAGCTTTACCCAGAACAACGTCATTTTATCCTCTCAGTGAGCGGTCACGCAGGGGGTTCAGATATCCTAGCATCCATCAGCAGGGGTTCATCCAACATGCCGACTGATCACTGAAGTATTACATGTTCAATTACAGCTTTGCTTCCCTCTCAGCACAAACCGCAGGCTGTATATTAAGATAGACAGAGAAACAGCCGCCTGGGAGTGAGGCCAAAATGTTCAGAGCTCAACCTGCTGACTGGCTGCACTGTAGGTCAAAAACATTGCCTCCTCCTTTTAGACAGATGAGACATGAATAAGTCTAAATAGTCTGAGCACAGGTCATATGCATTTTTTTTCAGCCCGAGGTCTGTCGTGACTGTTGGTCATTATCAGAAATGTG
The DNA here is from genome assembly GCA_037902135.1 of Cetoscarus ocellatus. Taxonomy (NCBI): domain Eukaryota; kingdom Metazoa; phylum Chordata; class Actinopteri; order Labriformes; family Labridae; genus Cetoscarus; species Cetoscarus ocellatus. Next base: position 1,245,761 of record JBAMNC010000554.1, read on the forward strand.
CAGGTTCATGGCAATAGCCTAAACATAAGCCACAGTGACAGAGATCAGCTCAGCGTCTGTGCAGAATGAGCAAGCATAGAGGCTGAGGCTTTACAAAGCCACACATGGGGCCATAGACTCCACTTCACTTAAAGAATTTCAGTTGAAAACAAGTAAGGTTTCATTACTTGCACACTGTCAGGTAACAATATATCATCTCATTTAACTGACCCTTCCAGACACACCTGACTGAATGTCTAGTATGAATAAAAAGATGGAAAACAACAACATACTGTTCACAATAATACTACTTCTAGGACCCCAGCTTCTATTTTATTTGCAATATGAGCCAGAATTGTGCAGCAACAACTGCTTTATAAAGCTGCTGAAACACCAAAGGTCATATTACTCAAAATATCACCTGCAAGATAATTGAATCTAGAGACACTTTGATAGAAACATTACAAAAGCATTAATTTTAGAGAAATGACTCAGTGCCTGACAATGAGCTTTGTGCAAGACGAAAACAGTGATGAGAAACAATAGGCAAGCTCATGTTAGTGCTAGCTCTGTTAGTACCAGTTAGCGCACGTTGTTGTTATGATGCAGCATCTGCTAATGATAACTGTGGTGACTGCCCTCATCAAGTTTGTGGAATGAGATGGCCTCAGCAAGCCGATAGTGTTTATTGAGCGGAATTTAAGACCATCATCAATGCAAACACCAGAGAAAGGAAGAGACGTGTAAGGAAAGAGCAGCAGAATTAAGAGCTGTTTGGCACAGTGTGGCTAAAGCAGTTCTCCAGAGTACTATAACCATATGTTTGTGTTAGCTTCTGTTGTCTTCAAGTAGTTTAAAGCTCTGTGAATTTAAGTTTATCTCTTTTAACAGTTAGCTATCCAGGAGTATTTAATTTAAGGCCTATGTAGGGATAAGATAAGATAAGATGGTCCTTTACTGATCCCCAGAGGGGAAATTCAGGCCAGAGGGGGGATGCACAATATATAGGTAAAACATTGGCAGATATTGGCCTAAAAAGTTGAATATATATGTACCACAATGCTTCACCTTATCATCCCTGCATGGGTACATTTAAAAATCAAGAGTTTCAAGAGTTAAATGTTGTTCTTCTTGTTTAACATCATTCCTTACACAAATAGATAGTCACATTGAAAGCAACAAGTCAGTTTTTATAAAGTAAAGACTTTGTGCTCTTGACAAAAAATATTGGTATTGTCAATAATGTGTTTGGAACTATCTGCATATGAGATATCTGCAAAAATGTTATATTGTGCTTCCCTTAGTTTTGTGCATTTGTCCGATCAAAAAATGGCCAGAGACAGCGTTACAGTCTTATTCAAAGTATGGGGACGTTTTCTCTGTGCCAGGGGGCAGCTAAAGGGATGGTTACATTACCATTACTTGCTATTCCATTAATAACTGGTATTCAAAGTACTGGTTAGCTATCACAGACAACAGGTGAGCCATCAGCATGTTCAAATGTGTTGTATGATAATGAGTGAGTACTCGAGTACTTTCTCACAAGGAAATTCTAGTACATTGCCAATACTGCACTCAGTATAATCTTAAAGTATGACGTTGGCCTCTCATTATTTGAGCAGGTAAGCAAAGCTAGCATTATGTCTGCAGTTTGATGACATTTTGCCTTAAAGGGAGATGACAAGAGCAGAGCAGATTGCAGACTATGCACTGCTAAACTGTCAGGAGATTGGAGAGAGAAGCATGTGATTATGATTACAAAATCAAAATAATAAAAGAACTGTGGTGGTATCATTAAGTTTTCATATTTGCATTTTGTATAGTGAGTAGCTAAATGTATGTACTTGTACTTGGTCAGAAAAAAGTGATTACTCATGCATTAATGATTAAAATGTAAAAAATCTAAAGCTAAGCCTTTCCATCTATAAAACATCTGAAGGCTGATCGCAACAAGTACAAGAAATCTGGTTATAAAATGATGAAGAAATGGGGCAGTGGACTTAAAGAGGCCCTAAGTAGCCTTGATAGCTGCCTTGAGATTTGCATGTCTCAGTATTAAGAGTGCAGATTAGCAGCCAGTGCCTGGTTGCTAGCTGTAATCACAGCGTTGATCTAGTGTAATCACCCTGCGATAGTAAACAAGCACATTGGTTAGAGGCGAGACTTAGAGAAGACATCTTTACCAGCAGGGGGTCAGCAGACAGATTTCCAACTCCAAACATGAGAAATTTAAGTACCCTGAGGGCTGAAGAGGGGATTTTAAGACAAATATCATTAAGAAAGTTGTTCGTGGTTGTGTTGCTGTGCTTTGAAGTCGGTCACAGACAGAGCCTGGTCGTTTTTAAGGATGTGAAGTATAGCTGGTGTCTTTGCAGCACGCCTTCTGGGCCCCTTCTGTTTCAATATTTTATGAGGCTCAGCCAAATCAGCGTGTCAGAATAATTAAACATCAGTTAGGAAACACAACTACACAGAATATGTTGTGGAGGCGGCGCGTCAGTGAAGGAGAGCAGAGGGGCTCCTCAGAGATCACACAACCAGCCCACTCACTGAGGAGTCTCATTTTAACAACGGTCTGAACACACACACTAATGATTTATTGTCTGAGGCTCTGCTGGCTGTAATGTGGAGGAGTGGAGTGGTAATTTGAGCGGGTGTGTGCATCAGGTCCAAACCCAATAACAAGGCGCTGCGGTATTTCTTTTGTTGTAATGCCTTTTACAAGGTTTGTAAGAACATTGGTAGCATTTCTGCAACAGGTCTGCAGCTGAGATCCATCTTAATCTGATTCTATGGAGGATTACGCGGGCACTGTCATAAAATGTTACCCTATCATTCAAATGCAACACAGATGATAGCTAACTCTTAGCTCAGGTGTTACAGCTAGGTCAAATTCAAGCCCTTTTCATCACACATACCAAAGGTACAATAACTTGCTGTGCTACCCAGCTGTTATAAAGCAAACTGAACGGATACTTCTGTAGCATGTCATAGGAACAGTGCAATTCGGCAGTATTCTGATCCAGAAATAAGGGTCAAGATTTGTGTTGGCTGTGCAGATAATGCCTGTGTATGTAAATAAGTATTTGTAATTCTATTCATTATTTATAAACACAAATAGAAATGCATAAAAAAAGATATTTCCTGTGAATAGCCATTCAACCGAAGCAATGATCAGTCATGCTCAGTACAAACATGTGGGTGTTAAACTGCAAGCAGAATAGGAAGCCAGCAGTCCTGGCACTGCTAATCTTGATCTCGGAGGTCAGATTCTACAAGTTGCAAATAAGATGGAAACACCCACTTTGGTGTGAATATCTAACTGGGAAGTCGGATGATCTTCTACCCCGACTTTACCAGCTCATAACATCCAATGTGAAGTAATTCCCACTTTTCTTGTCCAAGTTCCAAAGTCAATAAAACACACCCTCATACTTACGCAGCTGACGCTCTGTCCCTGTGTTTAACCAATAGTGCTCAAATTTAACTGTTCTCTGAGTTTCCTTCCTTTCTAAACTCCGATAAGCCCACTGAGCAGTATCAAAATCTGAGTTAAGGGATGCCGTACTTGGTGGTTTGCCCTTCACGCAGTCGGCATACGTTCAAATCCAGCAAACAGCCTCTGCTGCTAGTCTTCCCCTGTTCTCTCACAAGTGCTGTCCACTACACGCGTTTATCCAACCAAGAAATGAAAAGCAAAAACTAATTATAAAACCAGAAGTGCTCCAAAGCACAGACCTCCACCATGTCATTTCCAACATAGTTGGGCAATTTATTGTCAGAAATGTTGAAAACTGCACTATCTTGCACTGTTAAAAAAAACTGAAAAAAATTCCTGGACCCACATCCAGGTTTCACCAAAATGTAATCTCTTCCCCTCTGTCCTTGACCAACATCCCCTGAAAATTTCCTCAAAATCTGTTGTAAAGTTATTGAGTTATTAGCAAAAGTGTAGAAAACTGCCCTACCTCACAATATTAATAAATCCTTAATAAATAAATTCCTGGATCAGCATCCTGATCCAGTTCAAAACCAAAGTCTAATCGATTGGTCCTTGGCTCATTTTTGACATATCTTCAAAATTTCATCTAAATCGGTTGGTTACTTTCTGAGTTAAACTAAAAAACATAAACATAACCTCCTTGGTGGGGGTAAAATTAAGTTTAACCAGATTTGAAATCAGTGACTTAGAGACATCCCTCATTGGCATCTTGAAGTCATCACCCTACTAATTGGCCCAGTTTTCCTCCAGTGTCAGACCTCCACCTCCGAACATCACATGTCAAAGCTGAAACAGACCAACACACAGTATAGTTCGGCTCTAAGCCTCAGGCCGACACCTGAAGGTTTATGGAATCAAACCTGCAGCCTGGGAGCTTGTTTGTCATACAGACCTGCGGACCTCACAATCATACTTCCATGTTTGCACACACAGATACACTTCCTCTCTGCACACATGTATGAACTTGCATGTGTGGACGAGTGTTTGTGAGTGTGACAGATTGTACCGTCTCTCTCCAACGGCTCATTTCTACAAACACGAGCTGACAGCCGTTGCAGTTTTAGAGAGAAGCAGCAGGAGAGGCGCTCAGGACGTCCCCACACATCGAACATTTAAAGGCCGACACAGCCAGGCAGATACACACCAGCTAACTTAACAAAACATACAACTGACAGACTAACAAAGTAAGACAAAGCTCGGGATGGTTTTAGTCATCGACGTGAGTAAACACAGAGCATCAGGGCATGAGAGTAGAAGAGCACCAGCACTGAACATCTGACTCGGTTATGGAACTGAGACACAGTTTAAGTTTTATTACTATTTAGTCTGCCCTGAAGTACTTCTATGGTGGGAGGCTATTTAGACCCATCAAAAATCTTTTATTATGAAAAAATGGATTTGCTTTAGGCTGTTCTTCTTAACATACATAACATCTCTGTTACTTTAACATATCTGCTAAATAACTTCTGTTTATGTATCAAAACAGGTTTTGATAAATATAGATATTAAATAATGAACTGAATATTTCTTGGTTCTTAAACAGTTTCTATGGAAAATCAATTAAATATGGCCTAAAAATACAAAGTAAGTCATTGATGAATAACAAATATCTGTATCTTTAAGTCATAGTTATGATATATTCACAGCAATGACATACTTAGCCAAAATAGAGATATAAAAATCCATGACTTTGACTATTTCTCTCACAATCTTGACATTTTTTTCTCATAAATTTTGACTTTTTAACTCATAATTCTCACATTGTCTTTCAATTTTGACTTTATCTCTAAGTTATTACTTAATGAAGCTCAATTTTTCTAATTAGTTCAACTTCTTATGACAATATAATGACATCAATCTCCTAATGTTGTAGCTTTTATCACATAATAACTCATTTGGATCTTTAATTTTGATTTTTATATCCACAGTTATTACTTCCAATCTCATGATCTCAGCTTTTATTTCTCTTTAATTCAATGTTTTATCTTATGAGTGTACATTTTTCTTATAATAATCTTTTTTATCCTCATAAATTAGATATTTCACCTCCAGAGAAAAGTAATTGTACAATTTCAGCAGTTTGTGAAACATTTTGACTTTTTAATCTCACAACAATGACTTTTATCTCATATCTGAAACTTAAACTTCTTATCTCACAGTCTTGTTTATTTTCTCATGGGTTTGATTTTTGTTTTATCCCAGAATTCACTCATTTTCTTTTGATTTTGACTTTATCTCAAAATCATGACTTCTACATTATTAGTATGACTTTTCATCTCCTAAGTTTAACTGAAAATCACACACTGATGACTTTAAACTTGCACTTGGACCCGTATCTTATTAAAATGCTTTTTAATGTTTTTGATGTTCCCTTACATTTATTTGTTCTCTTTCAATCTCCTGAATATGACATTTTCCCACTGTGTAAGTATTATGTCATGAATTTTACTTCTAATCTCTGGAGAATTTAATTCTATGTCACAATTTGTTCTTCTTATCTCATCACTTATACCTCCGTTATCACATGACTACAGTATGACTTTAATCTCATATCTACAAAATAGACTGTAATTCTTACAATCTCAACATCTTAGAAGTTTGACGTTTTTGAATGACGTTTTTCTTTAATTGTCATTTTATCTAACTATCATGACCTTTTTTAAATCATAAATATGACTGTATCTCTTAAATGTAACAAATAATCACACAATAATCACTGCAATCTTGTATTTTGCCCTTTTTACGGACAGCCCTGTTTATTTCTAATATTTACTGTTTGTCAGATAATTTTGACTTTTTGTCATAATTATGACTTAATATCATATCGATGACATTGTCTTCTAATGTCAAATGTGTCATATTTTATCCCATAAGTTGTTTTTCTTTCTGTCTCCTAATTATCACCACTGTAATAGTATTATGTCAATAATTTGAGTTTTAATCTCTGGAGGGTAATATTTTATCCCATCATTTCTTCTTCATGTCTTGTCACTTTTATCTTTTATCTCAACATTTTAACTTAAGATGACTTTTGTTCATCAGTGCTTTACTTTATTTTCTGTCTGATGATGGTAATGATGAGCTTCCATAGTTTGTCATTCAGTCAGCTGACTGAGCAAAACTGAATGACTATATTATTAATCTATTACATCATTTATGATTGTTTTATCCAGTGGTGAATCACATCTTAATACATTTGGATTTGTTCTAAATCACTTTAAAATGTAATGTTTGAGATGGCTGAGGTAATACAGCTTTCTTAACCATGCATTTTGATAAGCCCCGAATAACCAATCACTGATCAATCATGAACAGAGGACTACACGTCAGCAGCCCAATAACACACACTTGATGATGAATGTAAATGTTTAGACTAGTTTTCAGCACAAACACACTTGAACAAGGCACAAAACTAAAGTTCTCCAAATATCCTCCATTCAGAAGTTCTGAAAAGAGTCGCTGTATCGCATTCAGAGCCTCCAAGAACTTCACTCAGTTCGTCTAAGAGCACATTAAAGTATTAAAAGAGTCAGTGTGAGCAGCTTTTAGTGTTTTAAAGTGAGCCTGAAGAGTCCGGAGCAGAAATGTAGCGGATGTGGAGGAGCCATGTGTCGGTGTAACACATCGGGAGGATGTAGAAGCAGCTCTGCTAATCTCAAACCGAGGAGCAGGATTCACACGGACACCAGCGGGGACACAACCGCGTTTACCCGCTTTACAAACACGCTTACACGGCGTTTATTAACCTCAAAGAGGCGGTAAACGCAGCTAGCTCCAACTGCTCCAGAAGAACAAGTCTCGGACATGCCTCTCCTCCAGTCTGCCGCTTTTTCCTCCTCTGACAAAAATCCCCCTTTGCCCCTTTCGTTTAGTTTCAACCAGTCCGCGGATAAACCCCCAAAACTGGCAACGCGTCCACGTCCGTGCACTAACCTCAGTCCAGGTGGAGATGTTCACATGGAGGAGGAGAAAAGAGGAGCAGAGGAGCAGATATCCCGGAGGTTCAAACTTGTCCCGTTAGTACAGAGGGCCAGCAGGGCTGCTCAGAAGAGCTGAGTGTGTGTGTGTGTGTGTGTGTGTGTCTGCAGAGCCTCTCTCTCCTGCAGGAGTCACTCCTAGAGGGCGGAGCTGAGGAGAGGAGGAGGAGACTGAGGAGAGGAGAGAGCAGGAGGACAGTGCACAGAGAAGGGCCCCGAGACACGCAGGAGCCCACGCACGCTATCCCAGTCAAAGCAAAACTGATACTGAAATAATTGATTTTTCTGCTCATCCCTGTTCCAGTGAAGTTGGGACGTTGTGTGAAAGGTAAATAGGAAGAGAAAACAACGATTTATAATTCCTTCTCAAGATGTAATCACCACAAAGACAAGATATTTAAGGTTAAGCTGATATACTTTTTTGGATTTTTTTTGCAAATATCTACTCATTTTGAATTTTTCCCTGCAACCTGTTCTAAACTAGCCGGGACAGAGGCATGTTAACCACTGTGCTACGTCACCTTTCTTTTTAACAACAATCAACAACTGTTGCGTACTGAGGACACATTGTTGAAGCTTTGTTGGGCTGTCATTTTTGCACTTCACAATGGTAAGGCGCCACACATTTTCAGTGGGAGACCAGTCCAGACCACAGGCAGGCCATTCTAGAACCCACACTATGTTACTACAAAGCCGTGCTGTTGTAGCACATGCAGAATGTGTGTCGGCGGAGACTTACTGAAATGGACATCCCCAAAAATCCACAATGTGCCATCCATAACTTGGATGCCAGCTTGAGTTGCTCCCAAAACTTGTATGTACCTTTCAGCATTAATGGTGCATTCACAGATGTGCAAGTTGCCCATGCCATGGGCACTAACACACCCCCACACCATCACAGATGCTGGCTTTTGATCTTTTCATTGATAACAATCTGATGGTCCTTTTCCTCTTGAGCCCGGAGGACATGACATCCATGAATTCTAAAAACAAATGTGGACTTTTCAGACCACAGCACACTTTCCCACTTTGCATCAGTTCATTTCAGAAGAGCTCGAGCCCACAGAAGCGGGTGGTGTTTTCTGGGTGTTGTTTTCTTTGTCTTTGCATGGTAGAGTTTTAACTTGCACTTGTAGATGTAGAAACTAACTGTGTTGACTGACAGTCGCTTTCTGAAATGTTCCTCTCTCCAGAGGTAGTATCAGAGGCGCTACATTGGGGAGCCCACAGACTCAAAAGGGTGTAGGTGTAGTGTAGTGAAGGTAGTGCTGGATGTGTGTATGTGTGTGTATGAAGTGCATGGTGTGTCCTGTTCACACCCTGAAAACTATCACATTGAGAATTGGCAAAATCATAACCTCCCTGAAGAATTAATGTGAATGTCTAGGTTTGTCGCAGCACTTTTACTTAGTGCTCTGTGAAAAGGACTTTAGTTAACATTGACTTGGAGATTAACTTGTTGCTGTAAAAATTAGAGTTTTGCACCAATACATGATTATTATTTGTATAACAAATTCTTGCTCTGCACATGAAAATAATTAACTTTCTCCTAAAACCAGCAACTTTTCCAGGGCCAAGTCATTCTCTGTTTGGCAGTAGTTTATTTTACTCCATCTTAACACTCGTGAATTCTTGAAAAACTTGTAGGCTGAAAATAAATTGAGTTTCTGTGTCTTCTCGCCTCTCTGGTGAGACGGCAGACCTTGGAAGAAAGTTTCTCTCTCACAGTCTGATATTTTTCTGCCACTCCTTGGGATTTCCTCTTGTTTTTGATTTTTTGTCTCTGTCTGCCTGCTCTTTTCTTCTAAGTAATTTATTTCCTCCTCTTCTCATCACTCCCATGTCTCCTGTGCTTCTGTAGAGGCACCTTCAGCACACTCACCAAAAATATGAAGTGAATTTAGTCGATGGTGCATGACAATGGTGATGTTTCAAGTACTACTGCAAATTAAACATGAAACCACTGAAATATTTTAACTTCAAATTGAAAACATGGTATTTCACAGTACTCCAAACAATAACCAGGACATAAGATGATGATACTCTTAGAATTAATGGGCTCTAATTTCGTAGACCAGGCACAGACGCGATGCACCTGCCCTGTGCTGCGCCGCACCAACGGGGTGTGTCCTGGGCAATTTGCAAGTTTTGTGCACGGCGAGGTGCAGTGACAATTTCACCTGGGTGGCGAAGAAGGTCAGAGCCGCTGTCACTTTTACAGCAACTGGTAGAGCGCAGGGGCCACCGGGCTGCGCATCGGAGGCCACGATGCGCGTCACTGTGTGGACCACCTCGCGGGACAGATGTAATCTGTTCCTGTGTCATAAATAGGAGTACAAAATTAAGTGATAATTACATTTAAACACAGCAGCAGGCTAATCCATTCATCATGCTTGTGATCCACCTGCATTCCTGGTCTGTCATCCCCAAATAGCAGAACCTTTGGTAAAATATTCTCTCCCCGATATCTCCTCCTCATCCTCCTTGCAATAGTGTACTCCATCTTTTTAGATCACGTTAAGAATAGAGATGAAAACAGAGAAATATGTGCAATCACAGGAAAATCTTTCAGACACCAAGTGACTTACATTCATGCAGCGAGCGTCTCTCTCTTTTTCTTTTCTTTTGAATTTCATGATACTCCGTATCGGATGATGTGGCTGTTTGTGGTTGGCTTGAGAGATGTGAACTCGTGAGTTTGCGTCACTCTTCCAGCTGCCATTAGGTTGAGTTTCCATTATGACAAACGTCTTTGATCTGACATCAGATGTGGCAGGACAATTAATATAGATACAAATGTATATGTTGGGTCAGACGGTTACATTAAATAGTGGTTGCTGTGATTGTTTATTGCATCGAAATTTGCCTGACACTCTGGATACCTGCCTGTGAGGTTTTGGTGACGTGTGCGCTCTGTGCACCTGTCAGCCAAATTACCACTGCACGGGGTGCGCTTCGTCTGCGCCGAGAATAGACCAGGTTGGAGCTGGCGAGCTTTCAGCGCACCTTCTGCACAGTTTTTTAGCACCAAGCTGAATCTGTTGACACCTCCCCCTGGTGCACCGCTACACCCATCTCAGCGCAGCCGGTCTACCAAATTGCCTGCCCACGGCGGTGCGCCGGACGAAATTACCACTGCGGGGGGTGCGCCAGGCTCCGCCACCCTGCGCCACCCTGCGCTGCGCCAGGAAATTAGGGTCCTTAAAGTCTGTTTTCTCCAGGAATATCAAATGATAAGATTTGTATTATCTTTGTTTAAGAGGCCCTGGAATGAGTCCTCATGTAATTACCTCTGCCAAGGAGGTTATGTTTTTGCCAGCGTTGGTTTGTTTGTCTGTTTGTTTGTGTTCAAGATAACTTGAAAAGTTATGGATGGATTTGGATGAAATTTTCAGGAAATATGTGGAATGGGATAAGGAACAAATGATTCGATTTTGGGACTGATCCAGATCACCATCCGGATCCAGGAATTTTTTTTTAAATTCTTTAACATTAACAACAACAAGATAGGACCATTTTTGGCAATTGTGCATATAACTCCATAAAAAAATGGTCAGGGCTGACTGAAGCTGCTTGGCGGAGGTCTGCGCTCTCTGAGTGCTTTTCTAGTTTTCACTGTGATTCTCATTTCTGGAGATCTTACTAGTTTCATCAATGGGCACAGTTGATCAGAGTTAAACTTGGTTTAATGTTAAAAGTCTGACAGATGCATTCATTGAATTCAATTACAGTCAAGCCAGTGCTGATCATCATTACCAGAAGTTGCTTTTAGTGTTAACATGAATCCTGCAAACACAATTTGGACCTCTGGATGTGTGACAGGGTAAGGACAGGTAGTTTGACAGGTTCACTGACACATCACACATCACAGCAAATGACAGGAGCCGAGGAAAAGAACTCACTTTTAGCAGCAACATGGCCCCAGTAATACTCAGCATACAAGAATATACAAACAGCCTACACATGGGCCTTGCAGAGACGACAACAGGCCACTAATAATGACTGATTTTTATTTTAATTTTCAAAGTTTTTCATTTAATCTTTTTGTAAACAACTGCTGTGCACACAGATTCATGAAGCTGAGAAGAGCTGAACATTATTAAAAGCTGAAGTGTTGGAAGTTTTGGTTTTAGAACCAGGCAGACTTTATAACAACTTTTTGTGATCAAACTCAACTCTGTAAGAAATTAAGTCACATCACATTCATATGCATCTAATCTGAAAATTGAACATAATATCTGAATGCCACCAGAGCAGCCTTCTGTCCAGATCTCAAACCCTCCTGTTAAAATTCCCTCCACAGCCACAGAGATCTTTTGAGAGACTGTGAATAACTTAGGCTGTCTGTCTGAGTTGGTGAAGATGCTGCTTCAGTCTTCATGTCTCTTTTCAATTATTAACCATCCAATGATTCAATTATTGTCAAGTAAAGAGAGATGCCTTTTCCCTGAAGGTTTCAAAAGACTCTTGAGATGTAAGAAGAAGAACTATATTCTCTCATGATGTAGATCATTAAGAGTTGTGAGATTCAGGATGATGTCAGTCAGAGCAAAAAGGTCTCAGGTTGAAGGCATCAGAGAAGTTTAAAATACAAGAAGTACCAGAATCAATCTGCTATTTTTATGATTAATAACCCTTATGGGGAATCATAATGCTCATCACACTTTAATTCAGCTTTCAACACAAAACAAAGATGTACAGAAAAATCTTCAGATGATACCCATATGTGGCAAACTCAGTACAAAATGACAAGACCACATTCAAGTTTTAGCAGTTTGACCTGAGAATCTGGGTCAGCAGAAATGACTGATGGAGTATTTGTTCATACACACTCTCTCCCCTCTTAACCCTAATCTTCCTGGTCCCAAGGCAGCTGGAAAAGACGGGCAGGCTTATGACTTACCCTTTACATATTTCATGGATTTGCACTTGCCCCACATTTCCCGAGGAGCAGAAAGGAGCGGTTGTTTGGAGGGGAGAGGTATTGCTAAACAAAGACCACCAAGTAACAGTAAAGTATGAGGATACGATCTCAGCTGGGTCATCCACTTTGACCCCAGTGTTGAGTCTAGAGCCACATGAAGAGCGTTCCATGGTTTGGATTGAGGCTAAGTAGAGGCAAGCCTCAACCTGCAGATTGAAGCATATCATTTGTCTTCATGGACTTTTTATGGCTTTGTGGCATCAGCTCATTGCATTTAGGCCTTACCAAGAAGACCCTCTGAAGTTCATGGTGAGCATCATGGCCATAGAAAATGGCCATAGAGGTCGAGAAGAAAAAACTGTCACAGTCAAGGTTTCCAGAAGACCATTTCTGAACCCTCAACATGTCAAATATTGAAGCAGATGGGCGACAGAAGCAAAAGAACAGAAAACTGAGGCAACATTTCACATGGGCTCACCCTTTGTACCAACTGAGTGTCACTTTAGTGTGGCAGCCTACCTCAGGATCGTTGCTAATCATGTCCACACATTCACGACCACAGTGTACCCATCCTCTGGTGGCTACTTCCAGCAGAATAACGCCTCATAGCTCAAATCATCTCAAACTGGTTTCTTGAGCATGACAGTATTCTCACTGTACTCCAGTGGCTTCCACAGTCACCAGATCTCAGTCATATGAACACTTGGGATGTATTGGAATCCATGCAATGAAGAATTACAGCAGCTCTGGAGGCAAAAGTGGGTTCAACCCAGTATCAGCAAGGATACCTAATGATGTTATTCTCAGTTTTTTTTTTTTTACTTCATATTGAACAAAGTTTTTATAGTAAGTAAGTGCTCTAAAGAGGTTAGGTTGGGTCATTTTTTCTTCGCTGTAAACACAGGCAGGCTAATTGTTTTCCCCTGATATCAGTATTTATGCTGTGCTGACGTGAGTTAAACATCTTGCCCTCTCTAATGACCACAAACAAATCTTTTAGTTTCAACTTTCTCATTAAAGTCTTGACAAGTAAGCAAAGTGGGGCATTTCCAAATCAATATATTCCATTTCTCCCAGAGAAGTTTGAGATGCTGACTGTAATGTTCTTGAGAATGATTTATCCGATCATTAAACACTTGACTGGAAAGCAAGTTTATAAGTCAGAGGCTCTCCATCATCAGTATTTATGTTTTAAACAAACAAAGACACTCCGAATTAGTGAGTAACGAGATGAGAACGCAGACGGAAAATATCCTCCCTCTTCAGGAGACTCAATCTGTCTTTGTGTGATGCTATTAAAAACTGTATTATAAATCTGCTCCACAATACAGAGCCTGTCTCTCCACCCTGCATTGATCCACCCTCTCCTTTATCTCTGTGTTGCTGATCTCTCTGTGGTAAAACTGGATCATAGCCAACAGGGTGCTGTGAGCGATGAGGCCGCGATGTTATATCCTCACATTAGCATATAAGCAAATCAACAGAAAGGAGTATGAGCTCATTCTGAAGCAGCTATTCAGGATCATTTGTTTGTCAATCACACAACTCCTTACTGAGGAAATAACTATTTTTGAGGTGCAGCTGCTTGTATGAGCTACTTGTATGGTCCATTGACCTGCATCCTGTGGTTAACAGTTGTTATTGTAGAGACAGATCTGTTGATAATGTTAGTTGCGTTCTACAGACTTCACTTTTTGAAGCCAAAATAACCTCAGAGCATTGGAGTAAAATAAGTGCTTTTTTACAAGTATAAATCAAAAACAATGTGGTGTGTGTCAAATATCACAAAGACAAATAAAGTAGAAGTGTCTCTCCTTTTTGCAGATGATGTGGTGGTTCTGTTGGCTTCTCCAGCAAAAAGACCTCCAGCAAACTTTTAAGGGGCTCAAATGAAGCCCCGAGGAAATCTGACTTACAAGATCTGGCGCAGTATCAAGGTTCACCAACCCTCTCTGTGATCAAATACTATTTTTTATGCAAATAGTGTCTTTTTTTTCTATTAAAATTAGCTAAGTGCATCAACATGAAGAATCATTTTAATTTCTCTCAACTTAGGCTGCTATTCAGCTTAAATTTGTTCTTCTGTGTATTTTAAATGTAGTTTTTGTCTTATACATCAGAGCCCAAGCTCTCGAGCTGTCTATCTGAGATTCCTGATGGTATCAGCAAGTAGACAGCGCATTGGCCGTCAGAGTACTACATTATCCCTTTGTAAGTAAAGATTTAAGAAATCCTGCTTACACAATAATCCAATAATCCATTACATAATATGTTGGAATAATTAACACTTACTTTGGATACTGTCAGGACATTTTAGTAGTAATACCTGCAATCACCTTTTAATAAATTTTAAATTAATTGTTTTTACTTATTGTGCAGTTATTTGCAGTTTTCTGCTGAAATGAGGGTTCTGAATACGTATTTCATCATTGATTAGAGTTTTTTAAGGAGCATAATGTGTTATTCAGACTGATGGCACGAAAAAAAAAAATATTAGCCTATTGCATCATTCGAGACAAATGTTCTAGCTCTGTCAGCCAGTATGTATATCCACTAAAATCAGAAGGAATTCTGTCTGTAGTCTGTGATTGAGAATTATCTATCTATCTATCATCTAAAATGTCAGAATAATAAACAGCTGTGATAGAATAAAGTCTGGTGTCACTGTGGAGGTCAAAGTCTGCATGACATGTTTTAAAGATAATTAAAACAGCACAGACTTTTAACAAGTGAGAAACTTTTTAAGGTGATAGTTTAAATCATTAAAGAACCCTTTTTTTGCCTCACACTTACTTTCTATCACAAAATACCATAAGTCACTTTGTCTATCACTCATTTGGACCAACACAACCTATACAATTTTAAAAAAAAAATGTCATTTCAAATTAAATTAAAAGAAAAATAAGGCTTCATGTATTGTTGTCCATTGAACTGCCTGGCCAATTCCTCTGAATGCACATTATCTCTCAGCTTTGGATATATCAGTGCTTAAAGGGATAGTTCAGTTTTTTTTTTAAGTGGGACTGCTTGAGGTCTATGGCACTTGTAAATATAATTTTTCAGTAAAGCAACTTGATAACTCTCCCCCTGAGGAAAGTTAGCCAGGTATGGACATTAGCTGATACATGGCAGTCAGTGGTGCCTCTGAAACCCATGTAATAACTGCACTTTTAGGGTAAAACTACACAAAAAATGATGTTGTCCTAACTTGACACTACCGTAAGATTCTTTAAAGTATTTCACTTTTCCTTGACGAAGCCCCTGTGTTTGGATCAATTTTGTGATGCAACACATGGGCTACAGCCATGCCACTTGGCCTTCCTCTCAGACTGCTTCAGCCGCGTCATGTAGCTTGACCTGAGCCATCACCAACTTTTCTTGTTGTTTTGAATATAGACATCAGGATTCCTCACTCTGTAACGACAAAATATCGTGTATACGGAGCACATTTTACACATCAGGATCAGAAAATTTCAGAAGCATTGTTACTAAGTCCCAACGTTCATGCATCTGCACCATCAGGTAACTTGTGAGCTGTCCTACTCCTCGGTTTGCACAACATTTTTTTCTATTTGTCTCTCTAACTTTGACTCCATTTGCAAAAGTTTTTCCTCTGAGTACCCCGGTTAATTAAGATGTCCTCTCACACCCACAACTAATGGCATGTCATCATCACTCGAGTCAAAATCCCTAATTATTAGTTCAGTTTTTATGAAGTTGAACAGCTGATGAGGGAATCTTGCTGGTGGAAGGATATGTAGCCCATTTGTTGTGTCATGAAAAATTTCCAAACACAGGGGCTTTGTGAGAGAAGTGAAACAATGCAAAGAATCTTACTGTGGGGTCTAGTCAAGCCAACATAGTTTTTTATGTAGTATTACCCTAAAAAGTGGGGTGATTACAAGTCTTTCTGTGACACCGTTGACTGCCATGTATCTGCTAGCGAACATACCCAGCTATCTTCCCTCAGGAGAAGAGGTAGTAGGTCGCTCTATTGGCAATTATATTGACGAGGGCAGACCTCAAGCAACCCCACTTCAAAAACCTGAACTATTCTTTAAAGGACGACTAAGACTTTGAAAGTAATATGTCAAAGGTCAATGTTCATCCCTGGCTTATAACATTACTATTAATCATTTCCACAGAAAAAACACCCAGACAACTAAACTTTAGCTGCCTTTCACCTCTAAACCTTTCAAATGCAAACAGTCAGAGGATGGTTTAAGCTAAACTTGCAGCAATGTTGGGGTTAAACAATCAGACTCAACGTGCGGGCTTGGACAGGTGGTTACACAAACAGAAAAAACATAGGCCTGAGTGTACTACCGAGGAGGCTGGGTCCTCCAAAGGCTGTTACCCCTAAAATGAGACACATCATTTATACCAAAAGTGATCATCGTACTGATAAATACTACACAAAAAAATTAAAATGATGGGTGGGAAATATTCTCCCCAAAACACTCTCTTCGTGTCAAACTCTGCACATACCTCATCAAGCACAAGGTCAAGCCTTAAAATGAAGAACCAAATGAAACACTGTTTTTGATTAAAGAGGGACCTTCAAGTGCACAAAGATCCCCAGAGCAATGCTCTTGAGGGAAACACGCGTCATAGAGATGCAAATGTGACAGTTGCAAATGACACTTGTTGTCTCCCGCTTCATTCAACCAGGAAATAGGAACACTTTTCTGGCTCAGAAAATAGAAATAGTGTCCGCTGTTGTATCGTCGCCAAGGGGTCCAAAGATGAGTGTATCTCCTGGAGACAGCAGCATTTTTCAGCAGAAGACAGAGACATTTGACTAAAGTGTGAAAGCAGACTCATGCAGGAAGATGAATGTATACAAACAATGTCTCCGTTCTGGTTATTTTCTGATTGTGCAACGCAAGGGGAAAGAAAATAAGCTTTCAATAGATGTGTTCAGAATGGCTTTGCAGGTTGCAGAGAATTTCTATATGTATGAAAATAAATCTCTGCATTCACTTTATCGAGGCTGCCCAACTCTCTTGGCACCGGCATGAATGTGGAAAGAGGATTTACTGCTACACCACTACACACAATTTTCTACTAACACTCGGGAGAAAAAATTACATCGGTCCTTGACCTTAAAAAACCCGAACGACTATAAGTTGCATTTTTTCAAAGTGTTGTAGGTTTCCTTTTGTGCCTGACTTTTGCTTTGCGAGCGATTCTTCACAGCAAAGAAAAGTTTGTGTCATCATTATGGTCGAGGAGGGACAATCCATAAGTGAATGTCTTCCCTGAGAGGATTAAGTTCAGGTGGTTTGCGTTTTGCTGATATGTAAGTTGAAGAGAAGTAACCTGAATGTGGCAGCTGCAGTAAAGGTGAATGAGAAGATAAAGAATAGCCAACTCTGGTCCAGGACTAATGGATTATGTTCACTGTATTTTTTCACTTGTTTGATTTATTGTCTCTCTCTTTTGTTAAAGTGTTTCCCCTCAACATAAGTCTTGCCTCAGCTGCAGCTGAGGGTGCATAAGACCATTCTTTGATATTTAAAGTTTCTATAAGGAGTATTTAGTACAAACAGCCAAAACTATGACTGTTGTCTCTTTGTAATCCTGACACAAACGAGACCATCAGGAAGAGGGCCAACTTTGTCTGTGTTTCTAATCTGAATACCTAAAGCTGCTGCTGTCAGCACACTAAAGAAGCAGCCATTTTGTACACTTCCTATGAAAAACAAATGGATAAGTGATAGAGTTTACTGTAACAAGGAAATGTGAGAATTGAAGCCCTTGCACACTGGGTCTGTTTTATTGGTCTGAAATTATACTACATTAAATTGAATATGCTACAAAGAGAAGAATTTTAAAACTGTTAAATATTATTGTTTTCTTGCAAATATTGACTCAATTTGAATTTGATGTGTGCAACACATTCCAAAAAAGCTGGGACAGGAGCATGATTACCACTGTATTACGTACATCCCTGTTTCTTTGAGCAACAGTCAGTGAGTGTTTGGAAAATGAGGACACTAATTGTTGAAGATTTGTAGGTGGAATTCTTTCCAATTCTTGCTTGATGTTCAACTTGAGTTTCTTAACAGCTGTCAACAGCTGTTGTCATATTTTGTGTTTCATTTTTCAATTCCAGTCATGACACTCACCTGTTCACTTGTGGGATGTTTCAAATAGGTGTTTTTTGAGCATTCATCATCTTTCCTGGGCTTTTGTTGCCCCTGTCCCAACTATTTTGGTAAGCATTGCAGGCTGCAAATTCAAAACAAGCGAATATTTACAAAAAACAGTTATGAGTTTGAACATTAAATATCTTGTCTTTGTAGTGTCTTCATTTAAACACAGGTCTAAAAGAATTAGCAAACTATTGTACTCTGTTTTTACTCACATCTTATACAACATCCCAACTTCATTGGAATTGAGGTTTGTAATTCGAAAAAATAAATAATTAAAAAGGAATCAAACCCCAGTGCAGGTTTTACAACTGACAGAGTGAGCTATAGAGACCAAAGTATCAGTCAAGGTCCTCAATATTCAGCAAAACCTCCATTTTTCAGTACTGGTATACTTCCCATCTGTGTCTGCAGGCAGAGACTGGATGTGTTAGTTACAGTCTGTCACTCAAACAGAGTATTGAGTGGTTCTCCATCTTTTCAGAGCAGCCAATGATTACTGCGCACAAGTCATGCTGAGACGAACAATAACACAGCTCTGACGTAAGACCTAAAGCTCTGGGCGTTCTTTTTGAGGATCTGACAGCAAACCAGATTATACTGTGACTTCTCTTTGGCTACACACTGTCCTCTCTTTTCAACTTGAGTGGCAGAAACAAGAATAAATTCAGTTTTATCTATTCTCTTGTTGCCTTTTTACTGCTGTGCATTCATTGACTGTGACTGCCTGAGATGTAAAATCTATATGGATCATCACACCTCACCCTGCGAAGTTTTGGCTGTAATTGTAGGAAAGAATTCTGCTCCTTTTCCAAAAGTGACTCAGCAGCTCTCCACACCAGGACCTTAAAAAGCCAAGTTGACAACCATAAGAGTGTGGGGGTGATTCACTCGGTGCTGGAGGCATGCTGTGGTCTGACGCTGCAGCAGAGCCACTGTAGGATTTCCACAGAGGTTTGAGAGGGTGCACATGCCTGACAGTGCAGTTTTAAAACTTTATTTGGGCTCTGGGAGACAGCTCATTTGAAATGCAGAGTAATTTGATTGTAAAATGTGAGAATAGATTAAACATCCCCTCTTTAAATCTCTTCTTGCAAGACATTTTCCCTCGTAATTCCCAACTGTAGACTAAATCAAAGTAGGCCTAGCTTTAGTGATTCAGAGGCACAAGGTAAAGAGCAACACAAAGTGTTCTCTGTGCTGTTTGAAGCAATCATAACTTGTGAAGAAAATATTCTACAGCATTTCTTTCACTTACAAAACAATATGACAATAACCACAAGCATCTGAACAAGCATCACTTTTGGTGTGTTCCATTTACCTCAGAACTCAGATATCAGAGCTGGAATTAATTTTTTTTGGCATTTTAGGCCTTTATTTTCAGGAGAGAGAGAGACAGTGGATAGGTTTGTGAAAGGGGATGAGAGAGTAGGGGATGAGAGAGTAGGGGAAGACACTCTGCAAGCTGGCCAAAGGCTGGATTCAAACCCTGGACCGGCAGAAGCATGTATATGGGTCATGCCTGGTTGCTTACCACTCCACCAAACCAGCACCCTATCAGAGCTGGAAATTACGTCACATCCCAGTTTAATACATTCCCCTGACCTAAGGTTTTTTTTCCAGTGATGTATTTCATTTGCAACTCAGAAAATCGACCTCTGAGATCAAATAAAATGCACCATTACTCTTTACCTCTCAAGTATCAATGTACAGTTTCTACATTTAACCCCTTTTAAACAGGTTTTCTCTGTGCCCCATTTGTATTTTTTTCCTAAAAGAAACACTCAGATATTGGATTTTGGCATGCCCATAAACCCCTCTGTTTCAGCCCTGCTCAGAACAGGCTGTTTATGCATCAATCCTCATGAGCTGTGTCCAACAAGGCCCCTCTCAAGACATAGGTATGACTTTGGCTTTCCAGCACTGTGCACTAATGTTTACTATGTCTGCACAGACATGCTTAGCCATATTCCTTTTACAGCTGTGGGCTGAACAATACCTGCAAGTTCCCAATCTAAGGGTGGGGTGGCATATTCCCTAATGGTATCAATAGGGGAAATTTTTACAAGAGATGTTTGTGCCACATTTTTTGAAAGGCACTGAGTAAGCAAAAGCATAAAAGATAAGATTTCTTTATTTTAAGGGGGTTAAACAGGCTACAGTTGTGTATTTATGTGAAAACCAGTGAAAAGTAAATTTTGTATAATATGGGAGCTTTAAGTGGCTTAACATAGCAAGAGTCCTGGAGTCCTCACCAGGGTAATTTATTTTTAACTCTATTAAACCATATTTTGGTGATTTTTTGTTGCACCCTGGGCACCTTATTTATGTACATTGTTAATACTCACTCACTGGTACTTGAAGCAGGTTTTTCATGTTCAGATAAGGCAGACACAATGTTGTAAATGCTGACTCAAACTAACCTTCGGTCTACTTGGTAAAAGGCAAAGAGGTGGAGTTAGGGCAAACGTTAAACCTGCTGACAAACCTCTGGGGAGTGTTTCACCTATCAGGCCAAACCCTAATCCAAGTGTTCCTAACCTTTCATACCATGATCCAAAGAAAACCCCAGAACAGTGCTAAAACACTAGGACCTCCCACCATCCCAGGGGGCTAGATCATAGAATAAAGGAACAATTCAGGATTTTATTTTAAACATTTTAATTTAATCAGAGTTTTTACCTCAGGACTGTGTTAAATGTGCAAAATTTAGCTTACTTTTTGTGTCTGTGTAAAAATATTATTTTAGACTTATTTTAGAATTTTCCTTGTTGTGTAAGGCCTAATCATTACTTTTTAAGGAAGTGTAAAAAATGTGTTTTTTTTTTTTTACCATAAAATTTCCATTTTAACAGGGCAAATGGGACTACAAGAGCAACTGATAAACTCCCAAGGATCGCAGTTTCTTTCTTTCTTTCTTTCTTTTCTTTTTTTTTTTTCATTTCATTTCAAATACTGATTGTAGAAACTTTCATTTATGAGGACTTTGGTACCCCTGTCAACTTTTGTGCTGATTAATTTAAAAATAAATCATTCATTAACTTGTGCTGAAATATATTAAAATCAATTCACATGGAGGGGACAGATCTGATTTTTCTCTCTATTATAAATCAAAGAATTTTTATATTATAAATCAAATAACACCAAGGATTGATAATCATTAGTGTGGAAAATGTAGAAAAAGTCTGTCCAAAATGTAAATATGCAACCACAGACCTAATGCAACAGGTCCAGGTATTCAAAAAATAATATTAAAGTTACCAGACTTGTGACTCATGGTTTGGGTTGGCTTTGTTTGACATAGAAAGAGATAAGTACCTATTAGGTCCGCTTTTTACTCAGGCCAGTACAAAAAAACCTCCAACAAGAGCTCAAGACCCTAAAAGGCTCCACTTGGATGAAATATAATAAGCAAGCATGTCATCAGCATCAACCTGGATATTGATTGCTCCCAAAATCACACTTATTGACATAAATTAGGCAAATCTGCACATTGATTAAGTTTACACCGTGAGAATCATATTTTCCCTCCAAAAAAAACCCTCCCCCAAAGCCTTGCATTTAAAAGGACAATAGCTCTCTCAAGTGGCCACATGGTGCAAATACAAGTAGAATATTTATGACAAAGACGATGCTGCTGTAGACAGGAAGCAGAGAATATATTTATTATAAATATAAAAGAAATGTGTCCAATGACCTCTTCTTCACATCAGCGCCTGTATGCTTCTTTCTCAGACAGGATAACTTAAATATTTTTCTAAATATACAGTGGATGTAGTAAATGTGTGTAGTACCCAAATTTGCACACAGAGGGGCGCTAGATAACACTCCTTCAGCTCTGGTGGCACTAAGGGCTTCATAGGTCTATCATAAAGTTTCCTCACAGCTTAGATGCAGAGCAGCTGCTTTTATAGACTGCAGGGTTTAGAGAGGGGGCGGAAACTGCAGCTCTGCTTCAGTGCAACATGCTGACACAAGAAAAATCAGGATGCTACAGATAAACACTCAGAGCATCACAGTATGCTGGTGATGTGAGCCAGGTTACAGGCAGTTTTCACCAGTTAGTGCAATGTAGTGCTACAGCAGGGGGATCAGGGCTACTAAACACTAAAGAGGGGCTCACTGCTATGTCAGGGTGGGTGTGGCAACACTTTATTAAAAGACTGGATGCTAATTTAAATTGTCAGTGGATGTTGGAAATTTTGGGAGAGGACTTCCAATGAAACAAGATAAAAGTGCAGTGACTTAAACACTTCTTATAGACAAGAAAATATGATGAGTCATGTTTTATCATAGGTACCTTTATCTGCCAAAGGGGGCTCAACCTAAAAGGGTTGGAATATTAAGCACGGGTGTAAATGTGGTGTGCCTTGATATTTTGGCCTTGGGCAAAATAAATAAATAAATTAAAATGCAGAGTTGTTGACAACATGGCACAAAGCAGCAAACTGACTGTAGAGAATACAGCACTTTGAGGGGTGGTCTTGATAGGAAACTAGCCATTGTTTTTAACATTAGTGATTGTTAACAAACTTTAGAGGGCATCAAAATCAGAGACCTGGGACAGGTTATTCACTCTCAGTTTCAGAGGGCCAAATTGTTAGAAAGTAAAAAAAAAAAGTGAATGCTTGTTATTAAACAAAATATTGACTATACAGCATTCATCGGAATTAATTTGTACATTTTCAAGCTCAAAACCAAACAGTAAGGCCAAACGTAACAAACTAAATGTTGAATAAAGTCAACTGAAGGTATGATGCTGGTGCAATAAGCGACAATTTATCTATTAACTGATGTATTTTACCTTTAATTCAGCAGCAAGTACAGCTGAGAATTCAGTTTTCTTTGACAAAAAGAAAAGACTTTTGTAGAAACAACTTAAATTTTTCACATTGTAATGAATTTTGCCTGTGGTATTGTAAAGGTATATCCCACACACAAAAAAAACAAAAAAAAAAAACAAAAAAAAAAAAAACAGGTTTTGTTCATTTTTAGTGTTGCAGGTTTTGGAAATATGAAATTGAATGGAGGGCATGGAAAAGTAGGCCAGGCTGCTATTTTCTTAACTCTGGTCGACACTCACAGCAGAACATACTTACAAAAAGGTATTTGCACATAATGCATAATGATGACCTGTGCGGAGAAAAAAGGAGCAACACGTCAATAATTGCATCAGTGATGAAGACTCATGAACCAAAATGTTCCTAAAACACTCTCAAAGTTACTCATTGGACAGTTGACAGTGTGGACCCTCCATTTCTTTTTTCAGAAGTCATCCTATAACATTCATTCATTTTCTATATCTTCTATATCGGGCAATGTATAGAGACAGACAACCATTCATGCTCACACTCATACCTAAGGGCAATTTAGAGTCACCAATTAACCTAATGAGCATGTTTTGGTCTGTGGGAAGAAGCTGGAGTGCCCGGAGAGAAGCCACGCATGCACGGGAAGAACATGCAGGCTTCACACGGAGGGGCCCTGCCCGGGAATCGAGCCAGCGACCTTCTTGCTGTGGGGCACGTGCACTGCCTGCTGCGCCACCGTGCCGCCCCCATCCTATAACAGATTCAATCATTCAAATCATCTTAAGCAAATGAATGTTGTCATATTTTCTTTGGTATTTTTGCCCTGGACAGATGTAGTTATGATTGCTGGATAATAACTGTGTGTTGTTGTTCATTCTTAAGCTTCTGTTTGGTCTCTTGGCAGATAAAGAAGAAAATCTATCAAGACTGACAAGCTGTACAAGGCATGCCAAGAGGGCAGTCATGCTATTTAAACAAATATTCTTACTATGTGCATATTTCATTTACACACATGTGTGCATATGAGCTTCCTAACTAAGGAGCCACAATTCTGGTCACATGAATCTGGACTTAACTTATGCTACTTATTCACTATTTTTTTGTTGAAGAAGAAGAATTAATATAACTTTCATGGGCTCTTGTTGTTGTCAAGGGTGTTATTTCTGTATATCTTAAACTAATTCACAATGTGAAAAAAGAGGAGAAAAACAATGCATTTGCCCATAAACATGGACATATCTCTAATACTTTTTCTAAACACATCATGTGTTTAGAAAAAGTATTAAGCTGTGCACTCGTCCATTCACAGTCAGGAATAAACAAAAACAAGCAAAAGAAAAACAGAGCAGCAACTGATTTTAACTGGGCCTGTAAATAGTTTGTTTAAGCCCTATGAGTGTTTTTTTTTTTTTTTTTAATAAAATAAATCAGTGTTTAATGTCTTTAACCATCACAACTCAACAGACTTGCTTTAATTCTGACCAAACTGCAAAACACTGGAATTAAGGAAGATGTCAGATGATTTTGTCTGCAGAAACTTTGAGGACTGGGCAGTTCTGGGGCAGTAAAAAGTCAAACAGCAGCACAAATGAACAGGAGGGAGGGAGAGGCATGTTTTAATAAGACAGGAGCAATCTGATTGGTCAGCAGTGAAGGAGTGTAGCAGTGCTATTGAATAGATATGACCAGGTGATGACGACAGGAGAACGAGTGAGCCAGTGTGAAAGAATGCATACAGTTTAGTATGACGCTGCAGAATAAAACCAGCACACAGACTTAAGCCTTCCTTACTCAACATCAGCTGAAGCTTTATGGAAAAACCCAGACAGAAACTTCTGTATTTGACTGTTTGGTGTTTTTGAATGATGGACAGAAGTGGTGCTGAAAGTCAACTGCCAAAACATTTTACTGCACACAAAAATATTTCATTTAGTGTCAAACATTTGATCAAGCCCATTTAAAACCCACAAAATCAAACAACATGCTATGAAGTACAAACACATTAAAAGAAAGACAGAAATATTTAATACACAAATCCATTTTATGTCACATTTAAGTTGCAGCCACACATTGACATTTTGGCAAACTTTTGCCCATGTACAAAGAAACACCAGATCTAAGTAAACATCACATGGGCTGCGCTGAAGTTCATTGGGTATGTAGAAGTATGTTACATCTACTTGAAACACAGTATCATTAATGAATATAAAATGATAACAAAATGTAAAAACATTTCTTAACACCTCGAATCATCTCATGACATTTAAAAGATTGATAACATTGATTATAAAGAGTTTAATAGAATTTAATGAGACAAAAAAAACCCCTGCAACACACAAAACATAAATGAAAACTCAAATTAAAATCTTAAATTATACTGCTTTTTTTTTTTTGCGTTACTCCGAATGTTTTAGTAAATGAAAAGTTTTTGATCAAGTTTTTGGAAAAACTAATTTATTTATAAACACTAACAGATTCAGTAAGAAAAAGTTTCTATTTTTCATGGTTTTTTTTGTTGCTTGAAGGAATATTTTTGTTTTGTTTTCATGAAATATTCTGTTTTTCCTAAAAAATGATTTCACATCTACTTTTTTATCAATGTCCATAAGATGTTTGTGTTATCATGGATTTTAATTTAACTTTAATTAAAAAAAAGTTATAGTGGTTTAAAAACATTTTTGTGTCTTCTGTAGCGCCCTTCTTTCTGAATAAATACTTCTGCATTTCATTGAATGTTTTAGTGTCACACATGGTGCTTTTCCATTCAGTTAAATGTTTTTTCAGTTGACCTTCAGGGCCATCAAACCTTACTATCATAACCGTTTTAGAGAAACAGTACAGCTATAGTATGACTTCGAGAGCAGGTTATATCTTCTTGACTGAAAGTTCAGTAAGTCATCGTCACAGGCCTTTAATCGATTCGACTACTTTTCCCCCACATTATTATCTAATGATCATTTACTCTTTTTCTTTCTGTTCACATTATCTAATTCCTGTGAAAACGTCATCAGAACTCGTGAATTCACGTCACTCTGCTGGTACTGTGGCGCCCCGTCCACATCAGAGTTAATCCCAGAGTAGAATATCAGGGAAACAGAGAGAGCAGGTTAAAAATAGAAAACTGTTTAAGCCCTGTGTGAATAGTGGTCATTGTTGGTTTATTTATATAATCGCCCCACTCATGTTAAAACTCTTTTAGTAAACAAACAGCAGAATTAATCCACAATTAAGTTATTAAAGCTGTGCTTTGAAGAGGAAATAATTAATCATATTTAAGATTATTTAAATACTTCACTGTGTGAGGAGGCAGTATGCCAACATTTGCTGTTGTATGACTTTAACTGTTCTGTGGGTTATTCAAAGAAACACAGTTTGACCTTTTGCTGCTTAAACATGTGTGTAAACATGAACAGGAGTATGAAGAGTGTGTGTTCTTGGGTATAAGTAAAGTTACTTTTACTTAAAGGAAAGCTGGAGTGTGATGAGTCAAACTGTTATTTACGTTAAAGTATGAAAAAAACATTTGACTTTAATAGTTTAATATGACAACAGATTCACAATATCCCTGACATATACATGAATTTAAACATTTATGACATCAGGAAAGATGAACTTTGTCTAGTCTGGAAGTCAAAGATTGTCAGAAGCAAATTCTACTGATGTCTGACTAAATGAATACCTAATGTATAGATATAAAATCAATTTGTTCTGATGATTTTCAGATCGCTTTAACTTTATTGTGAGTGTTTTCTCTTCCTTTTTCATAGTTGAAGTTGTTAACAAGCAGTCAGTTCAAAAATATGATTAATAGGACACTCTGCTTCTAAAGTATGGAGTGTTGACAGGATGACGTAGTTTTAAGGCCAAATTATAAGTCAACATTGTGCTTGTGCTTGGATGAAAAGTATATGGGATTTTTCCAGTGGATTTTTGGATAACTGCTGGTAATAAGATCTGTGGCTGATAAAGATTTAAGAAAAAACCATCTCAATCAAATCCAATCCACTTTAATTATATAGAATATTTTAAAAACAACAATCAAGTTTACCAAAGTGCTGCACAGTAACTACCAAGCAGAATACATAATGAAATACCAAAATAATCATAAAAATGTAAAAAAAAAAAAAAAAAGGAACAAAAAAAAAACATACAGTATAACAACACATTAAAAAACACATAGCAAAACACAACAATTTAATTTAAAAGATAAAAGAATGCTTGCTTTTACTGTTGGTCTCTTTAAATGCAGATGAGCTCCCTCTCAACATGCCTCTCTCCTCCTAAAGGCTCATAGCTGTGGGTGGAGGTCTACTGGTGGAGATACCACATAACTGGCAGGTATTAAAATGGGGATTGACTGTAATATCACAAGGAGCCCAGATTTGGAAAAGATCAGAAGATTTCATGGCTTCAAACAAAGGTGGACAAGGAGGACTGGGATGGCTTATTTTACATTTTCTTGGACATGATATGGTCTGGACACCAAAAGCTGTGTACAAAAATGCAAGAAAAAGTTTTTTTCATGATAGAAGCCTTTGAAACGCTAGTATAAAGATGGCACTATGCATTAAAATGTTTAGTCACAGTTTTTACTCTGCGTTGAATTTTTACTTTAAGTACTACTGTTCCTGCTAAAAAAAGTACAAGTGCACTGAAAACCACTAATTTACACAAAGCTGATCAAATACTCTATCTCTTTCCACCCAAGCATGTGAACACAACAAGATCCTTATAAGGACTTTCAGAGATTTTTTAAAAGGCAGGAGCGTTGACTCAGTCTGCGGGAACAGACAGTCTAATGCACAATGAATCTACCAGATCACACAAGCAGGCCACGTTGGCACGTGCTGACGTGACGTGACACAGTGTAAGCAAGACGGCAGGTGTCTGGCCTGTGTCCCAGGTCTACAACCGTAAACGGCTAAAAGCCTTAAGGAATTTAGAGATCCTACTTAATACACACATGCCTGTATCTAAGCCAATCTTAAAGAACCTGTGCATCAACATTTTCCTTTTGCAAACAAGCTATTGTCTTGATGTCTTTACTGATATCACAGTGGATGACAGCAGTTCAGGCTTCACGTGCGAGTTGTGGATTAGCAGCAGGAACTTGACCATGATAAAGGAAGCTGACTGTAGATAGTCAACACAGATTGGGTTCCTCGCTTCAGATAGAGTTTCATCAGTCATTTGTCAAATGTCTCATTAGGTCAAGCAAGCATGCACTCAGACACTCCCGGTGTGCAGGTGAAATAATGCACGCTAATGACCAAAACATTCAAGTGTAGAGGCTCATAATCAGTCTGACACGCAAATAAGATTTAAAGTTCAGTCTGTGTTGACCCCGGGCCTGCACTTGACCTTAAATCACATCTAGGCCAAGCAGCTGTTCAATGAAACCAGTACAAATAAAACACCCTCTGTGTTTTCACTTTTACTGTTTACAAGTTATTTTAAGGATTAAGTTTGTACAGTTGGTTTAAACAACTACTGTATTACCTCTCTGAGTCTCTTGTCCTGCTTTGAGCGTATTGCTAATACTTTGCAATAACACCGCTGGTATACTGATTATAGTGGCCTTCATTATATAACAACACAGTGACTGAATCGTAAATATACCAGAGTACAACAAAATCAGATTTTGGACCCCTTACTGTGCAAAGGACAATATGAAAATAGTAAACATGACAATAATAGCATACAATGTCAAAAAAATGTGTGTGTGTGTGTAGACATATATATATATATATATATATATATATATATATATATATATATATATATATATAAATATATATATATATATATATATATATATATATATATATCTATATATATAAACAGCTTTTTTCACACGCAAGCCATTAAACCTGACAATGAAAATATTTCTTAACATATTTAAAGGCTAAAACGGGCATATGGAGTACAGTTCATGCATAAAAATATCTCCCATTGACAAGTTAAGGTACATTATAAAGCTCATAGTACAAAACTGTAGACCCTGGACTGTTGAGAAACTGCAGTCCTACATCAAGTTTATGGGAAAGAGTTTCACCTTCAGAACTTCAAGTTAGTGTCCAAAGTTCCCAAACCCTAATTGAGTGTTTTTAAAAGGAAAGGTGATGTAACACTGTGGTAAACAAACCACTGTCCCAGCCTTTTTGGATCATGTTGCAGGCATCAAATTCAAACTGAGTGAATATTTTCAAAAAACAATAAAGTTTATCATTTTGAACAAGATATTTGATAAATGTAGGTCTAAAGTATTATCAAATCATTGTATTCTGTTTTTATTTATGTTTCAGATAAAGTCCCAACTTTTTTGGAATTAGAATTTGTGCAAGTAAAATGGATCAGCATATTGTTTTATCTTGAAGAGCACAAATTATGCTTTTTAGTGTGTTTTACATCTCTCCCCCACATGCCAGAGTACTTTGGTCAACCAAACAGAGCACACTAGGCCCTTAAAGGAAGCCTGAATGTGACAGGAGCTTGAACAGAGTGTCTCAGACAGACTGAAAATAGAGGTGGATCAGGGGTACTCAGCCTATGAAAACTAGAAGGGTTTTTGAACATTAGCAATTGTTAACATCTTCAGCCATCCAAATTTAATGATTCTGAGTTAAGATAAAATATGAGCTCTTCAGGTTGCCAAAATACCAGTCAGAAGTGGGTGGTAGTGTTAAACTGTCTTAATGAACACCTTTCAGCAGGGGGTGCATCATCTGCAGGCATACTCTCTGTCTCCATGGTAACACAGTCCAGCCGTAGGAGGAGTAGGCTGACAGGAGGGGGGAGCCAGCTGATGTCCAGGAGGCACACAGCCCAGCAGAGCCTCATGTGGGTCCCTGACATGAAACAATGGCAGGAAGAGAGTGGGCTGCTCCACAGGCCCTCCACACTCTGCATCACTCTGTCTGTATGTCTCATTCTGTCGATCTGTGTGTGTTTCCTCCTCACATGCTTTCTCTCCTGCCCACACACACACACACACACACACACTCTGCAGCCCTGGTATGAACTGAACTGTCTGCAAGAAAAGCTGAGAGGACAAAGAAAACAAAAACAGGATGCCAGAGAGAATTTATCTGTCCATGAGGATTGGTCTATCCACCCAAAAGCTGCAAGCAGACACAATGCAGGGGAGGACCAACTGAGTCAGGCTGCATTGACAGAATTTTAGGAATGGGATATCTACAAATAAATAATCCCACTTCGTCCCAGAGAGAGGATTTATTTTTATTAGTTACATAGCCATAGTAAGGCAGAAATTAGCAAAGGAATCTGATAACCAGTGCTGGAGGGATGACATCTACAAACTGGTTCCATCTAAAAAAAGAAACTTTTTTTCCACAGGCTTTTTTAGTTATTGCTAAAATATAAGCTGCGGCTTCTTGATTAACCCTGTTTTGATGCTGCTGTCAATGCACTATATCCTTGTCTGTCAGCTTGTTGGGAAGCTGTATTCTTTGTTATGGCATTAACTGGATAGAGGTATATGGTATTAAAGGTGTAACAGTGCAATATGTTCAGTGGATTATGATTATGATAATTATGACAATCTTTTATAAATGATGCTCTGCGGCTGCTCAAGCTGCTGTGTTTGCACCGGACAGGACCTGACTATCTGATCTAGCCTCTATTGTATTAGTATTTTGTGTGTATATTGTTTTGTCTTGTGTTTGTTTTAGATGGTCTTATTATTGTATTGTGAGTCGTACTGTCTCACGGTGAGTGTCTGTGATGATCTGCTGCTCAACAAATCGTTCTTCAAGGGACAATTGATGAAGTGAAGTGAAGTGAAGTGAAGTGAAGTGAAGTGAAGCTGTCACATCATTCCTAAGTTTTGATTATCAAGATATGTGTAGTAGCACTTGAATCTCCTCCATCAGTTCAGTCAGATCTGGGCCCCATATGTTAACCCGGAGACAACCAGGGTCATTAACCCACCCAATAGCATACCAAACGATATAACAAATGCAATAAAATCATGTAAAATATTGAACAGAAACACCCCAAAACAATTCAAACTGCAAACTCCAATATCAATAAAGCTGGGATGTTAAGTAAAAAGCAAATAAAATCAGATTAAAATGATTTGCAAATCCTTTTAGACCTATACTCAATACAATACACTACAAAGACAAGATATTAAAAGTTCAAACTGATATACTTCTTTGTTTTATTTGTAAATATTCATTGATTTTGAATTTGATGGCTGCAACATATTAAAAAACTGAGGAAGGGGAAAGAAAGTACTGGGGAAGTTGAGGGTTGCTCAGAAAATACCTGCATTAAACATTCCTCAGATCAACAGGTAATTGGAAACAGATCAGTCATGACTGGGTATAACCATGTGCTACCATGAACGGTGGTTCAGAAGAGGGAGGACACATATGCACAACTCTGACACAGGAGTTAAAACAGGCAAAGGTCGGTACACGGTGAGGCAAACAAGAGAGGCTAAGGTATCCAAAAACGCTAGGCTAAAGGCAGGATCAAAAAAGGCAGGCTTGGTCATACACGGCTTGACTATGAGGCTAAGGTATCCAAAAACGCTAGGCTAGAGTGGCACTGTCCAATCAGCATCCTTTAAAGCAGGAAGAGGCAGGAGCTACGAGTGTGATGACAGCAGGATGTGGCTGCTTGCACAGAGATTAGCATTGATGCTAACAGCTTCAGTAGCAGTTTAATCAGGTCTGGAATGAACTTCTTTATTAAATGAAAAACAAACAACAGTGAAAGCACTTCTCCGTAGAAAGGATATTTTCCCCACACTCCAGAATAGTTTCTCCTACAAAGTGGCTCACATTTTGCATTTCACACCGTGGCAGTAGCGCCCGCCAACCACATCTGATGTGCTCGTAAAGAATGTGATTGACAGAGTGATTGTCCAATCACCTGTTGGGTATGCTTTGAAAGGTTCTGCCTTCCCCAAAAACTTTCTATGGGCTCTTTCCCACATGGACGAGGGAAATATATTTAATGGTCCATCTGGTGTGTCATGTTAGATTGGGTTTAAAATGAGCATCCAGGAAAAAATGCTCAGTCATTCACAAGCAGAGATGTGGCATAAGCAAATAGTCCAACAGTTTAAGAACAATGTTTGTCAACACAACTATCACAATAAAATGATCCATGCAAATCATGCAATGCAAAAGCCATATATGAAAAATATGAAAAATACCCACAAACTTTGTCAGCTTCTCTGGACCTGAGCTCATCTGAGATAAACTAACACAAAGTGGAAAAGTGTGCTGAGGACTGAAGAGTTCACATTTCATATTGTGTTTAGAAATCATGGACATCGTGTTCTCTGGGCTAAAGAGGAAAAGGACCATCAAGATTGTTATCAACACCAAGTTCAAAAACCAGCATCATGGTATTGGGGTATGAGGGTGTGTTAGCACCCATGGCATGGGAAACTTGTCACATCTGTAATGCACCATTAGTGCTAAAAGGTACCTACAGGTTTTTTCTTACTGGTCTTTTTCAGAGACGTCCCTGCTTATTTCAGCAAGAAAATAGCAAGTCACATTCTGCACATATTACATCAATGGATACCAGGCTGGTCTGCCTGAAGTCCAGATCTATCTCCCATTGACAATTTGTGGGCCATTATGAAGCACAAAATGCAACAATGGAGACCCTGGAATGTAGAGCTATTGAAGTCATACATCAAGCAAGAATGGGAAAGAATTTCCTCTACAAAGCTTCAACAACTAGTGTCCTTAGATCCAAAAATGATCATTGAGTGTTATTAAGAGGAAAGGGGATGTAACAGAGTGGTAAATGTGTTCCTGTCCCAGCTTTTTTGGAACGGCATTAAATTCAAAATAAGGTACTATTGTATTAGAAACCTGTAAACACTGTACTTCATGCACAAAGGTACAAAGTGCCTTTAGCTAAATGCTAACACTGCCAAGAGATAGCATGCTAATCAGCACTTAAGCTAACACATAATCAGCCCAGTTCAGTGGAATTACTTTTGTAAGTACTGACCCCAAAACAAAGTGGAGCATAGATTAAAAATTTGGCTTGAAATATGGGATATTTCCTAAAATAACTGAATCATTCATACTCCTGCAGTAGTAGGGGGATCAGATCATTCAAGTCAGGTGGTGAATAGTCCATCCAATCAGTGTTGAGATATTTGAGTTTGGATCAAGATTGTGTGCCTGCTTAACCCCCAGTATTGCAGTTCCTAAAATTATACGCACAGCCTTGCCAAAATATGCCAATAATGTTGCATTTTCACACAATAAATGAGTGTGCTCAAGGTGGCAGCAGTTTGAATGAAAATCAGGGAAAGGTTTACAAGGCTGTCTATTGTTTCTAAGCACTTCACTCGTGGAGCCAAGAGGTTCATTGGTGACAGAGGAATAACAAGCTGGAGAGAAAATGAACACATTCTGGAGTATTTCTGATTTTTTGTGGCAGATCCTGATTATACAGTAAGTGACAACGATTTAAGACTTTGCTATTAACCAATTTAGACTTAAGCTTTGTGGATTTAAAAAATCTGCCCTTTCATTTTAAATTTGTTGCTAGATTCATCTAATTTAATCACTGAATTGGCAGAATACATTTTAGAGAGCTATTGATATGATTTGTTTTGGAGAGAAATTGAAAAAAGATTATTTGTGAACTGACCCTAATTAATGGAAATACCTCCTTGGTTAGGTCTGCAGTATTTACATAACTAAGCCTTTGCAGATAAATGCAACACTGCCGTACTATATTTATGCTTTGTGGTTTAATTCAGACCCTAGAGGCTACTGCAAAGCCATCTGCTCTCTGACTGTGTCTTTGTTTCACCAGAAATTATGCAAATGGTTTTATTTTACTGTAGAATGCTTTGGCAGTGAACTTATAAAGACCTTTTTTTAGATTCAGTCCGCTGACAGAACTTTAAATAATCTGTCACGGTATTTTAAAAGACACAGCCGAACTGCATTTTTATAATGATTTATGTCCAGTTATTTGGTAAAACACAGGAGTCTTTGACATTAACCACCAAAGGGCCACAACAGAACCATTTAAGTTTAAATTATATCTTCAATAAAAAACAGATGATATTAACATTTGTTTGTTTGTTTGCAATTTTATATGATTTTTTAAATTTCTTTTCATTTTGTTTGTAATTTATAGATTTGCAGTAGATGTCACAATCAGGTCACAGCACTTACACATGCATACTGTTGGCAAAAGACAGTGTAAATAAATAGAAGTTAGAGGACTCTAACTATACAGTAGAATATCATGGAATTCACAAAGCCATTGCTGTAAATTACCCTCACTGCTATAGAGGTTGGTTAATCATCAGTATGCTGTTATCCGACATGTTTATAGCCCATGTCTTGTAAAGCTGAGTTTTATATCCTTGCCACTGACTGGCTGGTGTGAAGATTGGCCATGTTAACTGGTGACCTTCAGCCAAGTTAATCTTTGATTGTCTTGCTTACAACTGGTGTTGATGACAGAAAGTTCCACAAGCCTTTTCAATAAGTTTTCATTGGAGCTGTATCTGATGTGTATTCCTGAGCTATAAAGTATGAAGATATTAATGATTTTTAAGTATATTTTTTGGATGTTTCATGCCTGTATTGATAAGCGAGAGACAGTAGATAGACTTGTTAGAGGGGGTGAGACATAGTAGGTGGAGGCAGGGAAAGACATCCTGCAAATAGGCCTCAGGCTGCTTGAACCCAGGCTGACAGAAGCATATAAGAGACATTCATGGTTGCTTAGCACTCCACAAAACCAGCCTCAGATACTTAACATTTAAACATCTCTTGTAACAATGAATCAACTGATATATATGCTGAAAGTGGGCAGTTACTTCAAAATGTTGACACCAGGCATAACATCGGTCCCTACTCAAAAAGTTTGTACTCATTGTACCTTGAGTTTTATACAAAGTACGGTGAGGTTTTACAGACTACATGAAGATCTCTAACCTCAGTAATTTTATCTGTTTAGTAAGATGATTGACTCACAGAGCTGGCAAAGACTGTGACCCAAAACCCGGCTCACATTGCCAATGTGTGGCCTTTCCATGCAGACTGTTTAAATTGTTGAAGTAAGTGTCCAGGTTTTTAGACCTGCAGTGTTGAGAACTGACCAAAAAACACTGCTTGCTCACTTCATGCCGTTGTTAGGCTCTGACAACAAACTATTTCGCCACAGTGCACAAACACAAAAAATGTATATATAATAATTATAATAATTTTAACTCATTTTATATATTAATTTCATTTAATTCTATCAAAATAGTTCCATTTATCCTCAATGTCTTTTATAAAATTTGCAAAATATGCAGATTTTGATTTTCAAACTAGCTGATAGCCTACATAGATGCAAAAGAAGAAAATATACAACTTTGATACAGTTAAATAAGTCTTAACTGTATCAAAGTTCTTTTTCTATAGGCTACATAATATATTTCATGAAGCAGCCTTACTAGGATGTCATATTTTCACCATTAAACGCTGCTTGAACACTAGGAGAATGGATAATACACAAATATAAAATTTATTAACAATGCTCATTTTTACATGCTATTTAGGCAAGGAAAACTAACATGGTTATTACAGTGAAAGGGTACGTAATACTAAGTTAGTTAAGATCACTAATATTTCAGGAATCCTTTACATTAAAATATTACCAATATATTTTAGACAATTAGCTGATCATGCCGCAGAAGCATCCATTGGTCACGCCATGTTGTTGTGGAGGCCTACGTGATGACGTCAAAACGCAAGGTGAGAGGATTGAAGCCGGACGGTGCTGCTGGTCTGTTGTCATCTGTGAAGGCAGGGCTCCTTTCCCCCCTGCTGCCACCTGACTGCTGTCACTGTTCACGGCAAGACTCGTCCCTGCTCTAACCCCCGTAGCTTTATGGAAATAGGCTCTTTATACATCCAGTCGAGCCCTCGGGTTACAGGGGTGTCGACGGTGTTCAACCAGGTGAGTGAGGTGTTTCCGTTAGTTCAGCTCCTTGTTTTCATGCAGCTAGCATCTGTGTTTACTGTCATGAGACCGCGGCTTTATTTTCATATTTTGCGGAAAAAATTTTAGAAAATATAACAAAGCTGAGGTTGTATTAAAATAGAGGCAGCATCGTTAAAATTCATGTAGTTGTTTGTGTTTTGTGTGTAATTTTTGCGGGTTGGTTTTGTTTTTCTCCTTCACTGTAGGCGAGCGTTTGTGGTTGCTAGGGTAGCTGTTGCTATGGGCGTGCTACCCTGCATGCACGTGAAGCTGTGTGCAGCTCTGTCTGCTATGTTAAAGTAAACGAAGTCTTTCTTTGTGAGTGAGGAGCAGTAATGATATTAAAGACAGGTATTCAGAAAATAACCCCCCCCGCCAGAACAGTCTGCTTTTTGCAGCAGGTGCTGTAATTTAAAGGTCAGTTACGGGTCGACTGTGGTCCTTTGTTCCCACAGAGCTTGAAGTCTTTTCATGACGACCTCTCCGCCAATGTCTTGGACTTGATTGATTAATTTACTCAGGTACGATCATAAAGTCTAAAACCAATTTATTAGTTGGCCTTAATTAATTAAGCTCTGTTTCAGACGGAAACGTTTTAACCCATCTCATTTAAATTAATTAAAATTAGTTATTGGATTAAGGAGCACTCCATTTTGTCTGTCATCGATGTTGTATTAATATCAGCCATATTTGTAGAAGCTAGGGGTGTTCAAATCATGGCCTGTTTTTAATGGCCCTTGGCTTGTTCTAAAAGAGAAAATGAAATATGGATGTTTCATCACATCACATCATACGCCCATGTCCACACTGTAGTCGTAAACAAATGTAATTCCATGATCTGTTTCCCTTGTAAACGGAACCTTAAGTGTTTTTACTGTACAGATGGAGGAAAGGACATGAAGTGCTTTTTATTGCGAGGTGTGGTCTCAAAGGCTCATCAATACACAGCTCTCTGTGAGTCAAAGTTTCCCCCTTTGTGTAGAAAGTGGAAGTAAATAGTTTAACTCACCTACATACATGAATGGTCCTCCCTCCTTATTTTTTAAAGTAGCCTTATTAGATGAAACAATTTGGTTCATCTGTATACAGCCACACAATACAGCCAATGTTTAACTAATTCTGCATATCAGCCATAAATATTTGCAGAAATTTACCAATAACCAACTTTATAAGCTATTACCTGCTGATTTCATTACTGAGTTTGTGTAACACACTCCTTGAAAGGGATGCAGACTATGGTATATTTGCAGATATCTGACATGGTGATATTTCAAACCCATTATCACCTATACTATAACTGTACACATTTTAATATCAATAATACCAAGTGTCTTCTGTGCTAGAATTGACCTGTACCTCTGACGGTGACAGAAAGAGATGTGTCAAGAAAAACATTTGATTCTCTTATGAAATATGTTTAGTGGAGATGCATGGCTGATATGTTGGCTGTAAATATTGTATTATTGTATTTGCTTATACCAATAATCAGTATTTTAAGGTATTATCTGCTTATACTGATATACTGGTAGGGATAACACGGTGCATCCCGAGTCCTAAAATAATGTGTGGACTTAGATTTGAACTCACATTGCAGATGCCCAGTGTGAGTGGACAGTTGGACAAACTGTACTATTGGATGTAAGGCCCCATAGAGTACAATAATAAGGATTCATGGCTGAAATTAGTGTAAAAGAGAATATAGGAAATATGACTTGTCAATATATCAAGTATAAATTTAGTCAGAGATAAATACTAATAAGCAGTATTTATTTTCAAGTTTTAATTTTGGGGCCTTTCATGCCTTTATTTTGATAGGACAGTATATATAATTGACAACTATGGAGAAAGAGTGATGGCATGCAAGCAAGGAGCAAAAGGCACACATTTGAGCAGAGTTTGTGAACAGTAACCTCTAGGGTGCATGACTGTAACCACTAGGCCATTGGCCCTCTAACAGTTTCAGTTATGTTGATATACTCATGCTGATGTTGATTATTCTTGGACCATAAAGCCAGTATGGAGAAAAATGAAACATTAAGTCCAATTTGTAATGATTTCATTCATTTTACTCTTCATTTGATGTATGGTTCTGTTTTCAACAGAGGTAGATTTTATTAAATATTTTCATGCATTTGTTGACATTGTGCCACCAGCTGTTAATACCTATGTGACATCTGGCATTTCTTTGTATTTCTTCACATATATAGGTTAGGGCATTGAGAACTGGTTCCAGTTGAGAATTGGTACCAACTGGTTTAGTAAATTATATTACTTGCCTTTATGATTAAAAATTCCCTTATCAATCCCCTCCTTTGTACTACATGCCTTGCAATACAATGATGCCACGCCTTTGAGAGAGTTAGTCAGCACGACTGACAACATAGGATAGTAATCATGACAGGAGAAGCTCAAAGTGGGGTTGAATTTTACGCAAGATGGTGCCAAAAGGACAACATGTAATGTCTGTTGCATTTAAATTTCAAAGGAAACACTAACAACTTGCTGACACATTTGTCAAGGAATATCATTAAATATCAGGAGTGCCATGACATTTTGACACAGTTTCTGTAGACCAACTAATTTTACACAGAAAATCCACATGAATTGTTCAGAGAATCGATAAATTGTTCAATAAGAAGAGCCATTGATGGCATTGGTATCAATAACATTCTATGACTTATCTCTTATTATTATTGCCATTGAAAAAATATTGACATATGAAATTGGTTCATATGGCCTTTGCTTCATGGTAGAAAGCCTTGTGGTGTGCATTGGTAAGGAAGCATGGCCAATATGAGTGTTTGAGATAAAGTAAACAGGCCCTAAGACCTGACTGTAGGCTTCCAAGTCTAATGATAAGACAGCACAAAGTGGTGCTGGTCTTGTAATCCACTTTCCCTCCATATGGCGAGTGAGGAGAAGTTCATTTACTCAAGCTTTTATCACCAGTTGCAGGTTAAGCCCCTGCACGGCTTAGGTGACAGCTGCAGTGTAGGTGAGGACATAGTGTTTGTTTTGGTTTCACACTGCACGAAATCTGTTTGAAAGCTTAGATTTAGGTCACACGTGTGTGTTAAAATGTCAAAGATAAATGATAAAATGACTATGAAAACTATGATGCCCCTCTAGATGCTGTATTTGTCATTGAGAAAGGATAGACTGTGTTGGTGAAATGGCTCATTGAAAAAGAGACAGTCAAGGCTTTTATTTTGAGCTGAATATGAGAAGAGATGTGGTTACACGCTACAGATCACATTTCTATCATTTGTTAAGTTTGTTATGATCACGTTAGAGTAGAGTTTCAAGTTAAGGTCAGGCATTCACTTACAGCTCCTACGTGGAAAACAAGCTGGCAGCCAGCTTTTTTTAAGAGGTAATAAATTAATATAGCGTTTAAAACGTCAAGTTAGGTATGGTGGTTTTGATTTATTGGATATTTTATTAATTGCTACAATAAGGCAATGAGGTCATTGTTCAGTGTTACTATGCTTTTTCAGAGAGATTGAGCTTTTGCCACCAGACAATACATTTTTTTCTTTCCAAACAAAGTAGGCCTGTTGAATTTGATTTTTACTTTTGTATTGAACTCAATTCAGGCCTCTTATTTTCATCCCAACAGTATGTTCTTTTGGCTGTGACAGATGCTGCTTAGTCAATATGTTACAGTTAGAAATTGTCCAGTTTATTTGTTGAATTTCTCACATTTGTGTTAACACAACCAGATCATGTAGATCAGTTTGCTTTTGCATGTTCAGTATATGCCTTAGTGAGACCTAAATAGGACTTGGTGTTCTGCAAACAAAGCCTCACAGGATCAGGGTGGGCCTTGACCTAGAAATTGAGCAGCAGAAATTCTACGCATAGTTTAAGTCGTGTTGTTCTCTGCCTGTGGCTGTCACCATAAATTTGAGGGTTAGCATTAAGTATATTTATGAAAAGTAAAGTGTACAAAAAAGCTGTATAGCAACAAATCTTTTACCATTACAGCTTCATACTGTAAAATACAAGAATGACTGGGCCACTTTGATATACCTCGCTTTAAGTAGTATACATCAGATTTAAAGTGGTCATAAATTGCCAGAACTCAAGTTTATTGTGCTGGTGGAGTATTTTCACAAACACTAATGTTCAAAACCTGCCAGTTTTCACATACTAAGTACCCCATACAGTTCGGAATGGGCTAAAAAACCCAGCCATACCCAAGACCATGGACATTATCTCTGAGCCCGGCACAGCCCCTCCCCTAAACTGTAATTATGAATCTTGGCCCAATTCAAACCAGACAGTTTTCAGTGTTTTGCCTTCGATAATTTTGGCTTTTATGTACAATTTTCAGTTGTGTAATGTCAGAAATCTATTTGGATGAGACCTGAATTTGTGCATCAAAGTGGCATATATTATAACAAACAAGTTGAAGTTGTTCCATACCTCTGACTCTTCCCTGCTTTGGGGCAGCCTTTATTCACCAATCAAGATTTTTCTTTTTACATCCTCAAACTCAGTTTTCCAGGTAATCTGTGTGCTGTCCAATGAACTACTGTACAGGTGATGCAGGGAGATGTGCTGAGCATGCACTGATAATAATTTGTTGATTACCTTGTGTTGTGACCTTACTGTGTGTCTGCTGTATGAATTATGGTTTATTAGGTTGCTTGCTAAATACATATCTTATTCATGATTATTACCTGAGCGTATTCCCCCATCATTCTCAAGAAAAAAAAAGCAAGACATAAAAACATACCAGGCCTGACCCAACCCTGAGTGAATGAGGACGGACCCCAGATTCGACCTGGCTTCATGCTGTTGGGCGAATCAGGCTGGGCTTGGGCTGGGGTGGAAAATCTAACCTCTAATGTCCCAACCCACCTATATTCCCTCTCTATCTGAGTTAGAGTTCCTGTCACCTTCCATATCTTGGCCCAGTCTGTTCGGATTGACTAAGATCTTGGAACTGAGCAAATAGCTTCTCAAATGAACATGATAAATGCAGTTTGCTGCCAGGTTCATAGTCAAGCACAAATGTAATGTTTCAATATAGGCCATATCTCTTCTACCTTTCAACATTGTTGCTGGCCGAAGGTGGACCTTGGACCACATTGTTTGGGCACCCCTTCTGTTAAATGTGTTTATTTTCAACATTTGACACACAAAGTGCCAGCTGTTTGTTAACTTGTTAGCGCAGTCAACCAGAAAAAGGTCAGCTAGTTGGCTGAAAGAGGGCCTATCAGAGAAGTAGTGTTGGATGTTGGTCTGTTTTATATTGATACCCACCTGCCCAAGTGCTTCTATACTGGGACAGAAACAGTAGTTCAGTTAATTAAACAGCTGAACTACGATATCTTGATTTACCTGTTCATGTAAATGTTCTGACTGTTGCTATTGAATGCTGAGCAATGTAGACCTAATTTGTGATTTTTTTCAACTATACCTAAGAAAATCTACCCCTTCAGTAATGACGGAAGTAAATACTGCAGATGCTTCAAGATGAGATGGATGTTGTGGGTTGCAAACAATAAATCAATATTTTTAATGATCATATCAGTAAAGCTTTCTCCACCTCATTATCTACCTGCGCTTTCAGAACAGGTTCAGTCACACCTCCCTGAAGAATTAATGAGGCAAACTTTGCACCCATAACGATGAGCAGAAACACCCATGTAGTTGTAGGAAAATTGCAGGAATTAAACCTCCACATCACAGCCATGCCCTGTGGAAGATACAATACTCCAGTGAACGTGACTTCTTTTATTTATTCTTGTAAAGTTCTTATTGCTCCTGACTTTACTGCTCACAGTTGATTTAAACTTTGCTCCATTGTGTTAGTGGTCTATGTTGAACAGTGCTGTGATTATTGAAAACAATGTTGCATCTGCTGACCACTGCATCACATTGCCTGATTTGTTTCTGTGTGCTGCTGCGTGTACTCATGTAAGCTTGTATAGGCTGACAATCAACTATGACTTGAAATGAGGTGTGTGATGTTGGCATGTGTGATTCTGTCACTGTTCACTCATTAGATTAACCATGAGGGAGTGCATGTGGGTCCACATCTACCCGGCAACCAGTTTCATGTTTTCTCCTTTCTGCTCATGAGCATCTTATAAATTAAGCTTGTTTTCTTATGAGGCACGTTTAAAAGGATGAAAATGAACGAGGCTTAAGGAATCCAACATTAAATTTGTTTGACTGTAGAACTGTGGTTACTAAAGCTTTTAGCCTACAACCCCTAAAATGGCAAAACCCTTATTGTGTGCATCTGTATGTGTCTGCTGTTATGTGCAAACTTATGTTTAAGGATATTTTTTGAAAAGCAAGACACCCCTCTCAATGTCTTGTGACCTTCCAGGAGGTCCCAACCCCCTCCTTGCAATCAACTACTCTAGAATTGATCTTGTGAGTCCCAAAATCTGTGTTGCAGATTAGATCTGTTGCTCAAAATCACCCCTAAGGCTGGAATTTCTACTCAGCAAGTTAGACAATTTTTAGTTACCGTGTCTGCTGTGTTTTGACTTGATTCCCAGCTCTGAAATCTGAGTTCTGAGGTAAATATAAAAAAAGCAGCATATAAAGCGAGGTGCCCCTGTTCATATTGGGACTGTGGCTCT
The DNA here is from genome assembly GCA_037902135.1 of Cetoscarus ocellatus. Classification (NCBI taxonomy): domain Eukaryota; kingdom Metazoa; phylum Chordata; class Actinopteri; order Labriformes; family Labridae; genus Cetoscarus; species Cetoscarus ocellatus. Next base: position 1,288,707 of record JBAMNC010000554.1, read on the forward strand.
TTTCCTGCATATCATTAACCACGCAAACATGCACTTAAGTTTGTCATCTTATGTTTTGAGCTGGGCTGTAGTCTGTTCCACCTGAACAACCACTAAAACCACTAAATACAGAAGTTCAGTTTTTACTATCAGTGTCTCCAGGAAACTCAAGAGGAGAATCTGAAGCCATTTTAGCAACAGTGCCAAACATAACCCTAAAGATATCCTACTTTTATCATGTCTGAAGTCTAAAAAAATTCCCATTGATTCCACAGTGCAGTCATTTTGGCACCCCTGTGTATTACAAAAGCACAAGCATGGCACATTTGTAGCTCCACATGTAAACAGTCAGACATGCTCACATGCAATCAAACAGAGCTCTTTGTTTCCTGGTGCTTCTGTCAATCCTGCCTCACCTCTGCAATGCCACTCATACTAAATGTTACAAAGTGCTGTACTTATCTAGGGTGGGTCTGGATTGATACAATAATTACTTTAAAAACTGGAGAGTGTGGTCATGATCTACTCTTCAATGAATTGTCTGGAGATAAAATTTGTTATAATCTGAGGCTATTCAAAATAAGGTTTGTTCGATTTACCGATTATTAGCTCAACAACTGGTACAGATGTAGGATCACTTTGTTCTAGCTCGACACCCATGCTAAACTGAAGGTTTAAGTTATGGTCTCCTTAATAAATCAGTTTCTGTAACATTTAACAACACTGTTCTCATCTTTGTTCACTACCATAGCTTGTTTTCTGTAATGTTTTCTTTTTTCCCTTTAAGAGAGGATATCCACTTCTCAACAGCTAGCCCAAATAATGTTTGAGTGGAAAGTGTCTTTGACTTAAATACACTCTTTCCTTCACATTCAAGCAAAAAAACAAAACAAAAAAAAAACATATAGACCTCCTGCTTGCTTTCCAAAGTTTGTTATCGTCATGGAACTAAATGTAATGGTGTTCCTCTTTCTAGTTTGTTTTACAGCCCGGCCGTTGAATTAGGCCACATTCCCCCGCCCCCTGTCCCTTCACATCATCCTTCCTCTCCTGTTACCTTCTCATTTCTGTCTTATCCTTCTCTCCTACCATTTGACCTCCTTTATCTTTTTGTTATTGTCCTTCCCCCTGTCTCCCACTCTGCTCCACTTTCCTCCTCTCACCTCTGCGGCTCCTTCACTGCGCACAGGTTACTGTCTGCCAAGATGTGGATGAGCAGGGCATCAGGCTAAGCTTGCTGTCACATGCCATCTGCAGGGTAACACTGAGGCACGCAGTCACGTTCAGCGTCGGACTTTTTCCTTGAGGCATAACTGTGAGCCAAGGAGGATTGTCTGAGAAGGTGAGAAGGGCTTGACTTATGAGTAATGACACTCAGGGATGATTTTAGAGGAATGACTTTAATGTTGTGTGAAAAGGTGAGGCAAGATGAGCTATTGTTTACTTTTATAGGCATTAAATAATTTGACCTATCAGGAGGATTTTTAAGTTGTTTGGGACTCTAAACACTCTGAGGATCTCAAATATGTATCCATACAGTTGTCTCATTCAGCAGAAAACAGAGAGGTAGAGTTATTTTTGGACTGTTGAGGGAAAGCTGACAAAGAGAGTAAAATCCCAAGAGGAATCCCTGTGGTATCCCTAATCTGTGTTGATCTAGTTGCAGAAAAGTCTAAGTGGATGGAGTGACTGGGCTGGCTGCCAGGGAGCAGAGACAACAGCAGACAAACTAATCCCATCAGACTTATTCCACCGAACAATAGAGAGGAGCCTAATTTAGTTTCAGCCTCGCCAATTGAAAATACTAATTCTCTCTGTGTATAATTTCTGTATTCATGTGACTGGAAATGTTTTGCTTACCCTTGGACTATTTTTATAGAGGAACAATTTTGTACACAGAAAAAAATGTGAGACTGCCTTGAGAACTAATAGATGGTCAATGAATGATTATGGCAAAAATCATGATCACAATCATTATGCTTTGTTATTTTAATCTTGATTATAAATAGAATTATGCACTAGTTTTAAATATACATCTGTTTATTAATTATGAATGATAAAATAAATTTGTCATGTTGCCAAAAGGAGACAGTCACAACTAGGGCTGTCTCTTTTCCCAAAAATCAAACTTGCTAGGTTTTAGGGCATACATGCTATTAATTAAAGATATTTGAACCCCTGCCCTGATGGCCGGCCCAGCAGCAACTCAGACACAAGGCATTTCCCTTAGATCATCCATTTCCCGCTCCTGAGGCCACACTGGTGGGCCGCATGTCTTTGCATATGAATCTTCAATCTTGTCTGTAATGGCCATTTTATGCACCTCTGCATCAGCCTGCCAAGGAGGGCGAGGTGGCACAAGGTTGAGCACACCTCCCCATAACACTTGGGTGGAAAGCCAATAAACGGGCCCAAAGATTTACCTGTCCTCCATTTTCTTGAGGTGTACCTCCTGTTGTTGGGGTCAAGAAAGCATTGGACTGTTGGGTTATGCTGGGAGCAGACTCTGTTGGAGCTGTTCAGTGCTCCAGGAGCTGCTGAACAGTATGTTTTCAATTCAAATGTTTATTTACAGTTCCAGTATGGATTTTTACCCCCATGCTTGACTGGAAAGGCGAACAGTATAGTATAACGTGACAGTTGTCACAACTATGAAAGGAATTCTTCAAGTTATTCTGCATTTCTCATGCTCTTGACTAAGGTTGATTTAAGTCTTTGTTAACCAGTGGCTGCCCTCCTGTCATCAACTTAAGCTCTTTGTGTTTTTGATTTTTTGCTGTGCTCTAGGGCTGGGCGATATGGACAATAATTTATATCTCAATATTTTTAAGCTGTGGAGATAAATTTGATATACTGTATACAATGTTTTTTTTCCAGATAAATGACTTTTAGAATCACAATAATGAAGCAGAATGCAGGATTAATTTAATGCATAGGGTTGCAAGGTCTTGAGGTTTGGGGCTACAGCTCACCATTTTAGATATTCATCGTATTAGCAGGACAAAAATCAATCTTTGTGTTGAAAATGTAAAAGGTGGAAAAGATTCATCATGGTCAAACTTTTTTGGTACCTGTTTTGGCATTCTCAGCAAAACCATCGTTCTGCTTTTTGTTTAAGATTTTAAACACAAAGAGACACTATTTTATATTTTATCACCCAACCTTTTTTTAGTGAAACAACTGTATCAATATAATTGATGCTGCCTAAACTTATATCTTGTCTAAAAATATATTGATATTTTTCAAACTCTATATATACCCTAAGTTGATTAGAAGCATGCCATCAGGGACTCTTGACTGAAAACAGTCTCACTGGTGTGGAGTCATAACTTCAAGACACAGAATTCTACGGAGCCCCTAAGGTGCCACGGAGAAAAAAAAATATAAATTGTGCGCACGATATATTAAAACGTGCACACAAAATACTTATTCGTGCGCACGTTTTAGCTTAAACGTGCGCAAGAGATACTAAAACGTGCGCATGATATATTAAAACCTGCGCACCAAATACTTATTCATGAACACGTTTTAGCTAAAACGTGTGCTCGAAATAAAGTTATTTACCACATTTTGACTTGTCCTTGTCCACTACGGCTTCCCGTAGTGACGTCAGATGTTTACAGACACACACAATGGAGAGAAGAAGTGAGCTAGTTAACTTTTACTTCCACCTCGTAATTGCTGCTCTTGCCATGATAGATGGAATAATCCTGCGCATACTAAAAGACAACAGGCTCAGCCGGCAGAAGGAGTACTCAGATTTAGTCGGTGTCCTGACCTAGGATGCACAGGGAGGACTTGTTTGCTGCTACAGAGGCGAAGTTGTAGCTAACTTTGGGGCTAACTCCCTCCACCCTATTCAGCGGGTGGCAGCAAGACACGAGCTTTGCTTGAGTCTTGAAAGTTGTGCAGCTTTTATTTAAGGTACTGATAAATAGCCTAAGGGACTGTACATACCCTGCACTCCTACATTCACAGACACAGCTAACGTTGGCTGGTTACTGGGATGCTTCAACCGAGCCCGGCTGTCTTCTTCTTCTTCTTCTTGGTTTTTACTGGCAGGTGACCACAATATTATGGGACATTGCCGCCATCTACTGATGAGCCCGGCTGTCTGTTGCCGCTTGCCTGTATAATTAAATCGAGTGCACGTTTTATCTTAAACATGCGCACGTTTTAATATATCGTGCGCACATTTTACTATCTCGTGCGCACAATTTATTTATTTTTTTCTCCGTGGCACCTTAGGGGCTCCGTAGAATTCTTATTATTTTGGTTTATTTTAAAACCAAATACACAAATCAAATAACTTAAATTGCCTTCTAGACTGTCAGAAATCATGCCACGAGTGACGAGTCAGGAGAAAGAAGTGACCCTCTTGATCAGCTCTGCATTACCTGGTTTTGTACCAAGGAGTCACACACATATGTGCCAATAAACAATGAACGCATTTGTTGTTACTGTACGCTCACTAAGCACTCCCATGGTGCAAAGTCCAATCCTTAGTGCTGAGCTCCTAAAGCTCTCTGTATGGGACAAATTTAGAAAATCTCCCTGAAATGTTGCCATAAGACAGATTATGATGTCACAACTACCAAAACATCTGTCTCAGTTCACTCAGAAGAACAGCACCTGTGACCTTTAATACGGCGTCTGCCTTTTGCCCCTCCCTCTTGTAACCCTGAGTAAAAAAGTTCAAGAACCTCTCGTACTGTTCCTTTTCCACCTCCCATGAAATGACAAGACCAAATTGAGATGTTGCTGCCATACAAATGTACTCAGTCCAATGACTAGTTGACAGTTAATTGGATCATTGACTGTACTTATAAACTGAGGACCCTAAGAAGACAGGCCAGCACTGGGTTGCTCCGGCTCAGTGTTAATTCAAACATAGCTCGATTGTTAGATTGAGGTTCTAATTTACAGTGGAGTCTGTGCTCTCAAAGGGTTGCCCAGTTGTGAACGTTTTAACTTAAACCTTAGCATTGCTCCTTGCAGTTGTAAGGTAGTCTGTAAAATGTTGTTGTCATGGTATGTTGTTTTGAAAAAGTAGGATACCTTTAAAACCTGAAGGATAATGAGAAGAAGAACTTTTGGGCTGGTGGGTGTCAGCATTGTATTTTCTGTGATAGTTTACACCAGAGGAAAATGTTTGACTTTGTCCGCATGCCTGCTTGGCTTTCAATAAGCAAGTCAAGTAAAGTTTATTTATAAAGTAGCTTTAAGAAGACAGCAGTCAATCAAAGTGCTGTAGATATAATACATGAAAAGAAGTAAATAAATAGATTACAATCAAGCAAAAATAATTATAACTCGTAAAACAACAGGGTACTATGAAATCATTGTTGTTTTTGACAGTTTGACCTCCAATACAACCATTGTTACTTTACGGTGGTTGTAGATAATGGTTTTGGACTTTTGCCTCTTCAGAACCAACAAGGGACGAGAGGCAGCACTGACACAAACACTGCATTTAAAATAATGCTTTTGACTTATTGGTCACACATAAAATTCCACACTAATGTATTTGTTACTTGGGACATTTCTGCTCTTCTAGTCAGACTGAACATTTTTTATCTGGAATGCAGGAATTCAACCGTTTCTTTAAGTTCACAACATCAATTTTTAAAAAATACTGCAGAGGAATGAATGAGTAGTTAGTTTATGGTATTTAATGTTTTTTATGCTATGCACAGAAATAACGTTCCTGGAGCAGTTTAGTGAGCAGTTAGCCAACTTGCTCTCATTACCGTCTTTTCTGGGGCAGTGCCAACAAGCAAACTGTGGCACAAAAGGGAAACAAAACATAAAATGCAGTGATACAACACCATTACATCTCAAACTTCTATATTCTGGGAACCTTTCACTGTCAGCAGTGCAAATAAAGGAGTTGTATATCTCCTTCACAGTTCCGGTATTGACCAGAAGTCATAGTGGACACGTATACCCCTTTCAGACTGGCCAAAAAAAAAACATTTAAACCCGGTAACAATCAGCTCCTGTCGGCAGTTTGTAAGGGTCTAATTGGCATTTCGACCCAGGTCGACTGACCCTGCAAGCGACACGGGTTTTCATCAGCTCACCTCGGATTGGCTTCAGTGGGAACATCGCACCCAGGTCAACCCGCTAATTTACGGATGACGCCAGCGTAACGTGCCCATGGCATACTATCGCTCCTGTCCCCTCCGTCTGTAACTTGCATGACTCTTTGCCATCTCAGCAACGAACTCCATCCGCCTTTGTATCATCAGCGCCGAGTTTGTACTTTTTTAAAGAGAGACAAAAGTACAAAGTACAGAAAACAGTTAACCTCCGTGTCCACGCCTGCATGCTCCTATCCATTGTTTACATGGTTGTGTTTCGTTGCGCTGATGATGTCATCAACGTGATGGCATCACCTTCATGCACCAGAGGAAAAAAAAACAGCCACGCAGCTCATCTGCTGCCGATTAGACCCGGGTCTGCTGGCAGTGGGAAAGGAGTCACTTGCCGATTGTTAGCGGGTTAACCTGCGTTGAAAAAACCTGTGTTGACCCGCTAATTTTAGTGTGAAAGCGGTATTACTTGTCTAACCCCTAGCCAAAGTGATTCTTAAATTTGGGGCTAACAGAGCTAATCATATTATGTTGACCCACCTGGGTAAACAGCAAACAGACACGGGAGCCAGGCTTAAATACGTTGGAGAGTTTTTGTTGCTAAAACCAAACTTTTATTTTGCTATTTCTTACAGCTACAGATAACTTTTCTCAAGTGCTTTGTACATGGCAACTGCTTAACTGAAGCGCACATCTGTCCTGACTCATTTACAGTACTAACAAACCTATGTGTAAAGTGTTCATCAGTGAGACTTGTAAAGCAGACCTCATACTATTGAAGCATCTTTGAATAGCTCTCTAGAGAAAATCAGATCAGATGAGTTTGCCAGAGCATTTTTAAATGAGGCAATGGTTAAGTAGGAGCCATAAAGTAATTGCGCAAAGCATTGTCAGACAAATTGACTCAGCGTCTCCTGAGCTGGCAACCAGAAGAATACAAATATGGGCACTGGTTGTATCCCTACGTTGGTGCAACCAATCAAAGATACAACTTCCGTTACAGTCCTACTATTTTAGTACAGACTTTTTACAGTAATTTAGGACAAAACTGGTGCGAAGTCGGGTAGGTTTTAGAGTCATATGTGTTTGAGCAAACCAGTAACATTAAAAGTGAGCAGTAGTGAAGAGGATGTTTTATGCTTTTCTATGTCAGTGGTGGAAATGAAGTCACACTGTAACTTTATCCCAGCAGTTAGTCAGGGCACCCAGACAGCCGGGCATGCAGCTGTTGTGTCCTCTGCTTTATTCAGCTCCCAGCTCCAACCGTGTCATTCAACCAGGCATTCAGATGTCTTCCTCCCTCTGACTGTGTCTCAGCCCTGGTCAGCTGTTCATCCACTCAGCTCTTTTCTTTCTTCCCTGGTCCCCCCCTCCTCATGTAGATCTCTTTTCCTGCCACAGGATGTGATGTAGAGACGTACCTACCCTCACAGTGAAACCGTCTCTGTTCTAATGTGTTTGGGCATTGAAGAGATTGTGAGGAAGCAGCTTGCCGGGGGCAGGCTGCTGCTGTTTCCTACAGCTTGCGTCCGATTCGGGGGGACGGCAGCAGGATGCCGTGGGGGAGAGCTGGCTTGGCGGCTCTGCTGTTGCTCTCGGGCAGAGTCATCCCGCGGGCCAAGGCCAGGTAGGATTAGGCCTCTGCTGCTGCTGTTGACTTATGGGCCTTGGGGCTCATGCTTGGATTAAGATTCTCAACTACTGCAAGGCTAAACTGGGGATAAGTTCTGAGGAAGGCTGCTACATTTTTCTTTTGTGACTTCATACTTTGTTTCAGGAGCTAGTTGCACAGGCCAGTGTCATTGTCAAAGTGTTCAGGATCAGACAATGAAATTTTGATCAGTCTGTTGGCTACTGTAGAGACCTTTCAGATGCAACCCTTAAGCTTGATCAAGAGACAGATTCTTGATACTCTTACAGCTGTTGAAGAAACTCTTTCTCAGAACTGTGTGTGCAAACTTGTTGCATTCCCTGCAAGGTAAGAGGCTTCAGTAGGATTCAGCCATGAGGATTAAACACAGTTGCCTTTAACCGAGCTGCTTTTTCAAGTAGATTACTCTGTAGTTGTTGGTAAGGGTTACTTTGTGTTGTTTCCCACAGCGCTGCTTAGTATAAACCTAAGACAAAAATTTGACATTTTGCCCATTTTTTCTCAGAGAGAATGGTTGAACTGTTGGTTCGTTGTTTTGATTTGAATTTCTTTCAACAAAAAAGCTCAGCAGCTTGAAATTTTCAGAAGTGCCTATTATCCTCAATTAACAATAGTAGCATGGAGTGTGTGTATTGTGTTGTGGCTGGGCTTCATTACTTTCTGGCAAGGGGAAGAGTATTATTAGCATGTTTCAGATCAAGACAATGCTGCTTTCCTCTTTGTACTTGGGGCCAAACAAGGAAGCCCGGGAAAACATTTTTAAAGGTTCCCTCCTGTTACCGTCCCTGTGTGGACAATCAGTATTCCAATGGGGCTGGTAAATATAAAGCAGAAATCCGACCCTGATATTTTTGGCGAGAAGTGGTTACATGATAAATCTCTCCAGATTTTTTTTTATCAATGAGTAACAAGCAGCTGTCCCAATACCAGATTAAGAAAAAGGTGACCAAGATGGATCCATACTCTCATGTTGTTAACTACAAATTCTGACTATGGTCTACAGCAGAAATCAAGACTCATCAGACCGGGCAACATTTTTCCAGTCTTCTGTTGTCCAATTTCGGTGAGGCCCTGTGAATCATAGCCCCTGATCTTAGCTGACAGGAGTGGCACACAGTGTGTACTTCTGCTGTAGCCTATGAATCAAGATTCAAGGTGTAGTGCATTCAGAGACAGTCTTCTGCATATCTTGGATATAATGAGTGTTTATTTAAGTTGCTGTTGCTTTTCTATTATCTCAAACCACTCTTGGCATACTTCTCTGACATCTGGCATCAAAAAGGCATTTTTGCCCAAAGGATTGCTGATCACTGGATATTTTCTCTTTCAGTTCTTTCTCTGTGAATCCTTGTGATGGTTGTGTGTAAAAATCCAAGCAGATCAGCAGTTTCTGTGATGCTCAGATTATCAATCATGTCGCATTCAAAGTGAATTGATCTTCACTTTGAACTTCTGCAGGTTGTCTTGATCATGTCTACATGCTTAAATGTATTGAATTGCTGCCATGTGATTGTCCGCTTAACTATTTGTGTTATTGAGCATTTGAGTAAGTGAACCTAATAAAGTGGCCTGTGAGAGTATATGGCTGACATTTATGGCTGACATATTAACTGTAAATAGCTGCAGAAATTTGAATATCTTTAGATGCAGATAATCATCTTTTTAAGCAAATATCTGCTTATGCTGATATGAAGCAGATATTGTCATGCACACCTAACCTGTTTGAAACCAGTGTGACAAAAACAGAAGTACTAGACACCTTTCAAATTGTAGGAAAACCCATACATAGACTAAATTGTTCAAAAACATTGAGTTTCACAGACATATTCTTCCTTTATATCTCTTTTAAGACATGTTAATTTATCTAAAACTGGTACAGTTTGAAGCTACATTAGGAAATGTGATCTGAGTTATTTCTAAGCTTGTGTAAGAATTTAAAACACATAGGATAAAAAAAACAAGGGTTTAACTAAATGGCTTGGCTCTTCTTCTTTATAACAGGTTTCTTTCATCTTTCATGTCAGCTAATTCTCCTATCATTCGTTCAATAGCTTTATCCAAACAACACAAGAGTCTTACATTTGCATTCCAGTGAAGGACACTGTTAAAGGGACATGTCTGAAAGCAGCTGAATGGGTTTCACCAGAATCACTGAAACATAGGATGTTTTCGTCACTCATACACAAACATTATCAGGTGTCCCTGACATCTGTTTACATCCTCAGCTAATGTATGGCCTGTCATTAGCATGACAAGAGAGAATGTAAAAGTGGTTATGAGTCAGAGTGTTTGGATGAGGGGCTCTCAGGTAATGCTGTCAGACCTGTTGTCCTCACACTTTCTCTTGCTGCTCACTAAGCCTCTTGAGAGATATTCATGTCAGCTGCTCAGGTATGAGGTTGAACCAGCGTAGTAATATTAGAGCATGACTGGTGAGGTAAGTTGATGTCTTTTCTGCATACAAGGCATGACTTGATTCAGGGCTTGGCAGTATGGATCAAAAATCATATCTTGATTCTTTTTGAATGACTGACAATATTGTACATCAGGACGTGCTTAAAATGGCTGCTGTGTTATTCTGAAGATTCAAAAGCAAGGCAACTGGACTGTGTAGAGTTTGTTGGGAAACAACAAACTCTACACAGTCCAGTTGCCTTGCTTTTGAATCTTCAGAATGACCATGACCTGGATGAATGAGAATCTACACAGACGTACTGCTGTGTTATCTTGATTATCTTGTTTTTGTACTTGTAGGGGGCTAAAAAATACCTCCATAGCCAAAGAGGCTATGTTTTTCCTGGCATATATTTGTTTTTTTTGTTAACAGGATAACTCAGAAAGTGATGTGATTTGATGACATTTTCAGAATAGGTCAGAATCTGGAGGAGGATCAAAAAATTTATTAGGGCAGTTTTTCACATTTTTGCCAATAACTTAATAACTTTTGATTTGGGATTGGGAGAGGATTTGGATGACATTTTCAGGAAATGTTGGTGTTGGCTCAAAGGAGAAGTGATTGGATTTTGGTTGTGATCTGAATCCAAATGTGGATCTAAGACTTGATTCTGGCATTTGTTAGCAGTGTGAGATAGGATAGTTTTCCAAAAACCTTCCCAACAATGTTGATATTCCTTTGGCTGAAGTTAGTGCTTTCAGAGCACTTCTAGTCGGCACTGAAACTCAATTAATTGCCCATCCTTATATGTGCCATTCACTAAATGTCAGAGCCAAATATGCAGAACCCTCTGTGCCTCCTCTTCGCAGTAAGCCATTCTGTATTTCCCTGCAGCTGAAGAAACAGCGATTACAGACAACCAAAGCATTAAAACCTGAGCAGTGACCAGAGTTAACATTATTAATGTTCTTTTTTCTCTTTAAAGTACCAATACAAGAGCCATTAATGCACTGGCATGTTTTTAAAAGTACCAGTCAAGAACCGGTATCGGCAAAAAAACAAAAAAAACAAAAAAAAAACAATGCCAAACAAAAGTTGTCTTGCAATCAGTAAACATATACCTGTGTCAGTAATGTTACATATTAGAAACAGTTTATGCACTATAGTCTTAAAATATATGAAGGGATTTTTTTTTAAGTTGTCTAAAGTATTTGTTTTTACTTTAAATTTTTGTACCCTTCAAAACTGCACAGATGCATTTGGAATATTTAGATTTTTGCAATTAAATTGTCAAGCAGTTATGGTTGTTTAAGTTAATAAATGACCCATCATTAAGTGTCATCAAGTTGTATTTATGTTTCTGTGGTATCAAAGACGTTTTAACATTATTTAATTCTTGTTTGAAATAAAATGCTCTGTCAACAAAATCATAAATTAAATAAGAATCCCCTATTTAGAATTAACCTTAAAAAAAGATTACTCTGTGGTCAATAGGCTTTTACTGTCACTGGTTCTTACTATAATCAAATTGTGTATCATGCTTTAAGTGTATGTAACATCCGCATAAACTCTAATTTAATAACAATATAGCCTAATCTAAAATAATTTTGATGTCCCATGAAAACCATACAAACTTGGTACATTGCCCAGCTGTAGTTGATACTTAGGTGTGCTGTTTGATTCGAGATTTCCTGTTGCCCAGTGTAAACTCAGCACACATCCTCTGCCTTTGATATGACTGATTAAGTTAAATCTTGCCTGACACAGTAACAGCAGAGCAGAGTCTTTAAGATGTGTCTCATCTTTGTAACAAAGGATCACTGATTAACTGACTGCAGTTATGTATTGTTCATTTAAAGGCAGATAGAGTGCCTGAGGTTGTATGATGGTGATATCTGTGGTTTTGGACTCATGAGGCCTGAGGCGTCTCTGCTCACGACTTCTTGGCTAGCACAAGTGTGATCATTGTGCTGAGACAGGAGTGTTTTGAACGATTTTTTATGGTATCATCATGTGAACTTTCTTGTTTGAAACAGAGAGGAAGTCAGTGGCCATCAGGCATGCAGGTTGGGCGTGTCAGCTCAGAGCGTTGGGAGGGGACAGGTGTGAATGATGTGTTGATGGTTCAGAAAGTCGTCGTCACTCCCTCTTACATTCCAACTCCAGAGCAACTCAGCTCACAAACACGCCACTCAGTCTTACAACACTGCTTCCTGTCACAGCGCAGAGAAAACTAGAGCAGCGAACAGATTTACATGGCACTCACATGGTGTCCAACCATCAGCACTGGATAAAGCAAGGGTTTTGTACTGGACTGTAATTCCTGGATTTACTAAGCACTGTGGATATGGGAGGCAGAGAGGAGGTTATGGTGATCAGGATGGAGTCCAACATGCAGTTTTCACGCACCAGGTTAAACCGCTTCAGGTTTCGTCCAACCAGAAGCCCAGGAAGGACCAAACGTGTAAAGTCCTCTTCCCAAAAGAAAAAAGTCAGGTATGTGACTGAAAAGGAGCTGGAGATGGATCAGCAGGAGGAAACTCTAAAGTTTTTGTCAAAGTTTGAGAATTGTGTGTGCTTGGAGTAAAGCTGGAATTATTAAGTAAGAAAATAATCTGATGGGCAAGTTCATCATCAGGGCATAAGCAAATTATTAATGCTTCTTGCATTTGTTGTATGAGTATTATGATGCAAGGCTGGGCAGTATTTCAGATTATGAGAGTTGACTGTTTTAGGGTAGGATGGTAAAGTTGATATGAGTGTGGTTTATGTCTGTGTCAGGTATTGAAAGATAAAATAATGTCAGGCCATAAACTCAGCTTGAAGATTTGCAGTGATTAACACTGCAAGTAATAGGCATTTTAATTCAAAGTAATATTTGTTTTTACTGGCAAGTAGTTTAATTTTATGTCATTTTCTATGAACACGTTGATAATGTGCAGCTGTGTAGCTCATGAGGATGCTCCTGAGAACTGACTTTGTTTTCGATTTTAATTAACATAAAGCATGTTAAAATGTATATTGTAGAGCTACTGAATTGTAGCAAAAAGTATTTTCTCGATTCATTTGGTGGCTGGTCAGATTATCAGATACAATAACATGTTTATTTAACCAAATTTATGTCACTGTTGTTTATAAAACGTAAATACTACCTCGAAAGGCAAATCAAGTCAAGTGCAATGCCACATGTACCACTTCTGTTTAGTCTTGGTTATCAGAATCAGAAAAACTTTATTAATTTCCAAGGGGAAATTCTGTTGTTCCAGTTGCTCTTATACACAGTATAACAAGGAACATCAAAGACAATAACATATATAAAGCATAAAAAATATTTAAAAATTCAGTAAAAATAAGAAAGCAGGTCGCAACATGCAGAATCTTTAAGCTATACTTCAACATGATTGCGTTTTAATTACAGTGGCAAGATTGTAAGTTCAATTGTAATGGATATTCAAACATGATTATTTGCTTAGCCCCAATATATAGTCAACAGACATTCAGTTAGTAGATATTGACATGTGACTAGGGGTCATTAACTACATTTATACAAGGGCCATTTTTACTTGACAGATGCTCTAAGGGCTGTATTAAGAATAAATGTAAGAAATATTAACATTTTGGTCCAATTAATGGATCATTACTTTTATACCTTTATTATATTTTAACCCATTTGTATTTTTAGGCTTTGAAAGTAAGGTTAGTTGCTATCACCTGTACTGCAGCCAGCCACTTGGGGCAATTGTGGTATCTTTGCTATTTCTTTTTTAGGGTTGCCAGGTTTCTCTCCAGTTTCACTATGGTGAATATTTGCTAAAATGCTTGACATGCGGGTTTCTATAAAACAGATCAAACATATAGTAATTCTTGATGGAAGTGTTTCAGTCTCAGTTCTTTTGGGGGCTTCATTGGGGAGTTGTCATACCCTTATAGCAACAACAAATCCTCTTCACATTTTAACCTCTGCCAAGGAGGTTGTGTTTTTGCCAGTGTTTAACTGTCTGTCTTTCTGTCTGTCTGTCTGTTTGTTTGTTTGTTTGTGTTCAAAATAACATGAAAAGTTCTGAACAGATTTGGATAAAATTTTAGGAATTGTTGGAAATGGGATATGGAAGAACTGATTAAATTTTGGGACTGATCCGGATCACCTTGGCGAAGGTCTGTGCTCTCTGAGTGCTTTTCTAGTCTGAATTTGATTATGTTCTCAGGCTGAATTGCAAGCTGTGGAGGGCCTGGTGTGGCCCATGGACTGCCAGTTGATGATCACTGTTATACAGTGAAATGTTAAAATAATTAGATGGAGATGTAAAATACCATAGTAAAAACCTGTTTACGGTCCTTGTGGTGATAATGTTTACCATGTTGTCTTGGTTGTTTAATACTTTTCAGTGGATGATTGCATCTTGAAAATTACAGCAGGCCAAAACTGTTGGCTAGCTTGCACATGCTCCTTTGTAAGTTTCTGCTCTGAACTGCATTTAATTCTCTGATATCTTCATGTTTTTTCAAATCTTACTAAATTCTTGTGATATTTTCTGGACTTTATGTGGCTGCTGAGCTTCAGGATTTGGAGGCAGCTGTCTGCGGACCTTGATGTATTTTATCCATAAGCATGGCAGGTGGTGGACACATGGCATGGCTATGGACTTATGTGTGAGATATTAAGGGGCAGATGTTGTGGAGAATAACAGTCTTAGCACTTTTTTAAAAAATCCATCATTGCCTGAAGCCCATTCTTCATCAGGAAGTAGACACTTATTTTCTGCATTTTTTTCCGCTTTTTAAAAAAATGTTTATTGATCATTGAAATACCATTTGTCACTTAGTCTAACAGCATCTTATCTTTTTATATTGGGGCTCTTAGCCTTTATGAAATAGAGAATTCAATAAAGATTAGAGAGAGGGTGGGGAGTGGCATGCAAGAAAGGAGGCATGGGTCAAAGTTAAGCCATCCAGAGGGCTATGGCTTTCAAGCAAGGGACAAAGACAGAACAAGTAGATACTTGTGTCTTTTTATGGCAAAGATAAGACTTTGCAGTATGACTATGATATTTTTAGAAAGCAAGTCAAATATTTACAGGATTCAGCCTTTGAGCAGTGAAGCATGTTTTATTTCCTTTATCAATATAATTTTGTTTTAGTGTTGCAGTTCTCACCAAGCCACTGATTTAAAGATTGAGCCTTCAAGTCTCATTATCTTTCCTTACTTAAACACTATTTAATAAAGTTAAGCAACATCCTCCAGTGTTGAAAAATGAAGCCAACATGGTAGTGCCAAAAGTAGCAGTTCCCCTAGTACCCATATAAGGCTGTTTGTGGGAACACCAGAAGCTGCATACTCATTACACGTTGACATGACTACAGGACTGCACAGTGTTTTGCTGTTTTTCAGACAGTCATAAGACCCAAATCAACTCAGCCTCTTTGGCAATCAATAAGCTGATCTAAAGTTAAGCTCAGTCAGCATTTTCAGCATGGCAGCTTCTGCTGGTTGTACTCGACATCCCTCCAAACAGCTGACGTCACACTGCTCACCAGTATTTTGAATCTTTGAATGAAACAATAAAAATGGTTTATTTAAGGTAAAAGTAGCTGACAAATCTTCCTTCTCTTGCTAATACCCAATGCCTTCTGAAATTTCAGTACCAATTCATATTCATGTACAGTGCAGACCTCTATGTGACATTTGCACCGTGCACCTTAAGTCTGAATCGGTTAAGTAACAGCTTGATGTGTTTTTGGAAAGCGAGCTGTTGGATACCATCCAGTAAACTGGAAGATGGGACCATATTCACTGTCACTAGGCATTACATAGTACTTGGTATGTATGTTGGAATGTAACTTTGCTGGTTATGGTAATGTAAACTAAAAGGAAGACCTGCTTAATTAACAGCATTTGACAGCTATGATTGATGTTACAAATCTCAGGCATACAAGATATAGCTGAATGATGTTTTGATTGAATTTTGGAGGAACAAATGCGTCTTGATTAGAGGACAACTAATGATTTCTATAACACAACAGTCAAGCTAGTTTGTAAGTTAGAGTCACTTTCATAGCTTTGTTTCCGTCCATGTCTTGTATGGTGTTATATCACTTAACATAGATGTGAAAAAAGCTAATCTTAAAATGAGAAACCAGGTTAGAAGAGAATGAACGTGTACTTTATTGATGTCGGGGGACATTAAGTACATGCTCACTCAGGCTCACATTAATATGCACAAATAGACATTTCAGAGAGAGGAGATGCACATAGAAAGTGCACAGTTGGGGTTCTAGACTTGCTCAGGGGAACCTTGGCAGTGCTTAATCAACCAGGCTAGTCTCTTAAGCTTTTTAGGTGAATCTACTGCTGCATAGCACTCTATGACATCTGCCCTGGATCAGAGCCATTTAAATGAAGTTTACACACTCACCTGCTTAAGTCTTTGCTGGGCACCTGAACTGGTGACCGTCCAGTTCTTAACCTAAGTCCCCTTCAGACTACTGTGGTGTAATTAATCCAGTCTCAATTTCAATTAGTATTTTGGCCTCCCACAGTCATGAAAACTAGATAATGGAGCTTAAGGAATTAATGCTGTTTAGCACTCATTTTGTCCAGAGGTTTTGTCTTCAGTGGTGAATGTTGCCTGTTTTTTAGAGTTTATCCACAAGAGCACATCGCCAGTACCTAAAAAAACAAGAAATGTATTTTATTTATTTAGTATAAGCTACAAAACCATGGCTATTTTCTTAAATTGTATTGTTAATATTCGTACGTTCATTCATTTACATTTTCCACTCATTAATTTTGATTTATTCCTCGTTTTCATGGTGCTGAGAACCATTGACGTTAATGGTGTTTTACTTTCATAAATGTTTGTGTAGCAGATAGTGTAAAATCAGCCAGTGATCATTGAAATAATTAAATAATTGGGATTATGTTTTAGCTTTAATTATGGAGCTCAATTTTTAGTACATTTACATGCACATGCAAGATCCAAAGGACATAAGGGGAGGCTGCAAACTCAGGAACTCAGTTGGCACCTTGCAAGAAGCCAAACCAGTTTCCATTTTCTTTCTTCCTGGAAAATATTTTCCTGTAAACCACATCTAGATGTCTCTTACTTACTCTTACTCGCTTTATTAATAAAGTCTTTACCAGGACTTGAACCAGTGGCATTGCAGTTCTTAATCTTAATTTCTACAGGTTGGCCTACAACTCCAAAATGACAAATATTTTTGCTTCTTTTGACGTGTTCCTAAAGAAAATGGAGGCACTGGCAAATATTGCAGAATCCAGAGATGACAAGGACTTGACTGGAAGTTCAACCGTGCAAAACAACTGAAAATGCCAGATTCTATGTCAGTAATCAGGACAGTTCAACTTGTAAAGCTTCATTACTGAAATGTTTGAACGGGCTAAAATAAAAATAGCCTTAGCGACCTATGAGACTGTTTAAGTTTGCTGGAAGCCAGGAGTGACTGCAAACCTTTGACTGGCCCATTATGAACTTGCTGAACAGAGCATTTATTTAATTAAGTTCAATTTTTTAAAGGTTCTGCCATCCCAAACATTTTCTATATTGACCAAATGGGCTTGAAATACATCCCATGGATATGACTAATCATAACATCACCATTTGCAGTGTCACAGAACATTACAGTTCAAGCTTTAATCTAAAATGAGCTTTTACAGTAAATGTAATCACAGAAATCTCAGTTTATAAAGAATAATAAAAGAGGATTCATTATTTTATTTAAACAAGCAATACTTTCTTACTCGCCATGTTGGATGTTCCCACAGCATTTTGGTGCAGGCAGATAAAGCTCATAATCAGCTTTTGAAGTACTGTTGCTGATGTACAGGTTAAATATGCTTGGTTCATTTTGGATTCAAAGAAACAAATGCAAAAAACTATGACCAAAGCTATAATACAATCTTTTATATCAGTTTTTTAAACCTCATTTCATTATCACAGTATGCTCAAAACACATACTTTTCTCATACAGTGTTGACCTGAGATAAAATAAAAACTCAAAAAATCATTAAAATGTTAACATTTTACCATACTTTGTCATATTTAAGCTTGTGAAGGCTCACCACTTGTGTGAAATCATTCTTCTTTCTTATCAGTATGTATTGCAGGAGGAAAATACATGCAGTGTCACTGTTACTTAGTTTCAGTTTTAATATCCCTAAAGAACACTCTACTATCAAAGTATGGAGATAATTCTGAATGACAACTGTCGTATTTTGATGCCTCACTGAGTGTTTCTGGTGTTAGCTGCAATCACATGACAACAATCAACTGTCTCAATACTTCAGTAACAGGGATAAATTCTGTGTGTATAGTATATAATCTGAGATATGACTTAAATGTACAGATAATCCAGGATGTAACTCAGCTTGGCCTTTACAGTAAAATTAAGTTAACTGTTAAAACTTGGTTGACCCTCAGTCTCTGTCTGATTGGAGCCATGATACTGGTTTCTCACGGAAAAGCATTGATCAGGAACAAATCTGATCTGATTTTTTAGTTGCTGTGGGTTTGTTTGTCAGAGGATTTTGATAACATCATCTCACCACCGCTGAAAGTATGACAGATATTCTGGGCTCTGATACATCAAGCAACTATCCTGCCAATGTCTTCTGACAGCCATCTGGCATTCCTCAGATAGAGACAAGCGTGGTTCGGTATGTTTCTGGAGATTTGCTGACTGTAAGAATGTGACTGAACCACACACCGATGGAGTGAGTCAGCTGACCACTTCCTGTCTCTGTGATTACAGGGTCACATTTTAGGGCCAGAGGCTGCAAGTTTGTCCTCAGCTGAGTGTGTCCCATTGTTGTCAGGGAACAGTATCCTCTCCTGCTGCCCTGCACAGGAAGAGATGTCTGCGTTTTCCTTTCTGGAGTTCAGGAGAGAATGTGAGATGACGGATGATTTCTTTATCTCAGAATGGTGACTGCAGGTGAAGTCTCCCATTGTTGCTGGGTTGTATTTATTTATCTAATTCTGAAGGGTGTAGCCCATGAGTAAGCACATCCCACATCCTAACACTGACATCTAGTGGATTTAGAGGGTACTTTGCCTCCAGGCCACATTCTGCCAGAACAATAGAGACCCCCCTTTGTGTCCACGCTCGCCATCGCTCTCCATACTCCGGCCCTCCCTCTATCCCTCTCCTTTTGTCTGTCCCTCTCTGTGGGCTCTCCCCTGGCCGATCCATCCTCCCTGCATCCTGCTGCCTCCGTCCTCACCGCTCCTCCCGCGTTTGTATGTGTCTTTGTGTCTCTGCCAGTCCGTTTGCATGCATGCCTGTGATTTCTTTACGTGTGTGTATGTCTGCACCAGAAATCCCAGCCCCACCGAGATGAGCGAGGAGCCCTGGGCCAGCCCGCAGGACCAGGCAGCCGCTGAAGACGCCCAATCCACACACACGGCATCCTCCCAGGAGCAGGAGCAGCACCCCGACAAACTCTGCCTGGACTCGTTCTGGAGTGAGGTGGAGACCATTACACAGGGGAGTGGCTACACGGACCTCGACTGCACCAGGAGAGACTCCAAACAGTCAGACGGTAAATCATTCTGTGCTGTGAGATGAAGGATGGATGCAGAGAGGTTTTGAATATTCTCTGAGCATGTGAGAATGAATTAAAACCATCAGTGTTTTGCACAGCTAGCACTAGGATCCTCCATGGCATGATGCATTTTCCATGGCGGCATATCAGGTTTCTCTCATGCAGCAAAGTAGTGCTCATCACCATGACAACGCTATCAAACACTTTGTGTGCCAGGGACTACTTTATGTTCACAAGCCAAGAAGCCATTCATGAAAGCTGACTTGATGACAAAGCTCTTTGATAATGTTGTGCTCACAATTCCCTCCTGATCCTTCTTGATTTTTTAATTGATTAACTAATGAACAGACCTTCATTAGTCAGGATTAGCACAGCAAGTGGGTTTCAGTAGTATTTTGAGATGTTTAGCAAATTTATTTGCTACTTTATGATAAAACAATACAACCCTTGCAGTATTTAGTGTCTAAATAGAGCTTAAAAAGATTAACCTTTGCTTTTCTTTTCAAGTTGAAATTGTGAACACCTCATCAAGAGATTTCTTTTTGATGTTGAGAAACATAACCAAACATTGTTCTTGGGAAGGTTGTGTATAAAAAAACCCACAACTAGATAATATGAGATATTTCTTTAAATTTGTTGATGAATGTAGATGTAACCTCTAGCTTGTAGGGGTGACCCTGCCCCCTTTTATATGAAAGCAGATCCTGAGGATGTATTTGTTGCAGATTAGAAAATGATTAAAAGGAATTGCATAGCATGTTGAAGTTCAAGCTATTAAGGGAGTCAAACACCAGCTAAACCCACCTGCCTAATGCAGTTTTTTGCGCAGTGACTGGTGAATTTGGTCAACCTCCCAGCCTAAATGATGGATGGAAAAAGTAATGAAACGAAGTTATGAAACATAATGCTATGAGCATAAGAATATGCATTATTGCTATTTAAAACTCACAATATCCACCGAAAATCCTTTATGAGTTTAACAACTCCCCTTCTTTACTGTAAGTGATCATACTGTATCTTCACGATGATAAAGTTTTCATCTTGGCTCTCAATTTAGGTTAAACTGCAGCTAAATCAGCCTTTGAGGTTTCTGCTGTCAAGGAGACTCAAACCATCCTCAAGATAACAATGTGACCAGACTGAAATAAACATTTTTGCTGTTAGCACATATTTTCCTGCATAACATAATTTGTCACTTGAAACCTACGTTCCCTTATATAATATGCACCATTGCACTTCACTGACAGCTAAAATGAAATGACTGCTAAATAAGATGAGAATCAAGTCAAATTTTAAATACTTCTGCCACAGTGACAGGTGGGCAAAAAAGTCAGTTTCCAACATTGAACTCAACACTCAATCTATTTATCATCTCCCAAGATTAAAACAGAATGGAGTGATAGTTATATGACTTTGGACTGAACCTAGACAGACTTGAAGTGGTAAAAAGTGAGATTGGTGTTGTGGTCTTAAAAGCTTTAAGCAAGTGATTGCTCTGTGACAGCAGGAGTCTGCTACCTGTTACCTGTGCACTTATGTCTGCTACCTATTCTTTACACATCCTCTCGGGTATCAAGATACTCACACTTGATGTGTTATATCAGTATGTGGCAACTCTAGTCACAGGAGGTCACTTGTCCAGTTAGACATTAAGCATATGAATAGAGACACCCATATTCAACTGAGACTGTGTTCCTCTTGTAATGTTAGGATTCTGAATCCCTGTTCAAAAAACAGTCCACATTTCAAGCTTTAACTCACAGCCCATTGGATTTGAGCTTCTAGTTAAAATGTACAATTTTCCTCAAGCTTTAAAATCACTTAAGAATCATCTTTACATTTACCACTTTTCGTTTTGGGTGGGATATTTCCAGCCACAAAGGAGCAGGGCTGACAGCTTTTGGATGACGTGACCATATCAGTCGTTCTCAATATTTGCCGCAGCTTGCAAGCTGCAGTGACTTTCAGTTAATATAGATAATAATTCTGTTTGCTGAAAATGTTCTTATGTTATTTATGTCTTTAAATGTTATTTTTCCAGCATGCTGTTGTCCCTGTACGTCTCACTGTGTGATTTCTATATTTGTCTCAGAGGGGGAACAGGAGGAGCAGTGGCTGGCTGACGCTGGTTTGTCAGACCTCATCAACGAGGATGGAGATGATGTAGAAAAAGCGGTGATACTTTCCACTCTGACCCGCACACAAACCGAGGCTGTCCAGCGTCGGCTAGAATCCTACACGTTATCTCGGCGTAAAAAAAACAAACCGCCACCGCGGGACGTCCGGGACGTCTTTAACTCCCCCATCACTAAGGTTAGAACTTCGAGAAGTGTGCATATCTTTAAATCTGTGTTGCTCTGAGGCAGATAGTTTTGCCACTCTGCTGACAGATGGAGGGTGGAAATTCAGTCATACTGAATGTTTTAAGTGACAAGGGTATCTTGTGTAATTACTTCTTTTTCCATGTTCACATGGACCCAAACGTGCTTTAGATGCCTCTGTGCTGAACATGGAAAAACTTAGCCCTTAGTCTTTTTTGCATACAAGGCCATTAGTTGTTTTTTTTCTAACCAGTTAACCACAGGCAGAGTCTGTTCCAATCAAAACTGTTCACAGTAAAATGTAAAATATCCATTTCCTTGATGGCTATCGGTGCTCAATGAGGGACAGTCTATAACAGTGCATTGTGCTATGTTG
Source organism: Cetoscarus ocellatus (assembly GCA_037902135.1). NCBI lineage: Eukaryota > Metazoa > Chordata > Actinopteri > Labriformes > Labridae > Cetoscarus > Cetoscarus ocellatus. The sequence goes on from JBAMNC010000554.1 coordinate 1,311,086, forward strand.
TTTTATGCAAAACGAGGTAACTGCACTAAAAAGGAAATCACATGCAAAGGCCAAGCTTTGTCCTCACTGTCAGTCTGAGTGGCCCAGAGAGGACAACAGAGATCCTCTGATCCATATCAGTCCTCTATCAAAAGGAGCACTCTCTGTTTCCTTGTCTATCTCCTCTGTTAACAAAATGAGCATCACGTGTGTTCCCTCTGGGACTGATATTTAACACATGCAGTGTTCCCTACAGATTTTTTTAAACGCTGAATAAATGTTCTCTCACCAGAATCTCCTCCCGGAGCCCCAGCAAAGTGAGGACTTGCCCCAGGACAGCATGGCAACTGTCACCAAAACACCGTTATCAGGTAAAAGAAACACGAGGTTATACCAGTGCTTAAGGCAAACTGAAGGAAGAAAGCAAAAACCAAAAAAGCAAATAACCCTTTAAAAATGAGGAAGAAAGAAGCTGTTTTTTATACTCTGATTAGTCTAAAGAAGATGTCCATTGTTGTGGCCATCAGGAGATAAAAACAGGTTTAATCTCATATTAGCGGCTTCTCACATGTCCTATAATAAACCATACCTGAAACAATCAGGTGAGAAGCAGATTTGTGAGGTCTTGATGAGGGATTGTGTGTCAAGACTAGGTCAGCGCCCAGTTAGCGTTCTCTAAAGTGGTTAACATTAATCCAAGGATAGCTCTCAGGTCCTACCTGCAGTCGCTCAGGAAAGTCCCAGTCTGCTCAGCATGGATCTCACATGCCAAATCCTAATATATTTTAGTTTAATTTGATTAAAAGGTGTTTTAACAGGACTGCTTGTTGCCCAGGGTTTATCTCCCTTGCACAGAGTCTGTTGTCCTGGACGCAGGAGCCCAGATTCAAGTCTGACTGTTGGTCCTTTTCCTGCTTGTCAATCTCCACTCCCCATCCTTGAGTTTTGTCTCCATCCACTGTCCTGTCTGTCCAAAGTAATTCTCAAATTAATGTTGTTTCAACATACAGTGCATACTTTGCTTAAGTTGATTAGTGTATAGTTTTTAAAAGCAGCCCCTGTTGGTTTTAAAAGGTAAAATGCTGTGATTTGGCTTTTGTTGTCATAAAAGTAACTCTCTCAGTTACAGCGGGGTAAGGGCCATACAAATGCAGATCAAAACTACCATATTACAGTGAAATCTGAATCCAATCTCAACAGTAAAGTTCCTGAGTGAGCTCATTGTTTTTTTGTGTTTGTGTTTTTCCACTCAGTTGTGACTCCAGAGCATCAGCGAGGTGCTCCCAAAGAGGAATTCTTCATCACTGATGTGGCTTACTGTGAGCAGGCCGTCATCTTCCTCAAACAGGCCAAACTGCCACAGAATAAAATCATCCACAGGAAAGAAGATGGCACTTTGCCGGTGAGCTCCAACACTTTCTACTCTTCATCATGGACTTCAAAGGTCACTGGTGATCCAGGGAAAATCATGCACAGCAGGCATAAAAAAGGCACACAAGGCCCATTTATCACAACTGTAAATGGTAAGAAATAACACTGATTAGAGACAGAAAGGTCAGGTGAGACTCTTCATTAAGTGACCATGCCTCAAATATTTGTTCGATATGAATAATAGAGGCTTTTTAGGTGATTGAACTGTTATAACAAAGGCTGTGAAGTTCTTTCTTCTCACCACTGAAGCGTTTTTACATTTTCCATGCCATGAGTGCAAAGGTTTCCCCTTTAAGAGGGAATATTTTTCTTTATTTTCTATGAGCATCCAAGATGTTCACATTTTTCCATCTCTTTAGACCAAAATGACAGCCAGTCATTGCTTAATTGTTTATTGTGTTCACACTGGAGAACTTTGTAAATACTCAGTTCAGCTTCATCAAAAGGGAGGCAAGTTGCAAACAAGATTTCAGAGGGAATATCAAATGTTTTTTTTTATATATGTACATGCCAAATACAAACCCTCTTTTTTGTTTCTGAACCTTTTGTCCAAAGTTCTCTTCTCTTTATTTCCTACTTTTAGGTCATAGACTGTGGTTACCTGTTGTTATTGAAGGAATTGAGAAGTTCAGTTTGACAGCTGCCTTAATGAATCATTATCTGTTAAATGCCCATTCAAGTGCCACAAACTTCAACAACACAGATCATCTTTTCAACAATCTTTAGTTTTTTAATGGTTGCATTAAAATACACTAACACAGAGAAATGTTCCTTTAAGATGCATTAATCAGCACATTAGGTGGTTATATAACAGAGCTGCGTAGGATAAGTAAGCAGCTTCAAACAACAGCGTTTTTGTGTTTATGGGCACATACTGTACAGTTCCTTGGCAGGGGAATAAAGATCAAAAACAAGATTTTTCCATTTCCTGGAAAGACCTTAAATCAAATGGACAACCTAAAATCAGTGTTATGCAAAATAGTGACTCTGCGGCTGTTTCCTCTCCCCTCCTGTGCTCCATGTTTTTCTGTCCCATTGTCTCTCTTTTCCTCTTCACCTCCCTTCACTTCAATTTCAACTTTAATCCCTCTCTACTCACTTTACTCTTCCCCAAATCTCTCACCCTCACAGCGGGTCATCTGCCCAAAGTGTCGTCTAGGAGTGACTCGAATTCAGGATCTCTCCCAGGCGGACATGAAGAAGGTGCGTCAGCTGGCTCTCATCGACATGACGGCGCTGTGTGACCTGCTAGGACTGGAGGTCAAAAGACACAAAACCAGCAAGAGGAAAATTGCAGGTACGACAAGATACTCGCACAGGGAGCACAGGACCAAAACAAAAACACTGAAATCTACATCGGTGATACTTTTATAGACAGTAAATTTTTACATATGAACTTTGACTTTTTCTGTCCTTATACTTGTTCTCATGTCTAATCCTGAGCCGGTTCAAATCACTTCCTGTAGGATCCTTAGTGCTTCTGCAGCTCCTTTTTTGGCTTTTTGTCTTTAGTTTGAATGACTAATCTCATGTGATTCATGTATTAATCTGATAAAGGTGAACAAGCTGGGCATGATAAAATCAATTGCACAATTAATCACCATTGTATATTCCTGCTGTATAAGCAGTAAACCCTTCACAAAAGCCTGCATTTATCTGAATGACTAAGAAAACTTATTTAAGGCAAACAAGCAATGCTTTCTCAATCAGCATGTGAACATTTTGCGCACCCTCAAACGATTTTCATGGAGTCACATGAATCTCAAGCAGGCTCTCAACCACCCTCAGGGTGAAAGTTGCAGATTTAGTGTAAAACTAATTTTATTTCACAAGACATTTTGAAAATTGCTATAGCACAACATATTATGGCATTATTATTATTGAATTGTAATTATAAGACAGTCTTGAGCATCACATTTTCCTTCTTACAGTGCTGCCCTAAGATATTAGACTCAATGTTAAAAATTAGTTTAGTTATAACTATAGGATCTGAATGTTAATTACCCATGTTTCAGCTTATAGAAGCCCATGTTCTCTCACTTGTATTTTTACTTTAGACGGTTTATAACAGAAAAAATATACTGCAGTGTCACATTCAGATGTATATTGTGTCTGTTTTAAAGGAAATTCCTTCATATCATTTTAACCAAGGATCAGTTTTTCACTGCCTTGGTTAAGCTTTCAGTATGCTTGCTCACATACACAAAATTCCTCCAGAAAACTCATAGCAGTGTAGATGTAGACCAACAAAAGTTTTAACCACACAAAACTGTGTCTACATGTTGATTTAGAGCAGAGGACATCGAAATGACACTCATGTCTGTTACAGAAAGTTCACTGTTCGGGGTGCCGCTGGCCACGCTGCTGGAGAACGATCAGAAGATGAAACACAACACGTCCACTCCTCTCTTCCTGCAGGCAGTAAGATTTCAGAATAATTTAAATAATGTATTTAATCAAGAAAAGAAGTGTAAGAAAAGCATGATTTAGTTAAACAAAGGCTTTTTCATTGAAGTACTTGCAAATTATATATGTGAGTTTTAATTCAGCCAATTCTGTCACCATCTTCTGAAGACATTTGAAGGTTATGTATCATTTTATGAAGATCTGCTGATCATCATGTTTTTGGCACAGCATGAGTCTTAACCCTTTTTTTACCCATATATTTTGAGCTCACTGTAAAGCCAAGAAAGCTCATCTTCAGATCGCACAGAGAACACCCTCAATGTCCTCTGCATGTGAAATGCTCTGACCACACCCTGCACGTAGCAGCAGTTACTAAGAATAACCAGCAGAGGTGAGCGAGAGATTTTTACCTACTGAAGCCTAATGTCTCTCCACCTCCTTCTCCTCTCCTCTCTCTTTCTGCAGTTGTTATCATTTTTGGAGAAGAAAGGAGTCGATTCAGAGGGGATCCTGCGGGTTCCAGGATCTCAGTCCAGAATCAAGGTACTATTTTGGATTTACATTTATTTTTGTCATAAAAGTCTACACAGCACCATACTGTTTGTTACACAGTTTGTCCCAGTTACTTTTTTACTTTTGGCCACTGGCAAGCAGTAAGACATATTTATATTTCTTTTAAAGAGCAACCAAATTATTAAGAGTGTTACATGTGCCTAATAGAGTGCAGAAAAATCAAAATGCTTCAGTGAGAGTAACTATAGCTAACATTAATAAACATGATAAAATTAGTACATACAGATATTTTTTTCATCTGTTGTCATCTAAAAATACTGTTTGATGCTGAATATGATTCAACTCATGCGTTTGGATGACAATTAAATGAAATCAAAGAAACCAGTAGAGGGCGCCATTTGGCGTTTAGTGAAGCTGGACTACAGAGTAGTGTGGACAAATGAATGTGGAGATAATTATCATAAAAGGGAAAAAATACTGAGTATCAATTTTACAATGAAGTTGGTAGACAAATATTTTTCCAGGACACATATTTTTACCACAGAAAAAAGCAACTTTCATGAAGTATTTCTCAGTTTCACTTTATTTTCATAATGAGAATGTATTCTCAGGAAAGCTCTCAGGGATTTTAGGCTGTATGAAAATTCATACAAAAATCAGACATACAAAAAATAATAATTATAATGATAATACCTAAAGTGTTGTTAATATTGTACAATTTTAAGTCCTCTTTTGGGTCTCATGACAACATCTTTAGCATATTTCAGTATATATTTAAGCTGCGGACATGCAACACGATTAACAAACGCAAATGGAGAAGGCAGCAACAGGAGTCTGCAAACTGATACCTAACCTGTAACTATTTGTAAGCTAAGGAGAGAGGAAGTGGAGGAGAGTGAACATAATGCTGGACAAAAAGTGACAATCCAAAAGCAGAGTGTGCATTCTGTAACATGATGCTGTATCAATATTGTTGTAACAACAGGGTAGACACTGCATAAGCCAACTTTGAAAACTTTCATTTTAAGGTGGAAAATTCCACGCATTGTTGCCTTAAACAAGAACTCTATGGCTGCCTGTGTTAGCAGTGACCTGTAAGGTAAAATGTAAGTACAACAAGTGCTCGCCCTTTAATACATAAGGCACACGAAGTACATTCACAGACTGATTACACAGTCATGATGGTATGTTATGACCTCATGTCTGTGTTGTAATATTGAAACAGACAAGTATAGGCTTCAGCTGATACTAGTGAGTTTCACAGAGAGATATGCTGGATCACTGAGTGACAGACTTTTCCTTGTGTCCTTTCATAATCTTAAACCACTGTCACTGAAAAATGTACCAGAACATGATAAACATCTGATTGATATAAGAAATGACGTGCAGTCATCTGCCATGATCCAAAACACAGAAAAGAATAGCTCCTGTCATTAAGAGTTAATGGATTGTATTGACTTTACAAAAGAAGCATAGATAGGTTTCAAAAGAAGTAAATATCAAAAGGTTTGGTTATAATACCTTTGTACTAATGTGTAGCGCATTGGATACCCATACACACATGCAGCAAACTCAAGTGCTTTTTATTCTGCCGTGTTTATTTATCCATGTGTCAACCAGATACAACCATATCAAACAGGCATGAAATAGGGCTCCCAGTTAAACAAATAAGGACAAAAGTTGTTAAGCCCTCTCTCCAGCCCCCTGTTTTGCTAGCATATAGATAAAACTACAATTAAAAAATAAACTAAGCTTACTGCATGAAGCTTTTTCCTAATGTCACAACATAGTAAATGAACAAAAATGTAAACTTTACTATTCACAGGTCTCAAGTGTGCATGAACATTTGTTCTGTAATTGTATTCATTAACCGGTGTCACACTTGCTAGTCTTTTTCCTCCACGCTTTCCTCTCTTCAATGGATGTGCCCACTTCTAATATCCAGTGCAGATCCACCTGTGTGGTGTAAAGCATGCACACTTTTTCACTTTAACTCTCAGAGCAAGAGTGTCACTAGCATGCAGCATTAATCCCTATGAGTTTGACTTTCCTTTTGTTCAGTCAGTCAGAGAAAAGTGTTGCTTTAATTCCTGCAGGTAAATTCACTCACTGTGCTTTTGAATCAAACATTGTCAGTTTATCTCTGGTTGTACAGTTTTTCATTTAAATGCTCACTCTGTCTCTGTGTGCAGTTGCTGCAGCAGAACTTGGAGACAAACTTCTACTCAGGGCAGGTCAGCTGGGATGATGTCAGTCCAAACGATGCCGCCGCACTGCTCAAGAAGTTCATCCGCGAGCTGCCCGCTCCTCTGCTCACTGCTGAGTACCTCAACACCTTCAGTGCTGTTAAAGGTCAGTGGACACCATGTTACTGGTTTTGCCCTTGGTGGTTAAGCCATTTCAGATTCCAGTCACACCATCTGCTTTAGCTCCAATTTTCAAATGGATAACTTAATACAGAAATGTTTCAGTGAGTGGGTAAACATAGATTAAAGAGGATTCTGGTTAAAAAAACAACAACAAAAACTAGTGTCTTACTTGTGCAGGCGTCTGTAATGTTTATTTTAAAACTATCGCTGCAACTTTAAATCTGCAAAATGAGACCTCTGACTTTTTGCAGGCTTAGCACTCTTAAATGCCAATACTGCGCTCCAGGGACAGTGAATCCACCTCTTATCAAGCTACAAAATAATTGAGCAAATATTAAATATCTTCTCACCTCTTAACCGTGTCAGCCTGTCACTACCACAGAGTAGGAAAAAGGAGCACAGGGTGAGGGTACACAGTCATTATCTGTCTTTACAGCTCACTGAGAGGCAAAACTTGTTTTCTTTGTCACTCCAGGAGTATGACACTCCAGTTGCTGCAGGCATGTTTATGTAGCTGGTACATTACTTGGCAGAGGCTGCATCGTGCAGATAGTCAGCACTTTATAGCAAACTGGGAAAGGTGTATACATGCCACGGAATACCGTCTTCTTTTTGAGCTCTCCAGATAGTAAAATCAAATCTCTAAAAATCAAGATGAGAACTTGCCCCTCTTTCTGAAATCAGAATAAGATGTCCTTTTACCACCACTCATTGATCTCCTTCAGTTGGGTAAACACTGAAGTCTCCATTTTGTAAGCTGTGGCTAAAACCTGTCGCTCACATTTGGGCAGACTGTATTTCAGGCATGAGGAAGAGGCTGTTGTGTCTGCTGTTTGGTTAAAAGACAGCACCAAATCTAACATCTCTAATTATACATTTGGTCTACAGTTACATAACACCACCACGGTAATAAACCACAGTGTTTCCAAATCAGAGGGGCGTGGTGTTGACGTGAATGACTGCACTGTGTTTCTGTTTCCATATTTGGTCTTCAGCATATTTACTGTTTCAAACAGAAAGTCGTTTCTGTATGCCTCCTCTGCATCATAATCTGCTGCCCACATTTCCAGACAGCTCAGCAGGTTCACTTCATAATTACCTGAGACTCTTTACCGTGATGACAGCGCTGTGCGATGCTTATCTGCTCTGCTGAGAATCCATCCACATTAAGATGAACAACTTGATAGCCTTTAAAGAGATGTCCTCACCCAATCTTTCACAAACACATGCCAAGTGGTAGAGCGGAGCAAAAGAAGAGTCATTTTTACAGACGTTTCACCAAAAAAATGTCTGGATTAGTATTCAGGTAATCTGATTGATGAGTGACTGATAGCTGATGTTCAGAGTGTGAGGAGAAGCAGAGCAAAGTGATGAATGATGTTTGACCACAGAGACATAAGCTCTAACAAACCTAATGGCCACCTGTCACAATGTCATTAATCTTCAGGTTTCCCATTATTATAAGTCAGAGTCAGAGGAAATGAAGAGTGTGAGTTTGTGTGTTTTCAGCATCTGCTCTGTTCTCTTCCAGACATCACAGACCTGAAACAGAAGCTCCACATGTTGAACCTCCTCATCCTGCTGCTCCCTGAACCCAACAGGAGCACGTTGAAGGTGAACACTCAGAGGACACACATGTACACTCTACTTAATCTGCAACAATGCTGTTTATATACTCTCCTTAATCTGCAACAATGTTTTTTATATACTCTCCTTAACCTGCAACAATGCTGTTTATATACTCTCTTTAATCTGCAACAATGCTGTTTATATACTCTCCTTAATCTGCAACAATGTTTTTTATATACTCTTCTTAACCTGCAACAATGCTGTTTATATACTCTCTTTAATCTCCAACAATGCTGTTTATATACTCTCCTTAATCTGCAACAATGCTGTTTATATACTCTCTTTAATCTGCAACAATGCTGTTTATATACTCTCCTTAATCTGCAACAATGCTGTTTATATACTGTCCTTAATCTGCAAAAACGCTGTTTATATACTCTCCTTAATCTGCAACAATGTTGTTTATATACTCTCCTTAATCTGCAAAAACGCTGTTTATATACTCTCCTTAATCTGCAACAATGCTGTTTATATACTGTCCTTAATCTGCAAAAACGCTGTTTATATACTCTCCTTAATCTGCAACAATGTTGTTTATATACTCTCCTTAATCTGCAAAAACGCTGTTTATATACTCTCCTTAATCTGCAAAAACGCTGTTTATATACTCTCCTTAATCTGCAAAAATGCTGCAAAAAATCTGCAGCAATGCTGTTTTATTGCCCTATAAAGACATTACAGGAAGATGTTTACACGTTTACATTATTCTGCTCCCAAGTTTTTTACAGTAGTACACAGTGAGAGAATCAGATGGTTGTTTAACACAGATCTGGTCTTGTTAGGTGTTTTTTTTCTGTTGAAAGGAAACTTTTCCTTGCTACAGTTACTTTGCTAATAGTTTCTGTGTTCTGTTTTCATGGTGGATAAACATTGGGCCTTTGTATGTAATATAACAGACTATGGCCTAGTCTAACGGTTTACAGCCGTATTTACTTGAAAAAAAGGCTACAACCTTGTTGTCAAGCTTCTCTGGGACCTTCAGTACATGAGATAGATACATAAAACAAAGACACATTACCGTCCAAAAGAGACATCAGTTTTAATTATTTTATTGATAAAGTCCAGGTAGAATGAGCAATCAGTGTGTTGTCATTAGTTTTGTTATCGCCGCCAAGGAGGTGATGTCTTTGCCTGTGTTTGTTAGTTTGTGAACATGATTACTCAAAAAGCAGTAAACAGATTTTGATGAGCTTTTCAGTGAATGTTTGTCGCGACACAAGAAGGAAATTACAAGATTTTGGTGGTGATCTTAATCTAGATGCAGATCCAGGATTTTTTAAGGATTTGTTAACATTGTGGGATAGAGCAGTTTTCCACATTTTTGCTCTTAAGCCAATAAGTTCTCATTGGACTTTGACGACATTTTGAATGTTGGTCATGACACAAAGCAGGATCCAGGAATTATTTCAAGGATTTGTTCACAGTGCAGATCGAGCAGTGTTCTCCATTTTTGACAGTAACTTGCTTGACAGTGTTGGAAATACCTTTATTGGAAGTTTATGCTCTTCGAGCACTTTTAGTTAATATAATTTTGACAAAATCAAAGATGATAGAGCTTCATGACCCCCTTAGACCTCTGTCACCTCAGGGTGAGAACCAAGGGTCTAGACCAGTTTTTTTTTGCAAAGTGTGTTGACTGAACATTGGATATAAATTGCCAATTATCCTGTTTCTCTTTATGCTTCTCTTATGATTGCAGAAATTCTTTGAAATGCACATTTATATAAACCCTTTTGTACTGTCACTCTGTTTTGTAATGTGTTGGCATACTGTTCCGCCTTTAATCCACATTTTAAGCACTCTGTTCTGTTATATAATCACCAGCATTTACCATGACTCACTTTCACTGACACTAGTGTGCAGTCAGCTCTGCTTATAGCATAAAACCCACCTGAAGTAATTACTTTGACTCCAGTGGAGGCAGCTGAAACTTACTGTGCATTAACGCTCTTCTCAGTAGAGGTGTTACAGATGATTCAGTCACTGTGGTATCCACTTAGATACTTAGTATCACTCCCTGTCGTGCCACTGTAAAAGAGGTTTCTCTACATTTGTACATTTTTCTGTTCAAAATGCGAGAATGTATCAACCTCTATGAACATGGGATATTTAACATACAGGCTGCTCCTAGTTTGATAAAAAAAAAATCTAAATGCTCCAGATTTCATGCATCTTTGCTTAAGTCTGCATCTGTGTGTTTCCCCCAGGCTCTCCTGGAGTTCCTCAGTAAGGTGGTCTCCAGAGAAAAGAGGAACAGGATGAACCTGTGGGCCGTGGCGACCATCATGGCCCCAAACCTCTTCCTCCATAAGGCCGTCCCCAGTCGGCTGACAGAGGGCTCAGAGAAAGGACATGCCGAGAAGGCAGCAGATGTTATGAGGCTCCTCATACGTTACCAGGAGCTGCTGTGGACGGTAAGACCACCCTCATATTCAACTTAAATAAAGAGGACTTTTGATAAGTCAATATGAACTAGCTCGTTCATATTTGGGTTTCAGCAAAAACATCAACTTCTTCTGGTTGATTTTGGACACTTTTTTTCGTCTTTTTGTAGTAGTTTGGCAAAATGTCACCAAAAACCAGGTCTGAGTGATGTGAGCCAGAAAACATATTTCAATATCCTTTAGTTAGACAGCAATACATGATGTCAACCTTAATATTTAGTTTATTTTTTAAAGAATTATCAAATGATTGTCACAGTTTCATTTTTTCAAACTTTAAAGTGATTCTTGTTCAAAACAAACAGCATTAATACCTGTTCATTAACTTCTTGACTTTCAGTATGAGGAAATTTTTTTGCTTTGTGCTGTCTAAGAAAACCCCCAAAAACATAGTAGTAACATTTTCTTGTGTTGAGGTTGCTCTTGCCAGTTCCACCTACTGTTCCAGACATTTTTTTTGTGCAAATTAAACCAACACTAAGTAGTTTTTCCACCCTAATATAATATTTCTAGAATCATTGTGATGGTACATCACCTTACAACAGGTTGAATGACACCTCTGTCATAGTCTGAGGGGGTCTGTATTACCTTCACGGGCACTATGTAACTTCGATGTGCATGTAGGAACACTTCCACACTAAAAAACTACAAACTAAAAAACATGATCAGACTGTACCTTATCAGTCCACGTTGTTTATTTATCTCTTGGGATGTCCTGTTGGCTCGCTTCTCCTCCCTCTGTATGTCAACAAATGCATGTTGGTGTGAGGCGCTCTGTTTTTGTAACCGCGCAGTTACACTCATCGACCAGAGAGGCCCCTAGAGAGCTAAAAAGCTGGAATCTTACTTAGTGCTGCTTTAAATTAGGGATGCACATTTTTTTGTTGTGTCATACATTACCAATTCAGTGCTGACAGCTGGTACCCCTAACTGTTGATTTAGAGAAGTTTCTTTATTTAGGGAAGTAAAAATTACCTGTTGGTCAAACTGTGATCTGTTTTCATGGTCAGACAGTAGGGTGTTATTTGTATTATGGGAGAGTTACACCAAGAAAGGTAATCATCTGAAATATTGGCTAAAATAATTGTCATAAAAATTGGCTTTGTCATCATCCCTGATTTTGACCACTAATTTAGGCAATTGGCAGAAGTTTGCCTTCAATTTGAAAAAACAGTAAATGGCCAGATAATAGCTGTTAACGATTATTTTTTGATGCCAGGGTACAAAACATGTATCTGTATCATGTGACGTTGATGCTCCATTAATTAATTAAAATAAAATAATGATAATGATGAGTGACCCTTTACTAAACATTTCACTTTAATTGTCTTATGATCTACATGCATTTTACTGTTAGTGAGTTAGTCTTTAAAAGGGCATAAGGCTAGTTATGTATTTTTTTAATCAATACTACCTCACTCTATATTTTGTTTGATAATACATCAATATATCTAAAAGGCTGTATGTGTTTCACAGCCCTACACCAGTGCCATATGTTTGTTTTTGTTGTTTTGTCTGTTGGTTTTTGCTGCCTGAGATCTTAAAAAATCCCATTAAAGTTTAAATTATGGAAACAATTTCCTTATAACAGAATGATCATAAGACCACATTGCATCATCTTTCTGTCTCTATCCAGATACCTAATTTCCTTATGAGCCAAGTACGTAAGCTGAATGAACACAGCAACAGGCGTTACCAGTTCTACGATCGCCGCATCAAGAATCTACTGAGGAAAATCCACACAGACACCCGAGAGAAGCCTGAAAAAAACACGTCAGAGGTGAGATCTGATGAACAACAGACAAGGGCAGGACTGTGCTCACTTGGTTTTGGAGCAGTAAGAATGCAGATATATATATATCTGTGGTAACAAACCTAATTTCTACACTGGAATGCTTGATATACCTTTTGTTAACTTTATATAAAACAAATGAAATTCAACACAGTGAACCAAACTGAAGCTGACTCAGTCATCCCAAAGTTTGCACGGTGATGTGCTTCATATTTCTTTTTGATTTGCTTATTCGTCCTGTAGCCATGTCGCACGGTGAAGATCCAGATTGGGGATCAGGTGACCGGCTCCATGGAATACCAGCTCAACATAAACTCTCGAGTTTCAGACCTGCTCACTCAGTTTCACCGACAGTGCCTCCACAGTCCTGAGAATGGAAAGGGCAAAATGAGAAGGTGTGGTACTCCAGCCTCAGACTTTCATATATTATTATCATTATTAGTCTAAACCATAAAATAGCCCGTATGATCCCTGACTTCTCTGTCTCTGACCTCACAGTTTCTGCAGTTTGATACATGAGTGTTGTGTGTCTGTCAACAGGAACGGCGCGGTGGCATATCCGGACTGTGCTCTATATGAAGTGGGAGGAAACATCGGTAAGTGTTCACCGCTGCATCGTTTGACCTGCGCTGACATTTGCATGTCTTTCTGCTCATTGAGCTGATGAGGGTACACGCTCTTATGTAATGATCTGTGCAAAAGCCAAAGAGACAGGAGCAGTGCATCTGCAGTTATCAGAGCAGACAAATGCTTATTACACACATGTCTGTGCTCTCACAGGAGAGGCAGCACTTCAATGACAAACTTGTTCTGCCAGCTCACACCTGAAACTTATGAATCTGTGCAGACCTTTATGAGAGTATCGATTCATAATCACTGTTTGGAAAGTCCTGTTTTGATACTGGAGCCTTAGATGAAACATATACCTTTATCTTTTATCAACATAATATTGGAGTGGAGTGGGTATAAGAAGTTCATCATCAGCAGGAAAATCTATACCAGCCTCATATGCATAAGCAGAACCAACAGAACAACCTCAGCTGTTTTTTTTTTCATCCTCATTCCTTAGACATAAAACTCTCATATAAATACTGACGTTTTGTGTCTGAAATACATCTAATTCAACATTTTTCAGTCAAGAATGTGTTCATTTATGTTATTTTAGCACTTTCTTGGGAATTTCCTCTGCAAACCAACCTGTAAACCTGTTTTCTTTTTAATTAAAATGATAAGCTCCATAAAAATCATCACAGGTTTATTGTGTACACTGCAGAGCTCAATGTCTGTCAGCAGACTGTCACTGTGCCATTTGTTGTGCACTAAAAGGCAAACTGAGATGTGAATTTCTGTTGTGAGAAATATACTGTGTCTTATCTTTATTTTTTGTGGTTTTCTTTTTTTCATACATATATCAGAGCTATTGATTACTCTTAGGATCTATCAATGGGTTTGATCAAATTAAAACCAATGAGAACTGTGAAAATATGTTTGTTTCTTAACCCCATAACTTCATTGATTCCTGTAGCCTTTACCAAAACCTCTCAACTCCATCACCATTAGAACACAAGATCAATTAAAAGCCATTTTCTGGACACAATAGCTGTGTTTTACACCAGAATAAATGAACAAAAGAATATGATGTTTAAGTGAGTACAGTATCATTAATGCTCAAAATACTCCAGTAAGTCTTGGGTGTTGATAAGAGTGAAGGTCTAGGTGAGATTAACTACGCAGACTTGAAATTCCAAAATTTAAGTCAGTGCTGTATTACATGCTCTGGTCATAGACCTAAATATTTTTTAAAACATTTACTATAAGGTCTTTCTGACATTCTTAGTGGAGTTATTGGAATATGTGGAAAACTGCCCTCTGTCACGATGTTAAGAAATCCTGTAAAAACATCCTGGACTGATGTACATCTGAACTTGGATCACCACCAAAACCTAATCACTTCTTTCTTGTGTCATGACCAACATTTCCTGAAAATTTCATCAAAATCTGTGAAGAACTTCTCCAGTTATCCTGCTCACAGACAAACAAACCAACAAATAGACAAATGCCGGGATAGACATGATTAAAAAAAAATAAAAATATTAAATAAAAGATAAAACTGAGGGTACATGTTTCTATTATGATTTGCAGAGTGTGGGCACACACTGACTTGATTCGGCCATCTTAACCTCTGACAGCAAATTTAGCTGTTTGAAAACCTTTAGACTCAGTTTCAGCTTTTTTTGTAAGTATTAATATTTTAATGACACTTCCTGGCAACCAACTATGACAAAATAGCTAATAGCCTAATAGCAATTATGTCAATGTAGTCTTTACTTAGTTAAAACACTGCGCTGTTGTTCTCTGAAAAGCAGGAATTTTGTAGAAAGGAGGTTTTAGCTCGACAGCAACATTTTTATTCAGATATAAGCTGAAAAAAATCAGTTTTTCATCATAGATGTTAAGATTTGAAAAAGAATACATTTATCAGTTATGGAATGTAGATGTTTGTCTCTTTAAAATGTGTTACAAAATCAAACATTTTTAAGATAAGAGTAAGAGGTAAGTTGTGCATTTGATGATGTGAAAAACTATCGTTTGTAGCCGACACTGAAACAGAAAATCAGAAAAACAGAAAATCAGAAAAAAAGTAATTCTACTTTCATCAAAATGAGAGTAGAATTAAAGTCACATTGACTCTGATGGATTGATGTTGTTTGTGTTTCATGTAGGAGAGCACTGCCTGGATCCCGACACACACCTCCTGGATTTGTACAACAGTAACCACGGAGGAGAGTGGGTCATCAAACTGAAACCCAACGCCGGCAGAGCCATGTGAACGACAGATGGACGGATCTGGGGACAAACTTTGCTGAAGAAGGACAGAGGCAGGACCTAAAAAAGATGAAATCCACGAGGGCCTCTGTTCTGCTCCTTTTCCTCCTCGGAGCAACAAGCGAGCAGGAGACAGATGGAGGAATGCAGAAACAGAGAGATGGAGAATCTGCCAGGAGCAGAAAAACTGTCTCTGATCACATGAACACACACTGCCCTCCACCTTTCTCTCCTCCCTCCATCAGCCCTCTCCTGCAGCTCCGCGGGGCTGCGAGCAAAAAGCTGCTGACGTGACTCATTACTTCCGACAGAGAACCTGCTGCACAGAAAAGAGAGGCGAGAGTGAACGGCTGGACGATTTGATTTGCCTTTTTTTCATCTCTGACTATGAGGAGCAGATGGGGATGCAGAGCACCTCTGGCTACAGAGAGCTCAAGCCCCTCCCTCCAATTCTCAGGCCGGACACAGAAATGTGATTCATGAGGAGACTTTCATTCTTCAGTGTTTCACAGAGGGACTCATGGTGCAAAAGATTTCTGCCTTTAATCTTAATCTCAGTAGTAACTCACCGTTCACAGGGGAATGTTTACTTTAAAAGTAAGAGTGGTTTGTGACCTTGAAAACATCATTGAGCAGCCGTTGCTCCCCTAGAAGTCACTTTTCTGAAACCACCTACCACCAACAACTAAAAAACATACTGTATTTGGAGGCTGAAAATTGACACTATCATGCGAGGTACACTACTGCCATCTACTGGGTTAAAGTTTGGATAAGAGCAGCTGTTTCTACAAAAACTTAAACTTGTACAAAAATCCAGTTTTCTTTTAATAATGTAAACAAGGCTGTGCCTGTCCCTCCCCAGTCCAACTGTTTAGATGATTTCTGTTTCTGGAGCTAAACACAAAATTGAAAGGTAGCTCATCAGTAGCTATCAGCTTGCGCTGCAAAATTAGCATCCATTTGCAGACTGAAAAACAATCTCATGAGTGATTTTTGGGAATTTTTCTGTCTAACATCTATGTAACAACTCGAAAAGTGTAAATTTGCCAGGATTTGATTTGCTTAATAGCTCTATAACTATAAGATAATGCTAAGGGTAATAATGCTAATGCTGTTTCTATGAATATGCATTGGGGCCATCCACCTTTTCGACCTATCAGACATTGACCCCTGGCCCTTGGCGCTTTGCATAGTGGGAACAGTGCTCAATGCATACCGCTAATTTTCCCGAAGTATCTGGGACATCTGGGAATTTCGCAAATGTTTGCTTACTGCAAACAACATGCTATATTTTTGGAAGTCAGGACATGCTGGTGGTGTCATATGCGGTCTTTGAAAATGGCCATAGCTGTTGAATATCAGCAAAACAGAGAGCGTTGATAATGTTGTATTTTATAATAAATTGATGTTAAAAAAACACATATATTTCCCAGTCTTATTAAACATAAAGGTGAAATCTACCTGTGAAAACAAGTATATTTACTCATATTTTCTCCTCCAGTACAGTCACAAAACCCTTTTTCTATTTTGACGTAGGACCAACGCTGTCACTCCACACGTGTAGACAATGAGGCTTCAGGAGATTTTGATGAAATGAAAGATTCAGACAGAAATCCTCTGCATCATGTCGTCTTTGTTGAGGACACGTCGCTGTTCAACAACCTGAACTCTTAGGAAACATCACAGGCCGTCTTTCAGCTCGTTACTTAGTATATTTTGTTAATCAGCTGACTGATCGTCCTCTTTGCTCTTCATCCTCCGCTCGCTGCTCTCCTCTTCGACCTTCCTCCAGCTCACTTTCTTTGAAAAAAACAAAGATATCTGCTCGTCCGCTCCTTTCTTCTTCTGTGCCATTTAAAGAGGGAGTGACACCCAGATGAACTGATCTCTTTTATCTGTGACACCCTGCGTTCTCCTGGGCCTTATAAAAAACAATCCATGGACTTCCAAGGACCCCTGACCCGAACTGAACGGTGCTCAAAGAGTCTTTTTTTTTTCTTCTTTTTGATACTGAGGGGATTTGGTGTCACCACCCCGAGGACAGTCGCTGCACCTCTAAAGGGAGTTGTTGAGGACACACAGTGAAGCTGGTCTTCATTTTAAAACACTCGAGTGGAGCCAAAAGTGCTGGGTTGACTCTTTTGGGGGGGATGGGATCATTATTATTATTTATATGAATGTAATGCTGTTGCTTCTGTGTTTGATGAGTGTTGTAGTTGCTGTAGAAAGTGCTGCATTTGTTGTTCAAGTGTGATGTGTTCAGTTGCCCACTCTCAGTGTGGGAATTTGCAGTGTTCTTGTACATATTTCTTAATATAAGTAATTTTTAGATGTTCTCATTACATTTTCTCCTTCTAATTAGAGTGCTGCAGGGACGACCGTGTTGTTGTTAGCCAACCTGGAAGTTAGCACCACATGGCACCATTGAGAAAGCTTCTGAGATTTGTGATGAGTTTTTGGATTATTGCTGAAAATAAGCTCTGTGGTAGAAAATGTTTATAAACCAATTTACACATGCACACAACCTTGAGAATTTCTTGATTTGACCCTCATGAGCTGCATGTGTAAAATCAGAGAGCAGGTTTTTCACTAAAACTGTAGCATGAATTTTCCCTGATGGCCCACTAGCATTTGCCCTGTCACCTTGTTTTACTTTCCTTTCTATTGTTCACACTGACATAGACAAAGAAGTGAGATTAAAGTGCTCTGACTGTCCTACAGGAAGATTTTGCTCCTCTTCTGCTTTTTCTCTCATAAAGCTTGTTAGCTTGTTGATGACACTGGTGGATTGAAACTATCAATATACAATCCTTAAAACAGTTTGGAAACGATATTTCAGTGGATTATTTCTCTCCTTCAATAATGCCAATTGTTTTTGTATTTTATACCGTTGGAAAGTCTGATTAGTCACCTTTATAATGAGGTACAACTTGTAAGGATTGTGCGTTTGTGTGTATGAGTAACACGGCTAAACGTTTGGGTAGTGCCCAAAAATAATGTGCTGAACTCCGCTCTTCCCCTTGAAGGAAGCCTACGTCCTCTGTGGGGTGTTGTCTTCCTCGAACACTCACTTAGCCATCAGTCTTTGACTTCAGCAGTCTCACTGAACGTGGTACCAGGGCTGACACCAATATTGCTGCTACTCTGCTTACATTTTTTGGGCACTACCCACATGCTTAGCTGTGTTACTCCATTCCACGACTGCACGATCCCTTTAAGTTTTACCTTGTTGTAAAGGTGACTTTTCAGAATTTCCAATAATATAAAACACAATAACACTTAATATTAGTAAAGGGGAGAAATTATGGACTAATATAATGCTTACAAACATTATTTTCCGAGTGTATTTGATTCGCTTATTGTGCTCTGACTTGTGTCCACGCAGAGGCATTAACAGCTCTTTCTTCACTTGTATGTAAAAAAGTGCAAGATGGCATATTTTTATGAGGGGAAAACTTAAATCTACAAAAACTAAACTAAACATAAAATTAAAAAACAGGGTAGAGATTACATGGTTAAGAAAGCGAGCATCCAATGCCGCCCTTTATGGAGTCATATCTGATGCTAACTTGTAGTTACAGATGTATTTCTGTTGTAGAAAAAGATGTTCAAATATCTCAAACTTTGGTTTTTCACAGACCTCCTTTCAGGCATCAATCTGAAAAGTAGTTCAGAAATCTTGAAGATTTTTAAAAGAAGGGGCCAGAAGTGTTAAAATGCTAACTCATGTCCAGGTTCTAGTACTTATCCCTGCAGCGCTCTGTAGTCCAGTATGATGGATGTTGTGTAAATATTTCTCATTTCTACTCTCTGCTGTGAAGAGTCAGTTGGACTCCTGCATCCTGTTGTTATTTAGAGAATTCCAAACACACACGGGCAGCAAATGAATGTTGAACACCTCGTGCCCGTCCTCCGATATAAACTGTTCGCTCCCAGCAGTCGGAGCCATGTTGGGGCTCCGCAGCCATTTTGTGGGAAGCGACTGGGCGCACTCTCCACTCAACAGTGGCAGTAATGACAGGGGACATCCATCAACACCCTCTGCTCCATCTCTGTCACCTTCTCCATGATGGAGCGTAATGTGCATCATAAGGAGCAGAGGAATCACATTTCCTTCATAAAGGGGGAGGAAATAAATGGCTGTGATAAATCCTGCTGCTCTGGACCTGATGGCTGCAGCAGTGTGTGTGTTTGTGCGTGCGTATGTGTGCGTGTGCATGCATGTGTGTGATTAGCTTCATTACACCGGTCCAATCGGCCTGTCCCAGGGTCCCGGCCACAGTTCAGTGCCTCGGCACAAAGCGAGCTGATGAAACCGCCTTCTGCTGACAATCAGGAGAAGTAGGTCACCTCTGAAGCAGGATCCCAGAGGACGAGTCCAAACACCCCGAGGAGCGACGCACATGGACATGTTATTGTCTAAACACACATGACACACACAAGGACAGCAGGGGCACGAGTTCACACAGCCCTACATCATTTTTCTATTGACTGTTTGTGTTTGTGTAAATGTGAACGTGTTTGTGAGTGAGGAACAGAACGATTCTCTCCCAACCAGTGTTATCCTTAAAGCAGGGGTGGGCAACTGGCAGCCGAGGGACCACATGAGGCCCCCCTCTCACTTAGTATGGCCCTAAAGTCAGTTTCAGATATTAATGAAATGTAAATATGAAAATAAAACAGAACTGTAATGATCACTGATTATCGTGTTATGTTTACACTCTTGAGTCTATTGACCACAGAAGAGAAGACAGTGCACGAAGAGATTAGACACAACTCTTGTTTTCAATCCCAAGAGAAATGCTCAGAATTCTGAGATCAAGGTCAGAATTCCAAGAAAAAAAGTCAGAGCCTTAAGTTGAAATGAAAGATTCTGAGAAAAAACAAAAAAATTCCAAAATCAATGTCAAACATAGAGACCAAATTAGTCTGATTTCCAAGATCAAAATCAGAGCTTGGAGAAGTCGGACTATTGAGATCTAACCAGAATTCCAAAATCTAAGTAAGAATTCCAAGATCAGTCATTATTCTGAGATCATAGTCAGAATTCCAAAATCTGTCCAAATTTGAAAATCAGAGTCAAGATTCCAAAATCTAAATCAGAATTTCAAAATCAGAGTTAGAATTTCAAAATCAAAGACAGAAACGTCAGAGTCCAGTTTCTAAAATCAGAGTCTAGTTCCAAATTCAGATTTAAAATTTCAAAGTTTAAGTCAGAAATTGAAATAAAACAGAAATGTAATGATCATGTAATGATTGCTGATTATTGGTTTATGTTTACACTCTTGAGTCAAAATGAAAGAAATTGAATTTTATGTCAGAATCCTGAGATCAAAGTCACAATTTTGAAACCAAATTTAAGATTTTGAGATTCAAGTCAGATTTCTTGGATTAAAGTCATAATTCTAAGAATAGTTAGAATTTAGGAAAAAAAAAAAAAAATTTCCGAGGAAAAATGTCAAAATTCTGATACTGACATCAGAGTTTTGTATCTTTCATTTGCATAATTCTGACTTTTTTCCCAGAATTAAAGAAAACAACAGATTTTATCTTCAGAATTTTACAATGTAAAAATTTGGAGGTTTAAGTTGGAAATTTTAGTGTGGATCAGTCATAGATTTTCAATTAATCTCATTATTATGACTTTTTCTTCTTCATAATCAAAGTAAAAGCTTGATCTGGCCTTTGTCTTTTCATTATTGATGAATCCACTAATTGAAACGATGGTTATTTAAGTAATGTGCATAAATAAGTGCTCATCATTGATATCATTGCATGTAAAAGTCGATTAGATTGTCTTATTCTCTGTGACTGCATTTAAATCAAACAACATAAATGTTTGTTCAAATATTTTATAGGTAATGTGAGGTCAAAGTTGATTTTTACAGCATTTAAAACTCCTCAATTTTTCCCAAATGCTGTTCAGCTTTCATACACAAGTGATCCTTTGTTTAAATGATAGTTTGTGAAATCGAGAGTACCTACATTTTTACCAGTTGTCCTTCTTACTGAATATAGAATTAATGTGGCCTTCTGCTGAGTTTTCCCACCCCTACTTTAAAACTACCCAGAGAGACGCTATAAGAAATGTAATGGACATTTACAGGAGCGTGTAGTAACCAAAATGTGTTGATGGATCTCTTATTGTCTTCATAAATGTCCCGCTGTTATTGTAAAGATTTTAGACGCCAGTAAGCAGACGTCAGAATGTATATTTATGCCCTTTCCAGCTTATTGTTTTTAATATTCTGTGAGAATTAACTCGGAGAGAAACTTTTGAAAAAATCCTGTTTTTGTCAATAAATGTGAATCTAATGTTGTCTTTAACATGATTTATTTGTTCAATATGGGCTGATGGGTGTGGTGGAGAGATGGTATCAACAGAAGCATCATTCATCATTTCTGTGGATCTAAAAACAGAAACATCCACGCAGCAGTGTCAGTGGGAGCAGAGAAAATGTGCAGTGAAGTATTGGTTTTATTCTGCCGCTCTAATCAATAGAGAGATTAACCTTGTAATGTGTGCGGCTGAAGAGGCCGCTGCTGCTCAGCCCCTTGATTAATCATCACCATCGCTCCTGGAAAAACCATTCGCCTCTAACTGCCTCATCAACTCTGATTATTCAAGGTCTCAGCGTGTCAAAGGGCCGCTCCGAAGACAAAAGGAAAGAAAACAGGTCTGATATTTTATTCATTGTTTTTTTTTTTATTGTTATATCAGAGTTTAAAGAAGTTCAGATTAATATTAATAGAGTAAAATTAATAATTGTTGGAGAAAAGTGTTTGGATAGGATTCTTGTTATTTGAAAACTACAATAGCCAAACCTACGCTGGTCTAAAACAGAATATTTGAAGCTCTAATGTCTGATTCTCTGAAAGACTAATCAGGCATAGAGGCTAATTTTCCAAAGTAGAAGTAGAAGTGTATGATTAGAGGATCACGAAGGAAAAGCTCAACACCATCTCCTTTAAAGCTCCTGTGTTGACTTTTTAATTAGCCACAAATCAGGCTAAAATAAACACTGATGCCAATTTATGACCTACTTAAGAAGATTAACCGTGGTTACATTTCTATTCTAAAGACTTAAACTACTCTGTGTGTGTGTGTGTGTGTGTGTGTGTGTGTTGGGGAGTGGGGTAGGTATCAGGCAAAGGGATCAACGTGCACTGCAGAAACAGCTTTTTAAAATTTTCCACCAAATTTACGGACCCCACAGAATCAACATGTGGTGACAGGAGCTGTTAAATACACTTTGGGTGATGTTATTGGTGTGGTTCAGAAGATGGCAGTACAAGCCGAACTTCATGATGCCAAACTTTCTAAATGTTGAATTATTTTTAAGATCTTTGAGGACCTGAAATTCATGTGTCTCGAGTTAAAGAGTCCTGGTACCTTGTCCTTGTTTTTCGTATTTGCAAAAAAACAACAGAAGTTGTCTGGAACTCTATTATAGATGTCTACATTTTATACATATGGGATACGTATGGCATTGTAGCCTTAGTTTCAGGATAGATATTGTATTGTGAGGTTGCTGGAAACACGCAGTCCCAGTGGGATTAGAAGAAACCCTTGTCAAACTGATACAGTTCACATCAATATCGATGACAAAAATCCATTATCTATACCCTATACCTGTGGAGTCCCGGTGGGCTGGAGCCTATCCCAGCTGACATTGGGCGGGGTACACCCTGGACTGGTTGCCAGCCAATCACAGGGTCGAGTGTTGAAGTTCCCTCTATTGGTTAAAAGGGAGTATAGCATATTTATTTAATTTCAACAAACAGATTTTGAAGGCCTGTCACCAGGTAGTGTTTTTAGTCATGCAGTCTCACCACTAAAGCGCCCTCGGTGTTGGCTTCAACTTGAAAGCTGTTCACTCGTTAGTGTTACCTGATGAGTGGGCTGCAAAGGGCCTCTTGATTTTCAGTGTCAAAATCAAGATGCCAAGACTGGACTTCTGTTTACTTCATAAACAACAATGGTGGAGGTGAAAATGAGCTGCCTCGTTTTCATAGGGGATCTATATCCTGGTCTTCAGCATCTATCAGTGGTAGGATATGATTTCTTGACTCTGCGTTAATGTTTTCTCATTTTCTGACGTTCTGGTGGAAATGACCTTAAGGGTTTTACAGAGAGATGCAGAGATCAACTGTTGTTACCTGGCAACATTGTGCACCGGACGGCAAGAAGAACATAGGCATCTGAGGCTAAGAGCACCTTCAACGAAAAAAACACTTCCCATGGACACAAGCCCGAGCTGGTATGCTATATTTTTCTTGTAGGACAAGATATAGGACATGGTTACACCTCAGTATTAATATTTTTTAGCCATCTTTTGCTCATTTATTAATCCAAAATCTGCTAATACCCACCAACCCACAGCCCCCTCCCCTCACACTGTGCAGCAGCAGAGGGGCTGGCTGGCAGAAGCGGGCCCCTTTGGCCTTCAGCAGATCTAAATTACTGTAATCAGTGGATGAAAAGCAATCAGCAGCTTTGTATGAGCCTCTGGCAGAACGCCTGACCTCCGGCTCTCTCAACCAATCAGACGGCAGAGTTTCATTCACAACTAATCACGACCCACACTCAGAGCTTCCCTCACATTTGATGGAGAAGGAAGCACTCTTCTGCTTCTTCTTCTCCTTCTTTGTTTTTGTCTGTGGCAGGCTGACCGGAGTTGACCGGCGTTGATGAGGGATGACGGTGCGAGCTGGAACTTCTTCCTGTGGCAGCCATTTTGGTTTCCCCCTGGCAGCAGCTGCAGAGGCTCCACCGCCGAGGAGACAGTTTGAGCACAAAGAAAAGTTTTACATTTGGACTCAAATGAGGAGCTCAAGAGAGGAAGGAAATGGATAGAAGAGCTAAAATGTGGAGGAGTGTGCTGAGGAAATCAGAGATAAAGATCACTAAAGAACCAGAGTGACTCACAGGATTGACAAGCAGGTCAAAATAAACTTGTCATCGTGTAATTAACTCTGAGTTAGGGTCTTACAGACCTCCATTGTGCTGTATGTGGGGCTTCAACAAGCTGAAGTGACCTTCATAGTTACATCAGGTGAAGGATCACAAAGAATTTTTCAGACAGAGCTTGTGGCCTAACTTATAAAACATTTAGGGGAATACCGTTATTTTTTTGTCCACTGTACACTAAAACAAAGGTAGACCTCATGACAGAAAAAAGTCCGTCAGCGCAAAAGCCATTGAGGGCCAATGGTCAGTGAAGGCTTCAATGATGAATATTAAAAGACATTTCTGGAGCAAATTCAAAAAGACAAGCAAAAGTCCAAAACATAAGCAACCAGAAGTGCTCCGACAGCCCAAACTCTACCTAAGACATTTCTGAAATTCTTAGCCAAAAAGAGTAAAACCACCACAACCCCTGTGTTAACAAACACTCTTCAAACACTCCTGGATCCACATCCCTAGTCAGATCACCAACAAAATCTTATCAGTTCTTCCTTGTTCTTCCTGACCAACCTTCCCTAAAAATGTCATGAAACTCTGCTGAGACCTTATCTTTTTATTTTGCTAACAGTCAGACAAACACAACTGCAGGTAAAACACACAACTGCAGGTTAAATCATAGTTTTTTTGGTAAATGTAACAATGGAAAAAACCTGCAATGGAAGAACATTTTGCAAAAGCTGGACTAACTGAATATTTACCTCAAAACTGCAGCATATATATCATAATAATAAAGTTGAAACTGTCATGTATTAAGAAAACATTTGCATTACAGAGCCCATATTCTGCTTTGGGGTTGTGTTTGCTCTTTAGTGTGTTTACATGCCTTCTCTATTTGATAGTGCCCATCTTTGCGCAGTGTGATGCCAGATCGTTGTTTCTTCTGCAGTTTCAACCCAATCAGATGAGTTGGTTGAAATCAGTGGTTGTATGATGCTAAATACATTATTTAGAGAACTGGAGCGTCCAGTGATCTTATTTTAAGATGAATTCTTGTGAAATATTTACTTTTTCATTTCTATTTTAAGAGACATTGAACATTATAACTAATAAATTCACTTGGCCAGTGTTAGATTAAAGTCAGTGCTTCATGCACATATTTATTTCCAGAGCTCTTGATTGTTTCTCCTCTTCAATCATGTTTAGTTTAGATCTCATGAATAATTCTGGTCCCTTGATTTCAGACCATGTCCAACTTTTGTGAGGAGCATGCGCAAAAGTCAGAGACTTGAAGGAAAACTGTAAACCCTGCAGGAGAAAATAAAAGCTTATCTATCATGACGAGGATGCAACTGTCTTTGTCACATGACTCCCCCCCTCGTCCCCTCTTATCTACACTCTCTCTTTCTTACCCTCTGCCTCCCCCCTCCCTCTCTCTTTCCCACCCACTGCTCGCCGCCAGGGGTGGATCCCAGCGTTTATCTCCACCATCCAGCCCCGCCGTCTCCTAGCAACCAGGCACGGATCATTTAACTGCCCCAGCATCCAGTGCTTCTGTTTTATCTAGAATGTAACATACAGATGCCAAACGCTGCTTTTCCTCATTTTGGGGATTTTGTTGTCATTTTTCAGGCCTGAAAACTGAACTAAAGTCTGCTGGTTGTTTTTCTTTTTTACTTTTTTCCCCCCATGTGTTGTACTTGTCTGACTTGCAGCACTCAAACCCTATCAGTGGCACACTTGAGGCAGACAGACAGGCAGGAGAGGTTTTTCTGTCAGGGCGCGTCACTCCGGGTTTCAGCAGGTGCACGAGGCGCACACACACACCAACACACACTCTCCAACACACACAGACAATCAATGGGGGAAACACAGGACTTGGCTCTCTGTCTGAAAGGCCCTCGCAGAATCAATTAGCATTTAAATTAATGAAGCGCGTAATGAAGAGAGCGCTATCTCTCCTGCAGAAAGCCGACAGGCAGGCACAGGGCCCCGATTGTGAATCTGCATCAGGAAGAAAAGCAGCATCAAAGATATTCAAATAACCACTTTGTCCCCTTTTATATTTGTTTTTTATTAAAGGAAAAGTGCCAAAGCTGCTTTAAATACACCCACAATATGTACGCAGTGCTAATATACTCTCATTTCCATATAAAAGGTGCCATTAATAAAGCACATAATTAAAGATAAAATGATTGCATGGAGAAAGCCTTCTGTATCTTTCAATATCCATCAGTGCAAATATGCTTAAAGGAGGGAGTTTCCGCTGCAGATAACCCTGAGTGATTTATGCAGGGGGACGGAAATTTTACATCATTTCAGTAGATATTCCTTCATTTGGAGGGCATTATCTGTATATTATTTATTTCCCTTAGTCTTATCAAATAGAAACTGTTGTAAGAAAGAGTAAAACCCCCCAAAACGGTTTAACAAAATGTTGTTTAAGTTTTTAAGAGAATAAAAACTTAAACAGCATAAATCACATTTATTTTGTAAGAAACATTTCAAGAATTAACTAAGAAAGCCCTGTAGTCGACTTTAACATTTATCCTCACATTGTGGGATAAAATCAGATGAGATGTTAACACTGGATTTCCTTTTTCACCAATGAAATTTGACATATCCATAAATCACTAGACAGTCACTTAAACCCCCAAATACAATCAATTTATCTTGTTAACCAAACTAAAAGTTAAATGAGAAAATTGTCTTCTTTAGATTTTACTCTTCGGGCAGCCACACTGACAACTCCATCCATCAATCATCATAAAATGAAGTAAGTACATCTATATGCTTTACTCTAAGAGGAAATATTTTTATTAAGACTCACAATAAATTATGCTTTAAGTTATGTTTTAATTTTGCCTCTCTGTAAAGTCCCTTAACTAACTATTATCAACTCTTGGTTGCCTCTGTCCAGAGGCTTATTTTTAAACAATCAAACCAAAGGAAACTTGAATAAAAGTTTGTCAAGTCCGTTGTTTTCAGTGGGAAGAAGCCTGATGACAAGAGTTCATCTAACCATGACCCAAGAGGGTGGGGCTTGATCTAAGATCACTTCCTGAAAAAGGAGGTGCTTGGAAAAGGGTCATTACACACGTCAGTTGGAGATTTACTAAAAACATGTCACTCTTCAGTAGACTTGAAGTGTTTCCCATTAACCAAACTTTGCTTTTTTTCAGTCAGCAGAACTGCAAGTCTGCCGCACAAATTGTGATGTCAGTGCACACCCTCTGTTGGTTACTGTTGCAGACAGAGAGAACACAAAACTCATTTAAGAAGAAATGTAAGATATGTGAAGGGAAACATTAACTCCACATTTCCCTTAAAGTTAAGGAAGATTAAGAGGGAGTCAAGGTAAACATGAATAACAGTGTGGTGCAGATTGGCTGCAGGAACAGACAGGTCAGAAGAAAAACATGCTGCACACTGAAAATGTCTTTTGGCCCTATTGTATACCTGGTGCAAAGTGTTTGGCCTGAAACTCCGGTGTCTTAATTTGGATCTGACAGGTGTCATTTTGATGCTGTACACCCACGCTGTCAAAATAGTAGAAGATCACGCACTGTCGTTTGCACTCAGGGGTGTGTTTGTCTGAGGAGTGA
The DNA here is from genome assembly GCA_037902135.1 of Cetoscarus ocellatus. NCBI lineage: Eukaryota > Metazoa > Chordata > Actinopteri > Labriformes > Labridae > Cetoscarus > Cetoscarus ocellatus. The sequence continues at coordinate 1,338,982 of JBAMNC010000554.1, forward strand.
TCAGGTGCAAAGCTAGAGTGTTTGTGACTTGACACAGAAATTTACTGCACTTTAAATCTCTTTTTACCTGGTCCAAAGTCTAAAGTCTGTGGTGCAGAGTGTTTCTGTTATTCTGAGGATGCATTAAAGAGACTGACACATATCTCTGAGATCAGAAATCACACTATACTGAGCTTGTTTCACTGACACGAGATGCACAGCGGCACACCTTTACCATTAAATAATTGACCATTTGAAATATTAACTTTAAAGTTCTTCACAGGGCATAGAGCTGAGATACAGTGAGGCTTTTTCTATTCTCGTGCACTCCAGCTTGCATATTACCTCCAGAAACAACAATATTTTTCGAAACACAGAGCTACATTTTGAATATTTGTGCGCACACTATGAATCTACCCAATAATTATGCTAATAGATAACAAAACAGGCTGTCCAGTATTTTTATGAACACAACTGAAAATAGAGCCATGGATTTTTTGCAGGAAAATTAGAAAATAAATGGTTTAATGTCATCTTTTATTTGATGCTCAGTAAATAAGACTATCATACACATATAGAAGTCTGATCCTGTCCATTTTAACTGGAGATTTAAATAACTACTGAGGTTTCTTCATGCAAAAGTTTCTGCTTAATGTTTTGGTCATTTCTTATACTCTGGATGCTTCTACGAAAAAGCACTTGAATTTGAGCATAAACGTATTTCGATCAGTGTCCTGTGTGTGTTTTTTAAGTAAAGTGGCACATTAAAATGAGAGGAATTAAATAATCCATTATAAATTCTGATCCAACAACTAAACCTGTGTAAATAGCATAATGCCAGCTGCCTGGTGCACACTGATTTAAAGGGAATGAGGCCTGACACGCTGATTGGTTTCATCTATGTTACACCCAAAACACACCTATGTATAATCAAGGCACATAATCCATCCATTTTGTGCCTTGCGTCTGGCTTTGCACCAAGAACATGCATCCTTAAAAAGCAAAATATAGACCAACACACCCCAGACAGTGTAACATGCTTCAGACAACGTGCATCATGCCTTCAGAACACGGCCCTTTTGACTTGACTGTAAGGTAGAAAGTTAACATTTCCATACCAGTGTGTCCTCCATCTGATGATATTATTCTATTAATATATTAAGTTCTGTTTTACTCCTCTGCAAACCTCTCACTGTCTCTTGTCATTTTATGGGTTGTGTGGCAGAAAAACACTGTTGGTGTGTCCGGGCTTCAGCAGCTTTTGTGTTTATGGCAGCTGGTGATGCTTGTGACACATGAGCACAAATACACACAAAAGAGGGACTCACAGTGACACCTCAGATTGACAGTGAGTCTCACACTGTACAAATGTGACTGCACATATTCACAAACTGATGCTGCAAGAAGAAAAGATGGAGCTGCGTTTGTGTGTGTCTGCATGCTCACTCTGACAGCAGCGACACACAAACCTTATCACTACAACACAGGGACAGAGATTTACTGCCCAGAGCCTAAAAAAACAGAGGGAGGAGGAGGAGGACGAGTAGGAGAAGGAGGACTCTTCTTCTCCTTCAACATGAGTCATGACTCAAGAAAAAAACACTCCAACCACCCCCCATCATGAGTCACTGCCATCAAGACTCCCACTAACCCCCATACACGATTACACTCACATCAAACACAGCGCACACTGTACAACATTATATAAGACGACATGTTTGTTTCAGCGTGTCTTCAGCTGTTTCATCAGATTCACCTCCATGACCAGAGGACAGGACGACTGGAGAGGAGAGGTAAGAAAAGAGGGACATAGGCTGGAGACAAAAAAGTGGAAAAGAAAAAAAAAAGTCTTTGGGCTGAAGTTGCTTGGCACTGCTCAACAGTGTACAAATGTATTGCAACATCACTCAATGAATGATGTATAAAGCATATATATGCCATGTCATCACGTGCTCTTAGCATTCAGACACCATGCCTTGAGGACAAAAGACGGCTGCCCCAAAAAAGTGTGCCTCAATTTGTACAACTGGAGTCCAGTCCTGAGGAGGAGAAGCTGGACCTGACAGAGCTGATGTACATTGAACTACAGGCAGGCCCTGACGTTCCCAAACAGAGATGAACGCAGCTGTAACTGAGGGCAGTGAAGGTCAACTCTTACTGGTGTTGGATCAACAGTAAAAAATCTTCAAGCATTAATGAAACTTGCCGCAAACCTGATGAACATCATTGTTGCCCAAATTAGTTAAGTTAGTTTTGTGCAACCTGACTTAGCACAACTCAGCTAAATATTACCCCTCTACTTTGGCCTAAGTTGTGTCAGTGTGAATGCAGCTTAAGAAAAGACCCAGACCCTCAGATCATGCTTACGTTTGTCTGTGCCACTTCGGTTTTCACAATGTACCTTAGGAAGCCGACACCCTGCTTCATTCGTCGGTTGCTGTCTAGATGGTTACGGGTAAAACTAATAAATTTGGTGAGGATAGAAACACCAAAAGGAAAATATCAGAGTACATGGACCTTCCAGAGATTGAAAACTGGTGGTTTGTAGGACCTGTGAAAATGAGTAGACACTTTAGTAACTACCTGCTTTTCTTAGGGATTTAATGACAGCAAGGACAGCTCAGCAGATGAAGTATTTCATATCAGTGGAACAGCCATGTTGTTAATGTTGCCAGATTATATTCTTCTAATGCTAGTGTGTTTTAGAATTTGATATTTTATTGACTGAATTACTTTGGAAAGATGTAACTGTTCCCGTTTTTTAAATAAAAAAGCTTAGCTTAGCTTGAACATTCGGGTATGTGTTCCTAACTCTATTATTCTAGGATACCAAAACATTAGGTGGACTGTATCTGTTCTTTATGATTGATTCTGAGGTGAAGGGTGTCAACGTGTTGATGGGTTTGTATGGGAAGCATATTTTCTGGAGGGGAAAGTAAAAGTTGCACACATGGACACAGGGTTTTAGGCCTGTGAGAAACAAGTGGGAAAAGAAAAATTAAAAAAAATCAGACTGTGTCCAACATCACATACGAGCCTTTAGCCTACTAACTACTGGTTGGGTTAATAAAACCCAGAAATGTTTGATTACAACTGCTGGTTTGGAGATAAATGCTGGGAAAAAGTTAAGTTTATAGATTGCACTGCTAATTGATAAATTGTTTCAAGTAGTGTGACTTCCATTTGGCCAATAATTGCTGTTATTTTCACATATTTTTCTTGAAATAACGGTTTCTGACCAGTTCAGTTCACATATTAAAAGTAAACTGGAGACAATGACAGTATTCACAGAGAAAGCTTGGGCAGACTGATCTCACATTGTAAGCAAAGTCACACAGATACAGAGTAATAGTCACTACAGAGCTTCATGCTATAGTATATTCAAATTAGTGCTGCATTATAAACTTAACTTTATAACTCCAAAATTTCATGTAGTCATTTCTAAACCTAAATCAGACTAGAATTCGTATTTTCTGTGACGATCAGCATAAAAAAAAAAATCAGACTTTCTGAAGATGGCTTGAAACACAGCACTCTTCAGGAAAGTTTCACTGTTTCTTAACACCAATATCAGTCACTAGACATCACACTCTGCCACTCAGTAAGTGGACCTACCAGTTTGGAGCACAAACTGTTACATCAGTGACGTGCTCCTGCTTTAATGCCTGGTCTGTGCAGAAGGCTATAGTTGCAGGAATTTCTGGATACAAATTATTGCTTTCTTTGAATGTAATAAACTTCATTATTAATATGGTATCACGTGCAGTATCCATCACAGGTGCAGTTTTTGTTAAAGCCCAAAAAAGTAGAAGGGGTGGTGAACAAGGGTAAAGAAGGAAGACTGAAAAATGGAAAGAGGAAAACTGAACAAGAAGAAAAAAGAAAGGAAAACAAGAAAGAAAAGAAGGAGCTAAAATATTTTGGGGAAAAGAAAGGACAGAGGAAATGAGGGAAGGAAAAAACAGAAGGGAGGAGGAAGGAAAGAAGGAAGGAAAACAGATGTAAATTGGAGGGAGAGAAAGAAAGAAAATAGGAAAGGAGGAAGTAAAACAGCTGAGTGAGCGTCTCTGTCCTTCAGGTGTGTCCTCAAATGTCAAACTTAATACCACAGTCGTGACCGAGCACACGCGACACCCAACAGCCAATGAGGAGCCACTACATCTGCTCAAACAAACTCACACACGGCGTCATCATCGCTTTACTCCACAGCGTGACTGTCACAGAAACACCCACAATGCACCACTCCCTGCAGGGGGGGCTTTTCCTGACCACAGCATGAGAAGAGGAGAGAGAGGGAGAGAGAAATGAGGGGAGACAGGAGTGATGATGACAGGGGGCTGCCGGAGGTTAGACAGTCAGTGTGGGTGGATGGGTGGGGGGTGATCTCAGTATGTCAGAGGAGGATGATGATGATGATGTCGAGTTGTGACAGAGAGATTCATTCAGGTGCAGAAACACACAACACACAGAGCACAAAGAAAACACAGTGGCTATATTTCAATGAATAGATGTGTAAAACCAAGAGTTAAAATCACAAAACAGATCATGAAAATCCTGAAAATTGAACCCATGCTACAGCCAGAACTCTGCCTTAAAGCAAAAAGTCTTTCATTTCTTTGACTTAAAAACATCCGGAGAGCAGGGACAAGGTTGGCTGCACACTAGACAAAGTTAGTTCCAATTTTACAGCTTGATTTTGATCCCACTCAGCAAATGGAGATGTACGTAGCTTAATTCAAAGTTGGTCAAAACCGTGCATTCTCTTCAAAAAAGTTTGGAAACATCATTTCAGTCAGTTATATCACCTATTAAACAATAGCAATTGGTATTGTATTCTATACTGCTGGAAAGCTTGATTAGTCACCTTTACAACAAGGTAGAACTTATAAGGACTGTGCATTTGTGGAACGAGCAACACTGATAAATGTGTGAGTAGTGCTCCAAAAAAATGTGCCAGAATCCCCTCTTCCCTGGAAATTTTCTTTGCAGTCTGCCCTTGACTTCACCAGCCTCACAGAGTTTGGTCGTAATTTTAGAAATAGTACAACGGCCGACAACAATGCTGCCACTCTGTGTATCAGCACACCAGCTTCTGGTTGCAGGAGACTTTGGCATAAAATGAAAATCTCAAAAAAAAAAAAATTGTAAAGACATTTTGGAACAAATTGAAGGAAACCCAATTTTTTAATAAGGTGTGATTACATGCAATGAAATTTGGATCTTCCAATGCAACCCTGAGACAAAACAGCAGTCAATGCATTGGAAAACAATATTGTCATCAATAATGAAGAAACCACAACAAAAAAAGTTCAAACTCAAGGCCATGTTAAGGATATAATTTTGGAGGAGTGGGTTCCAGAAGGATCAACAGTGAACCAACAGAGACCACAACTGTGAAAAAATTGTGTCATTCAAGAGTACACACCAGTTCACAATGCGCTTTAAGCAAAGCAGCTTCTGTCCTAAAATCAAATCACAGTGCTTGATCACTTTCCCTACTCACCTGATCTGGCACCATATGACTTTTTCCTTTTCCTTGAGATCAAGTCTGTGCTTAAAGGAACTCGTTTGAGTCTGCGTCAGACGTTAAGAAAATAAAGACAGAAGAAGACCTACTGCACTAATTTGATTGGTGGAAGACCTAAATGCAGCACCACTATGTTGATGTAGAAGGAGAGGAGATTGAAAGACAATGAAAAATCTATCTATCTATCTATATGAATTTGTATTTACTTAAAAACAAAAAAATAAAATAAATTCATTTTGTGAGGCAGAAAAATCATTTTTTTTTCAGTATTTTTCTATTTATTTAATGTTTATTTGTTCAAGAACAGTATGAAGCAAGAGAATGCTGTTGCACACTATACAGCATCAGTTGGGCCTTTAAAGAAAAAAAAAATATACTGTATAAAAAAATATACTGACAAACTCAACAATTAAAGACAGAACAATACAAAACAAAGACATACAACAACACAAAAACAGGTAAAACAGGAAGCACATGATCATTAATGACTACAAAACTGAGTTATCTTTAAAAGTGTTCAGTTCCACTTGTTGACACCCTGAACAGAGAGAGCAGTTTCTCAGCTGATGGTCTGTGTGCACACGTTATATTTCAGATCTCTCTGTTGTGTTCATCTGCCGTACGTTGTGTTACTGTGTGATCAGTGTGTTTGTCAGCAGCTGCTGGTGTAATACCACGACCTGCTGCTAGTCTGCAGTGTTGCCTCGAGCCTCCACTTCTCAGAGTCAATCATAGTCTCTCACTGTCTGTCTGCTCCACGCACACACGCACACCTACACCCACACCTTCACCCACACACACACCCTCCGTCACTCTCTCTCCTTGCTCAGGCTCCCAATTATTGTGACCATGGCAACTATCTTGGAATATGGCCTGTGAATACATTCACCATTACCAGGTCACTGCCTTCCAGCCTATCTGTCCCCCTACTGACACCCCCCCAAACACACCCACACACACACACCCACACACTCCCAGACTCTTTCTAGCTGCTGTCGACTCTAATCATCGGCCACAGAGGAGGCACAAAGCTTAAAAAAGACAGTAGAAAAATAACCATGGCAACAAATTTGAGGCAATTTCAGTAATAATATGAACTAGATGGCAGGCTGTGTTACGTCAAAGAGAAGAGGACAAAAAGCCCTCTGCTCTTTTCAGTGGAGAGCAGGAGTAAGATTTCAGCTAAGATCCTGTTTGTGTCTCACTTTTGTTAAACTAGTGACATGTATTTTCTAATGAAGAGACTCTGATGGCCAGAGTTTAATACGGTGACACTGTTTCTATTTTAAGACACCACACCGGCTGAAATAGGACACACACACAAATGTGAACACACATGCAGAGTCACTCACACTAAATGAATGTCTGAGCATAAATGGCAGCTGGCAAAACAGGTTTAGCCGAGCATGAAAATCAACATGAATTCCCTCTCGGCTGGAGCTCGATGCCCTGATGAAGCTCTGCCTGTGACCCGGCCCTCGTCCCCAGACGGCCCTTCACCCAGAGGAGAGCAGACGAGGGCCGTGATGCCACTTCATGAGGCAGAAATAATCCGTGAGTGTTTGAGTACAGGACAGATCTCAAATCATCTGCAGGAAGAGCACAGCAGTGGATCTGAGCAGACGCACTGTGACATATCAAATGTTAGCTGGACAACAACCAGAAAATGAACTTATTCTGATTTTTCAAGGTACATTTTATTATTGCATACATAGTTTTTAAATGGGATTTGCAGATTTCTTTTGCTTTGACTTCATTCATTCTTTATTGATGGTTTTCAGTACAGTAACTCAGACAAGACAGAGGTGATTGTGCTGGGCCCTCGACACCTTAGAGAAACCTTTTTTAGTGATTTAACTGCTCTAGACGGCATTAGCCTGGCATCAAGCACAACTGTTAGAAATCTTGAGGTACTATTTGATTAGGATTTGTCCCTCACCTCCCACATAAAACACATTTCAAGAACAGCCTTTTTCATCTTCGACTAGCTTATTTTGTTTTGTTTTTTTTGGATGCTGAGCTTATAATAGAGGCACTGGTTTAAATTCTTTGCCTTAAAATTTTGACATCTTCTGTAAAACGCTATAAGTTGACTTGGTGCTGAAATTTTCTGCACAACTAACTTTTCTTGCTTCCAGTCCTGCAGCAGTTTGATAATCCAGGTTTTTATAGGTCAGCATTGCTTCTCTTCAAGTACTGAAAGCACATTTCAGTGAAAACACATTCAATGAATTGACTTGAATTTAGAAAATAAAAAAGAAATCAGGGGTGCACAAATCACAGTAAAGAATGTTGCTCTCGATTAGGATGTCAGAGAAAATCTTGAGTCTCTTGAATGAAATTAAACTGATTTTCATGAGTGTCTGTCCTCTAAAAAGCTCCAAAAAGGAGAAGAAATCAAAACGATTAGGTGCTCATCCTGTGTGCCATTTCCAGAAAAGGACAGGGAGTCAGAGCAGGTTATAGCCTGAGTCGCTTTTGTCCCCCTCTCTAGTCTGGGCCAAACTGAAGTGTTTTTGTTCAACCTGCCAGTGTGCCATTTACACTCAGAGCGCTGTGAACCACTGCACCCCCTGCGCCATTTAAATCACGCTGTGAGCTGCCTTCAGGACAAAATTGTCCTTTTTGTAATTGAAAGAGCAAACGGTTCTTTTTAATAACACCTCGCTGCCACCACCAGCTCTTAAGCTGCAGGTGTACACACACACACACACACAAACACACACACGGTCTGATTCATAAACATAAATTGAGTGTCTCAGAGTGGATTTCAAAAAGGTTTATGCAGGGCTGACCCATAAAGAACAACAGAAATACATTTTAGCTGAATGGCAGTTTATTTTTCTGTTAAACATTATAAATCAGATCTAGTGGTGCTTTCACATTAACAGCTTCTTTTCTTTGTCCTGATTGGTTTACAGTGGAAAAAAATGGATAATTGTTGCATTTTTCTTTCAGATAATTTTATTTTCATGGTGCAGTGTTGTCAAGCGGGACATATATATACCATCCAAGGGCTGTCTGTACATCCTATCCTCACAGTCTGCTTTTCTCAATGTGCAGGTAAACAATGCCATGAACACTGGTCACAACTTGCATGATGGGACATGAATAAATGAGATGGCCAGTGTTAGGGGTTACCTTTACCTTTACCTTTACCTTGTCAGTAAACGTCTTAGATTTGCAAGTCCAGTAATCTGCTATTAGTTACTTTTTTCATAGACATATCTACGTACCTATGTAACTCATTATGAGCAAAAAACAGCTCTGTTTCACTGTCCCTTATGTCACCGCAGAACAAATCAGAACTGTTTGGTGTTTGGTGTGGATGAAAGTAAACAAAGCTGTTTGAGTTTGCAAATTTAGTGAACAAAAACAATGTTATGTTGGGTTTTAGGATGACGGGACATGAACATGAACATGAAATTTAAGTTCAAAACCTTGCTGATCACCTCATGTAAACAGCGGTGGTGCACTGTTATTTTAGTGAAACACTGTTTTATGCACAGTCTGTGCTATGAACTAAACTGCCCAGATTATGGTCCATAAGGGTAGGAGGAAGAATAGTCCACACATTTGAAAGTAGATGCATTGTTGGCTGTGAGCCATTTTTAAAATCAAACTAAGAAACGATAAGCTGAAAGTTTTTTTTAAGTGTTTTACTTACTTGCTTCTCTATTTTGTGATGCAGTAAGGTAACTAATTTTTTCAAAGTAACAGTCACATTTTGGGGACGGTTCACGTCAGGCTTTGAGCCCTCTGCATCAAATAATGGCGACACTGACGTGGATTTAAGGTTACAGAATCGTGTCAGTGCAGAGGTATAAATCAGCCTTGAGTTACTTTTTCACAGTAAACAAACTGTTTCAATGTTTGACTAAAACCAAGCCAAGACCACCACCTCTAATGGTGCTTTTTCATTATCTGCTCAACTCAACTCAGCCACACACATTTTGGATTCTGCCCACTTCTTGGTCATTATGGCGTGGCTGTATGTATCTGTGACATCAACAAACAATAACTAAAGAGGAAACAGAGGTGATAGAGCTGCTGGCCCCCTGAGATTGAATGTAGCTTTTTTCATAGTGAGGAGACAATTTCTTTTTAAAGACAGTCAGCAAAACATACTATTCAGGGCAGAGGAAAGTCTGGCAAGTCAGACAGCATTACAGAAGTGACAATGTGAGGCACTTCATTTCGGTGCCAGATACCCCCAACTCGTGGTAATACTCTGACCAGTCAGTGATCAGCCTCAGCTTAGCTCACTTTGAACCCTGAAGTGATATGAAACAGTGTGCCTGGGTCAAGGTAAAATCCCTAATGGAAAACCTAAACAACTGTGTCAAGTTTTAGCTCATTCCATGTAGTGAAAAAGCCTAAAATCAATCTGGACTCACTTGTTCTGGATCAACTTATCCAGGTTGGGTACACGTGCCAAAGCTTCTGAAGTTAAATCCACATGGGTCAAAGACAACTTTCTTACAAACACATTTATTGAAAGTCAGCTACACAATTTCAACAGGGTATAAAAGTGAAACAACCCATCAGAATAAAAGAATACACCCCCCCCACACACACACACACACACATATATATATATGTATATATGAATACCCTGATGGACTGAACTTTGTGAAGTAGAATTTTCTTTAGTCAAAAAACATGCTACTGTTGGTGCTTCTCACTGCAAACTATCTCATTCCTGGGCATTAAGCCCAACTTTTTTGTTTTCAGAAACGTGTTTTAACACTATATTTGACATTGTCCAAAAGATGGAAAAATGTTAAACATATCCTTAAAGTTTAATAACTTATTTCTTTATTCAATATTGGCTTTCCCTATCCTGTTTAAAAATATCCATTGATGTGACTTAAAAACCTGATATATTTCCCAGCCCCAAGTTTGTGTCATCATTCCAGGAAAAGTTGACCTCTTAAACCCATTTAATACCAAATTTAAATGTAAAAATTAAAATCATAAACTGGGCACTGTCTGCATTTCAAATCCAATTATAGCTGCGACATTAATCTTTTCCTTCTGGCTAAATAATAAAGCTGCTGTTCAGAAAAAGCAGAATGGTACATTAAAAAGGAGCTGGATCTTTTCAGTAACCAGGAAGCAGCAGCTGTAAGAGGCAGTAATAACAAAAAAGTGAGAGAGAGAGCTGCGATGAATCTCCCTCCTTCGTTCAGGACTCCACACTGAATTGCAGCTGTGGTTGCAGATAAAAACAGAGCTTTTTCTCCTCTTTCCTCTTCTCTAGTGATTATCTGCAGTCAGGTGCCTGGGTGGAGGTATGATCACAACAGAGCAGAGGGGGAGAGGACAGAGGTGGGAAGAGGGGGGAAGAGCTAGAGGACAGAGAGAGGAAGAAGAGGAGGGGAGCTGGGGGGAGTAGAGGACAATAAAAGAAGAGGACAGTACAGGAGAGTGAAAAGGACAAGAGAGGTGTGAAGGAGACAAATGTGGCAAGAAGACATGGAAGGAAAGCTTTCATAAAATCCCTGAAAGCATTCTTGAGGTCATCTGTTCACAAGGCCCAGATAGACAGATGGACGGAAAGAAAGACAACCTGATCACTGAAAGGCCCAGGTTTAGGCTTAGGGCATGCTCAACGCTCTCAATAAAAACGCTGTTACCTATAATTTCACTGGTATCATACATAACATCATCAACATCTGGCCTAAGTTTGATTTAACGTCAATCTTTTTTTTTTTTTGTAAATTTTATTCATGCAGTTTTTTGGGAATATTATACAGACACATACAATACACAGTGCTAAATCAAAGAGAAACAAAAAAACAACAAACAGACAAGACAGCCAGCATTTATCCATTAACAAATGAAAAAAATGAACAGATATACAATACATGTCAGTTATACAAAAGGTCCAGGAATGTCTGAGCATAGGGAAAGGGCCAGAGATTGAGTCCAGTAGGCCTGAGCATGAGGGAAGTGGCAAAGTCTCATCATATGGATATATGGAAAACAGCAAAGCAAAAACAAAAAGGATGCAGAGCGTGGTCTCTCCTTTCTAATGTATTCTATGAAAGGGCCCCAGATCTTCTTAAATCTATCTTGGGAATTAGACATAGAAAAACGAATTTCTTCGAGGTGTAAAATGTCAATCTTTTTAATCAATACAAGCCACAAAATACAGCAAAGGATCATGGGATTGTCATTAGTCTGTTTGGTGTTTCAAAACAAAGTTTCTTTTTAGGCTCTGAGTTGAATGAAGCTGATTTCTAAATCAAATCAAATCAAGATGCTGAAGTGTAAGCAGATGGATGGTGTGTGTCTTGAAGTAAAGAATGTTTGCTATCCTCACACAGGCTCATTATCAGTGGCTAACAGTACTGAGGCATTGTCATCTGCAAAACAAAAAGAGCACAATGTGATTTTGTTCAAATAGATGGAGTGTACCCTTCATTTATAGCAGCTGTCATGTGGTGCCTCAATGTTTTTAAATCAGAAAAAGCAGTACGTTTGAGGAAATGTGTAGTTTCCCTTTGTCCAGTTCAAATGTAATTGACTCCAAGGTGGGCTTGTCTTTTGCATGTTCTCCCAGTGCATGTGTAGATTCTCTACAGGTACTCTGGTTTCCACCCTCAGACCAAAAACATGATGACCGGTTCAGGGTGTACCCTACTCCTTGTCCAATCAGAGCTGGGGTAGGCTCCAGTCTCCTACAATCCAGTGAGAAATTAATGATATAGATGATGATAGGATGAACGTTGTGATATTGAGGATGCGTTATATGTTAGTGAACAGAGACATTAGCCAGCGCTGGCTAGTTTGTTGATTTTAGTTGGGAGATACTCTGAATACATGAGGTCACCTACTCTCTGGACTGAGCTTATTACTGAAAAAGATAAAAACTGATGAACAGGAGCAGACTGGAGAAATGCAAAGTACAATATGATACATTATGGTTTAAAGATAATGCTATGACACAAAATGTTTATGGCACAGTCTGGAACAATATGATATAACAACACAGTTTAAAACTATCCTGTACATTTTAGGCATAATGCTTCACATATAACAACAGCCTGATATCAATTTTTTTCTCCAAATGGAGCTGCCAGGTCAGCATTTTTAAACACATATGCCAATATGGCTGTGCAAGAGAAGCCATGATCAGGATTTGTTCTCTGGAAATCACAAAGATGGTCACCTTTTTATAGAAATATATGATATTTTATTCTCAACCGAACTGGGCAATTTATTACAAAACAACCAGCATTGCTGACCTGAGCCATATCAAACAGCATGGCTACAAACAAAGAGCTACAACATGGAGACCATTTGAACACACGTTTTCTGGCACAACATACAGCTCCACCTCAGGGAGATACCACTACATGTAGTGAGTGGGGGTGGGGGTGAGGGGGTCCTTTACAGGATAATCAAGAGAGCTGAGATTGAAATGCAATAACACAGCAGAAGGAGAGAAGTGGACTGTGTGAGGAGAGAGGAGGAGCAGATATGGAGATGTTTAATATTGTTTATCTCAACTAAACACAAGCGCACAATAGAGATGTAATCTGGCTCTCCAAAGGGAGGCAAACATTTCAGATCAGGGTGAAACCTGATAAGCTACAGTCAAGATTGAATTAAGGAGAGGTGTGATCTGATAGTTTGGCTTCTGTTACTGCAGATATGACGCTAAAATATTTAGTTTATTAAGCTGGAATTCCTCAACATGGACCTAACATCAGGCCTGTTAATACAAATGTTATGTGTTACAACAATTAAGAAAATATTTCACAAAAAAGTTCTTCTCTAAATAGAAAACAGTAACAAACACATTTAGGACATTTACATGGTTTCCATCTCATTCAAGAAACCTTTTACCAGGACTCTGGAAAAATGTTTTAGTTTATCTAGTTTGGCAGGATCATGCTGTGGCCACGACAAGTATTTCATATTGATCACTAAATTATGAAATTACAAATACAGCTAAAGATGTGTTAACACCAAGAAAGTAGATCATATCACGCCAGTCCTTAGATCACTATAATGGCTTCCCGTGAGTCAGGGGATGGATTTTAAAATCCTTCTGCTGGTTTATGAAGCACTTAAGGGTCTTGTTAATACTTTTTGGATCTCATAGTCCCCTATGAGGCATCCAGGCCCCTCAAGTCCTCTGGGACAGGTTTACTCACTGTTCCCAGGGTCAGGACTTGACAGGGTGAGACAGGTTTTAGTTTTTATGCTCCTCACCTGAACACTTCTAAAACAGGTCTTACAGGACGTAAGTGTAATTTTGTTGATATTAAAGAGCCTATATTTACCCCTAACTCTGGAACATATACAGTATATCAGATTTTGAAGACAGCTGGAATATGTGCACAATCACAAATGTTTAAAAAATCTAGTTTTCACGCTCTAAGCACTCCTGATTCAGCTGCAATCTCACCCTGTAAGAGCTACTTCCCTTTAAAGTCCCCTCCCCATATGGGCCCAGTCCACTTTGATTGGTCAAATGATCTGCCTTGTTGTGACTGGTCAGTTCATCATGACATGAGGCCACAATTTTAATTTTTAAAAACATACAACAGATCTTTATGAAGACAACTCTGTTTGGAGGCTCACTTTCTTGCCGATCTATGGACGGCTCCAGGTAAAACATATCCATTCAAATCATTTCAATCCAGAAATGAAGTGCAGCTTTATTTTCTGAATTGTTCTTTCTGTAAACCTGCAATTATAATCTGTAATTAAGTAATTTTTATCACATTTTTGTGGCCTTTTAGGCAGCTACTGGTGCTGTAAACAGGGGGAGAGGCAGAAGTTCAGATGCTGTCTTGTTCATAGAAGCTTTATCATACAGAGGAGAGATGTTAAACTCACTAAAGGGCACATAAATCTTGAAAAAACACAATATGGGCTCTTTAAATCACAAGATATGAACGTTATGGGTCAACAGTCAGGGTTATTTGGCTCATCATAGTACTTTCCTCCTCTTGTTTCCTCCTGGAGGCATATAACCACCAGGTACTTCTAGTTACCAATGCATCTTTCAAGGGTAATTGCTGGTGCAGGCAGTTTTTATGCAGCATTCACAGGAGCCTAAATCATGAGTGCGTGGTCAGACAGGACCTGATTTGTGTTTCTGTCAAAAACCAACAGATACACAGGGTGATGAAAAATGAGCCTGAAAATGAAGACATCCTGCTTTGCATATCACAGGTTACAGATGTTTTGAACCCATAATTTAAAGCAACAAACAGCACCTTTACCAACAAGATTCTACTGTTTTCAGTAAAGGCTGGTGTGGCCACAGTGTGGTCTGAACAAATCTAGAAAGCATCAAGGCCTTTTACACCACATGACCTATGAATAAAAGATAACACTTGCAGTAATGGTAAGTTATCATAACTTCACAGCCCAATTATCAACCAGAGCTACATACAAAGTCACACTAAAACCCAAAAGAATACATAAATTGTCTTTATCTGCAAACCCCTCCAAAGTTTTTTTTTTAAGGAGTATATATTACTTTGTAAACTTTATTTCACAAAGTCTTATCTGAGATATATGAATACCCCCATATGTCCATGTGTTTCCTGTATGTCCATCTTGCCCTTTGCAGCAGCCGTGCATGTGTCCCCCATGTGTTTCTTTGTGTTCAGCTTAAACAGGAACAAGAAGAGATCAGAAAGCAATCAGAGCAGAGTCATGGACACACACAGGCGGAGAGCCTGAGGGCCGCTGTCCAGAGGAGTGAGAGGAGTTCAGCTTATTGACAGGTTTGTATGAGATGTTTTACTGCGCTCTCCCCGAGGGACACAACTCACTGTGGTACAAGTCAAGCAGAAAACAGGAGGCTGGATTCGCCTCCAGTCTGTCAATGAAACTGAATGAAAAATGTGTATCAGAGGTTGGACAGAAGAGTGCAACAGCTCTGGTAATAATATCAAAATGGCACAGAAAACGGATTTTTGTTGTAATTATGCAGGTAGGTCAAGGCTGTTCTGAGTAAATATACCTAAATGGTCCCAAGTCCAGGTGTGTTTGATCATTCACTTCATGTTTTATGTGTCTGTTAAGCAAAGATTGATTTAAGTTAAAAAAAAAAATGAAAAATTTGGTCTCTGTAGAGGATCAGATGCAGTTCTTTTCCCTCTCCTTTGGAAACAATCAGAGGGAGAGGCGGCTATGATAATAAACTCTGAGCTAATTGGCTGCCCAACTTATTTCTGATATGTGGGGGGAGGAGGAGTTGCAGACCACGGAGGAAACTTTTAAAACAGTCATAGAGTCTTCCTGTGACAAGCAGAAAACACACACGTGGGTGGAGTCTGTGTAGCTATTACATAATGAGCTCCAGGACATAGAAATCAGACATTTTGCTGCTCCTTCTAGCAACATTAAAATCAATGATGACTGATTTTTCAAGACACCTTTAAAATGTATGCAATAATGACTTTGAATGTTTCCTTAATTTTATTTGAAATTTGAACTACAGTTTCTGTATTAAAGTGTGCATAAACTCTAGGTTCATATACACCCTTAAAATAATTTTTGGGACTTTTAAGACCCAAGCTGAGAAAAATGAATACCATCACTTGCACTGTGGAACAAAATGACAGTCAGCATGTGTGCTTAATTTTTATGAATGAAAAATTCTTATTTAGCAAAGTGATTTTTCTTTTATTTTCTAAATGTAACAAGCCAAAGTGCTAAATATTAGTTTTGTAAGATGATATGAAGGAGCATTGCTATCATGAGAACATGCATATGTCTCATTTCTTGTGGTTTTCACGGTGTGTCACTTTGTAGAAATGTGGCACTGACCACTCCTCACAGGGGTCAGTGCCTGCTGACACGAGTCTTGCCCCTCAGCCTCATGACTGAGAGCAATCAATTTTTGTTAACAATTCAGATATTGCACACCTTTTTTATTTGGACTGATCAATATAAGAGGCAGCATTGCATCATGGCAGTGCTCCAGATGCTGAACTATTTCAAATGAAGGGTGCTGCAGGCTCACAGAACAGCCGACACTAAGGTGCCTCTTTGTTATATGAGCGCTGAGGTCCACTGTTTTATGTATGAGACAAACATATTTTGGTGGTGCTGGTACAAACACCGCCCTTAAGCACCTGTACTCCTACGCGTTGGTTTTCTTTGCCCTCTGTTGTCTAAGCTGTAGGTTACCTCGTAGCTGATCTTGTCCTGTACATAAACTTAGAAGATGTGTTATCTGGTTTTCTTTTCACAGTCCAATTTGTCACTTACCACAGATATTGACTGTAAAATGCTGTTTGAAAATCATCTCATCTGACAGCCAGCCCAGAGCATCAGTAGCAGATATTAGAATTAACTTTATAGAAATAATTAATCTTGTCATAAATGATCTCTTTTGCTTTTAAAAGTCGAAACTGTCCTAAATTTGAATTATTTTCTGGTGCAGTGGTCAGGAACGTGAATGCTTTACTTTCAATGGGAGACAGACTAAGATGGACTGAAATGTCCAGATAAATCACTTTTGTGTGTGCAGCCCAACTGATCCAATTAAAATATTCCCAGTCATGTCTGTACTCATCTTGTTCTGTAAGAGTGTGATCACTCTTTTGACATACCACTTTGCTTTATAACCCATTCAAAACTCCTTACAGGGGCTTTAAGGCTCTATATTATTTTGCATCAGTCCTGCTTTGCCACACAAACTCACTCATGCACAGACAAGCTGCCTTATCTTCCACTCTTAAAAAAATCCATGGAAAAAATTCAGGACACACATCCTGGTTTGGATCACCACCAAAATCTTATCACTTCTTCTACTTCTTGCTCATAAGTTTTTGAGTTATCCTGCTTAAAATCTTACAAACAAACAAACAAACAAAAACAAACAAACAACAACAACAACAACAACAACAACAACAACAATAATAATAATAATAATAATAATAATAAAATGTATTTATAAAGCACTTTTATTTAAAAAAAATCTTAGAATACTACAGAGTACACTAAAAATAAAAGACACATGAAAAAAATGAACTAACTTGAAGTGCTCCAAAAGCACAACCCTCTGCATAGGCATTTCCAACATTGTCGAGCAATTATTATCAAAAATGTGGAAAATTGCCCTACCTCACGCTGATAACAAATCTTTTAAACATTCCTGGATCCACATCCAGATTCAGAACAGCACCAAAATCTAATCACCTCTTCCTTGTGCCATGATCAACATTCCCTGAAAATTACCAAATGGTAATTACCAATTACCAAAATCTGTTCATAACATTTTGCGTTATCCTGTTTACAAACTAACAAAAAAACTAAAAAACATCAGTCAATCAATCTTTATTTGTTTACCGCCAATTCATAACAAGTGTTATCTCAAGACACTTTACAATAGAGCAGCCTGAAGACGAACTGTGTCTTCCCATTCTTATGGTGATTTCAGATGCTCACTGACAAGTTCAAGAAGGCAACAAAGCACTGAAGTTGGAATATCAGCTCATGGCTCTGCTCTCACTGTGTAAGTGAATGCAGTCAAAGACCCACATATCAAACATGTCAGCTGTCCACCTGTTGGTTTGTGTCCCTCGTACACCCATTCACAACAAACAGGCATGTCTCAAAAAAAAAAAGACTAGATTACAGTGTATGCCTAGATTTATTTCTTTGTTACAACAAAAAGTAATCTGAATACTGTATTGTCAGGACTGACACACCCCCTGCCACATCGATGTGCCAAAAGGTGGAAAGGCTTCATGGAGGAAAAAAGCCAGCAGTGGTTTGTTGTTTTATGTCATGTCTTTGTGAAAAGAAATCTAGCTGGCTATTGTTAACTCATTATTTTTGTACAATTAATGCATCAAATCAGATTATAACCATGACCTGATTATGTCAAGTTATGAGTAATATGGTAATGTAAACACAGTCACTGAAATGACTTGTTAGAAACCCATTTGTGTCAGTAATTCACTGTTTGGTCTTTGTGGATCAGATGATACGTAAAAGTAGAAAAAGATTGATGTGAGGTTTTAAAAGTGAAAAAGCGTTTTTAATTATCAAATCACTGCACATTTACTCATGAGCCACCAATTCCCAACTACAAATGAGGAAGCGAGCTGCATGAGTACTTTTCCAGGTAACATTTGCTCAGATTGAACTGAAGATTAGAGCGTTGCAGTGTGTCTGTCTGTTCAGTGGGTGTATTGACCTGAAGTCTAAATATAGCAGAAGTCATTGGCCTGGTGTTAGCGAACGATTATAGCTCTCCAAAGACAAAAACACCTTTTGTATCTGGGCTTCTGTATTTGTGCAACGTCTCGCACATCAGCCCAGAAATCAATAGTTACATCCTCAGTGTGTGTTGTACGTTTTATGTGTGCATGTGTGTGTGCTTCCTGTGGCTGAGCTCATGATAAGTGCTGGAGTATTTTTCCCCTCCTCTTGATTGTGCGGCTGACAATAGCAGTTAATGACAGCCCTGAGTGGCTGCACCGCACGGTCAGACTGTAGTGGGGGGATGGGTGGATGCAGAAGGAAAAACCCATTTTTAAAAGCATACATGGTTTTTATTCATAAACCTGAACGCCATGTGGCCAGCGGTTGCCTTTATTAAGCTGCAAGCACTCTGAATCAGCGCTGCTTCTTTCAATTAAATAAAAGCTGTTTGAAGGCCCGCCGACATCACAGGGCCTGGACAAAAAGCTTTCAGCAGGTTGTGAATGTAGTCAATTGCAAATAAGATGTGAATTTCAATGAATCATTCAGAGAAGACGGGGAGAGGAAATGGATGGGTTAGACTAATAAAAACATGAGGATACGTTGGAATAAACAAATCACTAATTTCATTTTGAGAAGAGAAGGGATTCCTGGTATTTCCCGGCTTCATTTGTTTCAGCTTTAACTTAAAAAAACACTTTAATGCTCCAAGAGGAAATGTTATAAGTAACTCAGATGTATTAAACATTGAGGATTTGAGATTGTAGCAACTAAAGGAGATTTTTTGGGTGGTTTTGAAGGGCATGAAAGGAATATTTTGTTAGTCTTTGTGCTGCTATGTTCCCCTAAATTTTGTCTAATTTAATAAAACAGAAAGAGTTATAGTTATATAAAGGGTTGGAAACTGCATGCATTGCAAGCCCCAATATATCCATCCATCCATCCGTCATCTATACCGCTTATCCATTTCAGAGCTGCACAGGGCTGGAGTCTACCCCGGCTGACACTGACCGAGAGGTGGGATGCATCCTGAGTCAATCACCAGCTGATCACAGGGCCACATAGAGGGACAAACAACCATTCACGCTCACACCGAAGGACAATTTCACCCCTAACTAACAAGCATGTTTTGGTCTGTGGGTGGAAATTGGTGTACCCAGAGAAAACCCACATGGGCACAGCAAGACCATTCAGAAAGACCCTTGACGACACAGGAAGTCGAACCAGCAACTTTCTTGCTGTGAGGTACGCACACCACCCTGTTGGGCAACTATGCAGCACCTCCAATGAAACATAATATAAAAGCAATATCTAACTCTGGATGATGATAATATCACAATGTAGAGATTTATCCATTTGATTGGTATGACAATAATACATCATACCTCACAACTAGGTGACATCTAATATTTCTGATCTGTTTATCACTGAATACCGATATTAATACAGACATTTTATGTCAAGTGCACAGTCTCATTTTACCTGAATTGACCTGTTACTGTCATAGTGACAGTCTCTTTGTGTTGAAAGCTTGTGAAGCAAAAAAAAAAAAAAAATATATATATATATATATATATATATATATATATATATATATATATATATATATATATATGTATATATAATTTCATAAAGTATACTACTGTTGATTTATAAAAGTGGACATTAGTGCACATCAGTGCATATGAACATTCTGCCAATATTACAGCCAAGATATGGGATACATCCACTATAAACATCTACAAAAAATTGTCATATGAGCTGAGAGCAATGTTCAGCTTTTTAGGCAATTATCTGCTGATACAGATATTGCTGTAATAATATCATGCATCCCTAATTACAACACAATATATGTTTCTGAGCACACATTTTTAATCAATTAAAACTTTATTATGAACATTGTTTTTTAAAATCTGATTTCAATGGCTTCATTCTTTGGACAAACAATTATCAAAATGCTAACTCCTTGCAAATTCAGTTTCCTTTAACATATTCTTTGTTTCTTGAATTAACGCCTGTCTTGGAGACAAGAGAGAGAAAGTCTGGTAAAGATGTTAAAAGTTTCATTTTGCAGTGCCAGTGTACCACCTAGTTACCATGAATGTGAGACGGATTTATTGCTGACTCTGGCAGTCGTGTTGTGCATGGCTCCGTCTAATAAGTTAATAAACTACCCTTGCATTACAGGAGCTTTGGTGACAATGAATTTAGACTGGGTTTACCCACTGTCTGTTTGTTTAAATGGATTAATGGTTACCAAATTTCAAAATCTGATCAACTGTGACCTCCTCTGATGATATCCAATTGCAAAGGAATATGCTGAATGTGTACTATGAGAGTTTTTTAAAGCTGATTTCTGAATATTAGAGGATTACAGCCTCCATACATGATGTCCAGCCTACCACTTGGCCAATGTTTCTGAAAGTGGGGGTTGGGATGCCCTGGGGGGACTAGACACCAAAGGGTGAGAGGAGGGGCGTCTTGAGACGACTTTTATAAAACAAGAAAAATCTGATATCATTTCAAATTGCATATTTGATCAAAATTGTCAAAATATATGCATAGGATGAGTTCACTACCTAAAACGATAGTTATAAGGTGATATTAAAAATGAAATGAAAATGATGCATAAAATGTGTAAAAGATGTATAGAACTTTGGGATTCATTTAGTCACCATGATCTTTGTTTTGCTATAATACTCTCTCAATCTAAAACTAATGCTTTTTGACCTACACTACAAAAGCAAACTAGACCTGAAGTGTTACATTTTCATAACTCACATGTCACCATTGACATAAGGTCATGTTCAGACAGCACATTTGGTGCATTCAGGCCAGAAGAACTTAAATCTTTTCATTTTCACTCTATCACAAAGTTTAACAGCTTTACAGCCTCTGGGCTGTAGAGGAAAAGGACCATCCAGACTCTTATCAGAGTACAGTTTAAAAGCCAGCATCTGTGATGGTATGATGTGTTAATGCCCGTGGCATAGGTAACTGTCACATCTGTGAAGGCACCATTAACACTGAGAAGTACGTACAGCTTTAGGAGCAAAATCCAAGTGAAGTCTTTTTTGGGGAGGTCCCTGTTTATCCCAGTAAGACATTGCCAAGCCACATTCTGCAAATGTCACAGCAGTTTGGCGACAGAGTAAAAGAGTGCAGGTGCTAGACTGGCCTGCCTGCAGTCTAGACCTGACTCCCTTTGAAAATGTGTAGCACATTATGAAGCACAAAACAGAACAATGGCAACAGTGGACTGTTGGCAACTGGAGTAGTACATCAAGCAAGAATGGGAGAGGATCATTGTATTTTGTTTGTATTTATGCTTTCACAATGTCCCAACTTCATTGGAATTTAGGTTTGTTTGTATTGTGAGCTGTCAAACATTATAAATAAAGAGAAAATCTCAATATCTACCAGAAAAGTTAAGAGAAAGAGGTTTAAATCTGTAGTCTAATACAACTATATCTATCTATTTATTGTTAAGGACTTTAAAGTGAGATTTTGAATGAATAGCTTTACATAGTTAAACTACAACATGAAACACTTCATGTGTTGGGCAGGTCTGAAAAACTCCCTGTGACTTTGTGTGTGTTTATAGGTGTGTTGTGCTGTGACTGTGTGAAGTGCTGCGGGATGAGACTCTGTGAACCTTTCAGTTCTGTGAGTCAAAGTGTCAGAGTGATTCAAACGTGAAGGATCCCTGTGAGAGCCGACAATGTGTCGCTGCTCTCAAGACATCAAACTTTAATGAGAACAAAACTATTACACATCAGATAAACACACGCTGAGCTCTGCAGCTTATTGACCGCCGACAAGACCACACACACTCACACTCACACACACACACACACACACACACAACAGGCATGACTTCAGCACTAGTGCACATACACAGACAGAGCCACATTGAGGGTGAGAGAAACATAATTAAACATGCAGTTGCACTCAGACATTCAACCATCAATATCACACATGGAGAGAGTTCTTACTGTATCGGTGGAGTGGATAAGGTGGGATAGATATTGATTATTGTTCATCACCTCCAGTCCTGATCAATACAGGAGGCACAGAGTCATTTACACTAAACTTCTGTATTCAAACCTAAAAGCAGCAGACAAACAATGTGACATGGTAGGGCTGGGCAAAACTTGATCATATTTTTTTTTAAAACAAAATGTGGTATCATTAACAGAACCCCAAGCTGGACCTCATCTGCTGGTAACATAAGACAAAAAGGAAGACTTTCTCCTCTCATCATTTGTCCCATGTCTGATCACAATATTCTTCAGAAAAAGTAATTAAACATTTTTTTAAGCCAGTCGTCTCCCATTTTTTCTGGAAAAAGCAGTCCTCAATCATCTGTCTTTTTCAGATTTCTATGAGCTTTTTGTATGTTGCCAACACATCTGTACAGTTCAGTGAATCAGGCCACACAGAACTAAGTCAACACCCATTGCTCTACACTGATGTTGGTTGAAAAATTTTACGCATCTCCTAAAATTTTCTGATATTTGATCCAAAATCTTGTAAACAGCATTAAGATTTGACCTCTGTTTACCTTCACTGCCCCCAGTCACAGCTGCATTCATCTCTGTCGGCTCCAGCTGTACGATTGTTGTACAACATGAGGCACTTTTTGGGGACAGCTGTCTTTCGTCCTGTAGGCATGCTGTCAGAACACTGAGACCAGCTCAGGTTGTGAAATGGCATATAAATGAGCTTTATATGGCAATCAGTGATGGATGCTACAATACGTTTGCACAACATTTAGCAGCAACAAGCCACGTTAGGCTAAAGCTCCCTAAGTTTAGCACTACCCAGGAGTTACGTCTACCATGGCCAGTGTTTAAAATCCATCTACAATTATTCAGGAAGGCCGTCAGCAAACATCATACTCCACCAGCACAATCTCTCTCTCCTCTTCAGATACATCGACCTGCGCTGAATGTAGCAAAACTGACCCAGGGAACATACTTTCACCAGATTTTGATGATTTCTCAATGTTGGTCAACATTAGCTAATAAACATTGTGAGGTGAAGGGTGCTTTAGTGGTTTACGCTATAAACATACTTTAAATCATCATTAACCAAATCAAAATACTGGCTTATCTTGCATTTTATTTGAAAACATTTTAAAATGTATCAAAAGCATCTTCAAAAATGTTGCCTTCCCTACTTCAGACCATCAGAGGCCCATTTAAAACAATAATTAGCCTTTTTATTCCATCACTTACCATTTTATTCTCCCTCAGGCAGGTGTCAGATGTACATCAGATAGTCTACATCATCAACATGAAAAATATGCATGTTCAGCACCATGTTTGTTGATGTTCTAGGCTTTTTTCCTGCCGTGTGTGTGTGTGTCAGTGTGTATGAAATCGATGGCATCGCTTTCTGCCAGCCCTCGCCCCCGGCTGGCGCAGGTCCCCGCGGACTGGCTGAGTTTATTGTACTCAAAAAAAGGCAATTACAATGTTAATGTGTCTCAGCAGGAGAGGAGACCCGACCTGCGCCGGAAAACAGCACGTCAAAGGTTTGATGGAGAGAGCAGAGTCACCGTGGGTTAACTGAGAAACGGCGTCTGGGGAGCGTTTGATATCAAACACACACCAAGGAGAGGGAGAAAATCACCACAAGATGCGTTTAAGAGCCTTCCGCGGGATAAAGTAGTCCCAGAATATAGATATATAGATAGATATATAGATAGATAGATAGTGTTGCTCTGAGGCGGGCTCCATCATGCAGGACTAATACAAACCCCTCTAAGGGGGGTCTCTGGGGAGTCCATAATAAGCCATTAAACAGGCGCATTAGGAGTAATGAAAAGGCTCTTAGTGCTTTACCACTGTGGGCCACCTGGATTTTCTCTCTCAAAGTGGGCGCTGGCTGCGATTGTCTGGATTGTTTTGGCAGCTCCAAAAAAAAAATCATGAAGAAAAAAATGAATGCTTTGTTGTCCTGTATGAACTGTTTATTATGGGCTGGGTGTGTTTTATTGTGGTGACTTACATGGACTGATACAACCACTGCAGCGTCAACATACACCTATACTGGTATGTGCACCTATCTGGACATGATCTTCCAACTTAGTGGGTGGTTTTGCAACAATGAAACTCAAACTCTAATTCTCCTGGATTAATAAAATATAATTCAGAACATCTGTCTGCATTTAAACAATAACAACTAAAATGCAGAAAAGCCAGCAAGTCAGATTGTATTTATTGTATCTTTAACCCAAAAGCACTGCTCGTCCACAGTCCCTACGGCAAGTTGGGATTTCCAGAGACTTACAAATTTTAAGCAGTGCCTCAAAATGGTCAAAGTTTGTAATGACAGCAGGAAACATCCTTCGTGGTGCCCTGGATTCTGCACTGCTAAGCTTTACAAGTATTATTGTTGAAAATGAAAAAAAGGAGGACTTATTAATCTGAGAGAAAAAATGGGTAAAAGGGTAAATTGTCGAAGGTGGGTGAAAAGGCTTTTTAATGTTATTTTTTATTATAGTTTTGAAAACATTACTTCTTTTGGAAATGACCATTAAAAAGTTAAAATTCAGTATGTTTTATGTTGGTGTAGATTTATTCTAAACATAATGGTGATAGACATTGACTGAAGTGTCCACTACTAAATTTTTGCCTTGGCCTCAACAGGTTGTGAAAACAAAACTAAAATTTAAATTAAAATTTCTCACAGACGTGTTTAGTAAAACTTAATACTTCTTATTTGTGTTTTTGTCTATCAAATTTAAACACAAGACTGGCAAAACTTAAAACATTTTAGGGTTTGTGCAAGGGAAGACAATTGTCTCAGACTGTATACACAAACCTTTTAAAATTGAACTAATAATGTTCAGAGAGGAGGAGCAGGTTATTTATGATTAACTAAAGAGATGTGCAATAAAAAAACCCCACAGATTTAGATGTTGTTGACAATGTTTTTAAATCATTATTTGCAAATTATTTCAAGAGAAAGTTTTTTTTGCAGAGATGACTGTGTGCTTTTGTGGACAGAAGCTGAAAGCAGTGAAATAATCAGGTGATTACTGTACTTTAAATGTTTTAGCACAAGGCACCTACTGCCTGTATATGGTAATGGAATGGTAAGTTTTCAGTCTGTGACCATAGAGCTTAGTTTAACCACATGGAAACAGTTTGTTTTTGACACTTAAATACACATATCATGCTACACTATCATCAGTTATACCATCAATATGTGTTGCTATGCTCTATTTTGAATTGCATTTGAAACCTTCAGAGCTGTTGACTAATTTCTTGCATTGCCTGTGTGTCAAAAAAAAACTGATTTAAATTTGTATTATACAGAAGCTTAATTTACAGCAGCCTGTCCCGTGGATGAACAAGGACAGAGACGAAGTAATAAAAATTGCTTAGACATGGAGACACAGATACAAGTGTGAAAAGGCTTGAGGGATGAAAGTTTTACTTTTAGGTTAGATAGAGTTTGGCAGTCCCAAAGTCTTAGCTGCTTTTTTTGTCCTTTCCCATTTTTTGTCTTATCGATAATTTTCAGTAATTTTCTATAACTTGTAAAAATGTTCTTTGTTTTGATCTCCTTTTAATCTAAGAAAGACCTAAGAGAACAAAGGCAAACGAAAGTTAACTTTCATGATGAAGATTCTTGTCTAACTCCTGTTTTCAAAGTCAATCTCCTCCTGATAAAAGCTGTAAAGGTGATTTTCCTGTCGAAATGATGAAAAAAACAAACGCTCTCCATGGTTCTGAAATCCTCATCATGCACAAACTGTGAAACGTCTCTCCTCTTTCTGCTTTATAACCGGTTTATTCAAACCTGCTGGGTGCCACGACACATAATTTGAGGGATAATACAGACTGTGAGCTACCTGTGATTGTGATGTAAATGTTAATGGACTGCGAGGTCCTCTGATTAGCCTGATGTGGGCTAATTTCCCTCCTCTCAGTCCCCTGAGAGCGCACACAGTCTTTTCACTGTCTCTTGTTAACCGAGGAGTGTTGGGTCTGTTTTTCTGCCTGACTGGACACACAGACACCGGGCAGTGAGGGGTTAAATGATGGAGAATGTTGCAGAGGATCGAAGCCGAGCTTTCAAGAAAAGATATACAGCCATGTGTTTCTTTCTCAAATATTCCTTTACCTCGGCTCAATGTGGGTCGTGCGTCACATGATTCACGTTACACCCCTTTATCTCCCTCTCTGTCTCCCTCTCTCCCTCACACACTCGTCATTACCTTGTCTCTGAAAACATTTAATGGGTGAGGTAATGATAGCCCACAATAAAGTCATTGTAGACCTACATAATTGCGGTCAGCTCCATAGAAACACAGATTACCCTGCTTAACATGGAATTCTCTGAATATAACCATAGGCTGTATACAACCAGGAAAATGGTCGCAATTGTTTTGGCTTTGTGCACTTTAGGACCTCTGAGTAAAGGTAAGGGTGTACATCATTTGTAAAGCACACATAACAATTACTTCAGTATTAAAGATCAGCATTTAAACTGGAAATTGGGTGCCCAGAGTGCACAAAACTGCATCGACAATGAAAATTTGGCGAGACGAAACCCTGGATCCTCTGAGGTTCAAGTTCGTAAAAAAAAAAAAAAAACAGTTGAACGTCACTATTATTCTTGTATTAGTTGTAGAATTAGGGAGGTTTTTTTGTCTTTTGGAATATATATATATATATGTATATATATATATGTATATATATATATATATATATATATATATATATATATATATATATATATATATATATATATGTGTATATATATATATATATATATATATATATATATATATATATATATATATATATATATATATATATATATATATATATATATATATATATATATATATATATATATATATATATATGTATAGTTATATAGTTATTCTAGCTGATGCAGTTACATAAAATAGAACCAGATGCACATGCTGTATGTAAATCCAGTCGAACATCAAAAACATCAAACACATGGTATTGCTGCTATTCCATGTCATGCTGATTCAACAAATGTTTCAGCAGGCATGTTTCTAACCCTGTTTGAAATCACAGAGTTTGCATGTTGCTTTGTGTTATTTTATGTAAAATTAGGCCCCACATTAGGCACAGCACTCTTTTGTCCTTTCCTTCTACATTTTTGTTTTCGTTGGTGCTGACTGCCTCTCTCAGTTTCTCTTTCTTCTCATTAAGGTTTTGCAGAATTGTATTCCACTACTGAACATGTGAAAATTTGTCGCTGTTTTATGAAGTATACATTATGATATTAATCCAATATGTATCACTTCCAACTAAATAAGGATTTTCAAAAACACTAAAATGTCTTTGGACGGACAGACTGGCAAGTCTCATATCCACAAAGTGCCCAGATGCCTGCTTTCAGCATCATGTAACAGCAGGCCAGAGGAGAGATGCCAGACAAAAAGCAGCAATATAATGTCAAAGTGTGCAACGCTGCAGACATTACTTAAAACAGATCAGGGCGTAACGTTACATTCTCCTGTTCATTTATCTTTTTATCCACTCAACACCCGTCTACATGCACATTTATATCAGTCCATTCAAACATTTCTGTCGACCATGCATACATACCCCTGTTCATTTACTATCTTAAGTCCATAAACATATATTTCTGTCCATGTATACATCACTTTAGTCAACACCAGAATCCTGTTTATTAACTTAAACATTGTTGAAGCCCAAACACTTACATTGGTTAAATGTACACACTGGTTCAATCTTTGTATGTGGTTATATTTTGTATTTTTGCTGATTGCCATCTTTTCTTATTGTTCTATTTTGTCTTTGCTTTATGTATAAATGAAACAGCTGAATCCTGAATTTCCTACAGGTTAAAAAAATATATATTAGTCAAACAGTGTTACTGTTTGATATTCAGCAGCTTAACAGGTGAAGGAAGTCCTATAGTCTATGCTATGTCACAGGCTTTAACATAAATAAATGTTTTGTTAAAACCATCCTACACCTTAAAGATGCACCTAACTTAGTTCCTACAGTTTACTGCTTTAAAATCAATTCACTTTAATCAACAACTAAGTTGAAAAGGTCTGTAGACTTCATGCTATTGTTTTAAGACTGATATCTTAGCAGTAAATGTTGGCAGAAATGTTCATTCTACAGATGCTGATGTTGTGCCAATAACACTGTGCATCCTTCATTATTGTTTTGGAAATAGACTTTCTAAATATTGGCGTTTGCATCTCTTCCATATAAGTTGGGATGGTGAAAAGAAATGCTGCCAACTTCCATATGTGCAATTTCTTTATGAACTAGGGTTGTATGGAAATTTTAAGTCAATAAAATAGAAGGTGATGCTGTCATAAAATTTCATGAAATAAAGGATGAAATGTAACCTGTAACAGATGTAATGAAACCACATCTGTAGTGTTCATGGTACTGTAATATTTATTCTTACAGGACTCACTTTGTCCAGTGACATTTTAAGTCATATTTAGACGTGTGGACCTTCACTCATGTTGTTATCCAAACACTGCTGTTGTTGCTCTGGAGCTTTGGTGGTGTGTCATTGTATCTTTATTTTCTCTATGATTGCAGCAGGCAAAATGGAAAAGGGCCTTTTTTGTTGTTTTTCTTGCTACAACTCCCTAAATGTGAGGAATTTAAAAACTGAAACTGACCACTGTATGTGCAGATCAAGTATTCTTCAATCATCGCATTAATTTTTGCTGCTCTTTCTATTCACAAGAAAACCAAAATAGGGCAGAATGCAAGATTTTTGATGTCTTTGTTCCTCACTGGAGAAAATTACCTCCATTATTGCCAGAAAGAGGCTTTTATTTTTGTGATATGAGGGAAAAATCATGGGGGGTTGGGTTGGTGTGGATGGAGAAGGGGGGCAAGTGGAGAGGAGGGGATGTTGGGGGTCTCACAGAGGCGGAGAACCTTGTGCCAGCTCACCCATGTGTGTAATGTGAAAACGGAGAGCCGGGGGTGACATAGTGAGGAGTGAGAGGAGGGAGCGAGGGAGAAAGGGAGGGGGGAAAGTGTGTGCAGGGGTGCGTGGGTGGGTACAGTGAGGGAAATAAATCTGAAATCACGATTCCCTTTTTGTATTTGACTCTCGATCAGAAGAAGAGGAAAAACAAAAACAGGGAGCTTCATGCAGGTGAAAGATAAAAAGCAGAGATGCAGTGATGCAGATAAAGAGCTGTGATTGGTCGTTTCTGTATCGACAGAGACCGTAAGCCTCCAGGGACGTGGCACCCTGACCCCCTGATGACTGTCAGGATGGGTGATAAACTGAGAGAATCACTTTCCTCTTCTCTGGAGATGAATGATAATGGGCAGTTCCCACACATCTGAAAAACGTGCATGCTTATAGCTGAAGAACAGGATCTGGGTAGGGTTTAAAGGCAGTTTATTGGATATTTTGAAGATGTGGGGTGACCCAGTGAATCTCAATTTTAGGCCTAGGAGCTGTTTTTTTAACATGGGTTCTCAATGCTTGTCTGAAAAAGTATTACATTTTGTTCTATTATGTTTTGCTGTGATAGTAAGAACATTGTGCTGGTTTCCAATTTCATTTTTATACCGCTATAATGGGATGTTAAATCTGGTTTTCCTGTAATAATGTATTAATGCCTCTACATCTCTAAAGGGTAACCATAATGTACTGGTTAATATAGAAAATGAAGTGAAATTAAAAACCTTTTTACAGGGCATCTGTTAAGATGAACTTTAAAAAAAACATTTTGGTCCTATCTATTTGTTCCATCATGTGATTTGTTTAATCATGACATAAATTGAACTGCTTTAAAATGTTTTGAATGTAGGTTTCATTTTTCCCTTAAGAAGGAAGTGTTGGGTCCTGAGTTAAACCAGCTGAAAACCACTGCTGTAAATTGTTATATTTAATCAGTTTGAGGTAGCAGTGTGATCATGAAAACAAGATAATCCAGGATTTGAGTTTGACAGTTCAAAATGCTTAGTTGTGCCCACTCTGTTACTTTGTAATGTGTGATAAATGGAGCACACCCTCCCTTCCTCTACAGAAAAGCATGTCCTCTTCTCCCCTCCACCAGCTCTCTTTTTAATTTAAGTGATGAGTGGAGTAGAGCTGGGAAATTATTTGAGTTTCATTTTCAATAACAACCACTGCCTCCAATGTTTTGGAAAATGAATAATCAAGCTTAGATGATTACTGTGCCACATGAAAATTTGAACTTCCTGTGTCTTTTTTTTCATTTCTCATTAGTTATATGTATTTGCAGCTTCCTGAACATGTATTCTCTAGTGCTCTGAATAAAAATGTTGGGAGCATTTAAGTTCAGTAATCTTATGTGCCACGTGTAGTAAAATCAGTGAGTAATCGTATTTTATTATTTTAATCCCAATATCTATCAAAATGATTGTGATTATTTTTGCAATACTTGAACATCCTTAGAGCAGAGAGATTTAAAAGGAGGATAACTATCAAGGAAACACATGAAATAAATCTTATCAGCTTGGTTTCATAACTTCAGGTCTGTATATACCTCAAACCCTTATTTTACATGGACTCCTCTTTTGCGTTAAATAATGAATTGCATTCTTGATGTGAAAACCACAGGGGTTTATTGTTTATCTAAGAGACAAGGACATGTTCATTTTACAGCTTTTATTTGATGTGTCTATATATTTAAATTTCTAGACCACATCTGTAAGCCTGTTTGCGTATCCTGATTCAAAAAAGAGCAGCTCCATATGAGATTAATGAAGCACTCCTCCCCTTTCCCCTGTCCTTAACAGAACTGTGTGTACTCCACTCTCCAAACCAAACAGCTCTCAGTTTCATTCAAGAGAGGAGCAGAGGGAGCCAAAGCAAGATGAAAAAGCAAAGGTGCTAAAGAAGATGACAGGATTGCAAATAAGCCTCAGTTACTTGGAACAACTTTAGTTTTGAGGAGTCAGACTTGGAACAAAACAAGATAACTTGCAGGATTTGTTATATATTTGTGGCTACCCACAACTTTGTAACAAAACATTTAATTAATCTGTTTGGTTTCATAATTTAAGATCAGTAAATCATATGAAGACTAAAACTTGAAAATCTCAATCAAACATGTTTTCTTCTGTCTGTGTTGAAGGATCAGTTTGGCACAGGAGTCAGATGTTGTATATTAAGAAAAAACATACTATTTATTCATTTATTTATTTATTTATTGCTGTCTTATTCTAAGTTTAGCCTCTTATTTTTCTTCTCTTTTTATCTCTTTTTATTTTATTTACCTCAGCCAATGAGGTTATGATATTGCCGGGATTTGTTACTTAGCTAGTTAGTTAGATTTTTGACAGGATATCTAAAACAGTTATGAATTGACTTTAATTTAATATTTCAGGGAATGTTGGTCATGGCACAAGGAGGAAGCGCTTAGATTTTAGTGGTGATCCGAATTCAGATTCAGATCCAGGGACTTTTTTTAAAAAGATTTGTTAGCATTGCAAGATAGGGCAGATAAAAGAAAAGCCTTGGCGGAGGTTTTTGCTCTCGTAGCACTTCCAGTTAAATATGCTTTATATCTTTTGATTCTCCTTTTAATCTTTCATTGTCTGATTTTTGAAAATTATTTGTTTTAACACTTTGAATAACATAATATATTTGTTTTAACTCTGTAAAGCACTTTGAGTAGCTAGTATGAAGGGCACTGTAGAAATAAAGTTGCTTTGCCTGTTTATTAGGGCTTAGTGAATATTTGGTGCTTCGACTCATTTAAAGCTCTGGAACAGATCCTCTGGCCTGTGGTGTTACAATGTCTGGTAACATAGACCATGTATGATAAATAGAGAACATCCTCCCTGTGCTTTACAACACGATATATGTGCTCTGCCCCTCCCAACAAAACAGCTCCCTCTTCAATTTAAGTGAGGAGCAATTAGAGGCAGAGCTCAAACTCTGATTGGTTTGGAGAAGAGAAAGCTTGCCTGGCTTTTGGTTGACGAAAAAGTAAAAAGACTTCAGTTATACTGAATCATTTTAGTTTGTAAAGATGCAAAGTCACTTGCAGATTATGTTACAAGAGTGGCTTTATCTTAAGTAAATACCACAAATGTGTTCATTTAAAATTAACATAAGAAGACATTTATAAAGTAACTGATCTCAATATCAATCGAAATAATTTTTCGTTTATAATAGTTTTTGCACTATTATTACATTTCACGCACTTCTGCTTGGGCCTAAAAATAGCAGATCCTTTTATTTTTTGTTTAATCTCAACCCAAATACCTACACACTCCCGACAAGTCCAATGTGTCCTTTTATTATTGTTATTGTCATGTGTACAGCAGGTCGTGAGAAGGTCTGCAGGGTGTCACGGCTGCTCTTTTCATCCTGCTGCAGCCTCCATCAGACAGCACGGAGCGCAGATCAGAGCGGGGCTGCAGCGCGCTGATAACAGCCCCTGTCATTAACTCTTTCTGTCAGGGATGAGAGCGAGGAGAGGGAGAGAGGGGAGCCATTTTCGATCCCACAATTGAAATTTAAAAAAGGGGGGGAAACGCATACGGAGCAGGAGGAGTATGTTGGAGCGATTTATTTGGCGCATATTTTCTTTTGCCTGGACTGGAGATACAGAGGCCTGATAAGGCTCGGCCTCCAAATGAGCTTGAACCATGGCATCAATACACAGCTTTAGCATATGACACCGGATCAGAAATGTTTATTTAGGGAGGATGAAAAGGCATATAAAAGACGTACTATTTACGCGCTTGTCTCTTTCAGGACTGAAGGTTTAGGTGCCATACTGACAACAGCATCATAACAACTGATCTTTGCTTAGAGCATTTAATAATGTGTTTGGGCTTAAATTTGGTGTTTATACTCCTTTAAATTTCTGGAACACATTTTAAACCTTATCTCATCTTGTGAATGGGTTTAAAAAATCAATCAAAAATGTAACTCCATCAAAAAACGAATCCAGTGCACACAATAGGATTCGTCAAGGGTCACATTGCATTTATTTTACGTGGCAAAATACATCTTCTCCGGGGTCATGGTCGACTTTCTTTAGTCTGATGTGGCACTCTGATCAAAAATAATAATGCTTTCCCATCTGAGGTTATTCTTTCCTGCTGGTCCTTTCAGGTTACAGCGCACAAAGGCCTCGTTTTATTTCATCCCTATGGTTCAAAAGGTAGAGCAAATACAGTGGATGTTTGCAGCAGAGCAGGTTACAGTCAAGTGTGAGTGTTTAAGTTCAGACTGTTAGGCCGAGGCTTCGGATCACATGATGGTGCAGTCTGCAGCCTGGGGAAACAGTGCGCACATGCTGGACACAAAATACTACTGACAGAGCGATGTCAACAATGTTTGTGGAGCACGCTAAATCAGTGATATCAATGCTTTGTAGGAGTACTTTACATGATGAATGGAATAAAACTGAAAAAATGTATGTGTATTATTTCTATTTCTATTCGAAAGGCAGAAAAACAAACAAAGGTTTTTGAAAAATCTAAATTTCCTAAAATACAAATCGAACATATGCGCATTGGCATTGGACAAAGAAATACAGATTTACACACAGGATTTTATCTACCACTTTATATATTTTCTTACATACTTCTGCGTTTTAAATGTAGAAATGTCGAAGCATGCACATTTTTCTCAACGAAAATCCCGCCATGTCTTAGACAGCATCTTTACTACACACTGAATGACTAAATGGATGAATGAGCGTCCTGAATGAAGTCTACACTGAAAACACAGCCGGAGGAAGTAAAGTAGACTAAACTAAATGCGCAACATCAAGAGGACAAATGCCATTTAAAAAATAATTCCTTTAGAAAACACTGCTATCCCAAGTTTAATATCTTACCATCATTACGCAAAGATAAAACGCATGAACATATTTCCTCAAAATCAAACGCACGAATTTTAAGATCAGTTCCTGTAATCCCAGACACAGCGCGGGGGAATTTTTGATGCTCCGCGTCCTCTCCTTAAAATAACTCAATTAAAAGCAAAAATTAAAAAGGACTAATAGATTTACATTATTTTATAGGCTCCAAGGAGTTTGTGTTTTCTCCAAATTCCAGCCTCCTTTTATACGAGTAAAGTTATGCAAGATTCGAGGCCCCCGGAATGTCATTGGATGTTTGGATGAGGTATTATAGATTATGGGTTGGGGAAGGGGTGGTGGGGGTACTACAAGCACCTCCCCTAGAAATGCAGCAAATCTCTCCCGTTTTCTCCTGGTGGGGCACTGGGAGGGCTGGAGACGTGCTTTGCATTGGCAGGCTGATGAGGACACGTGTCTCCTCCCTGCCTCCCCCCCGGGCTCCACGGTACCGCATTGGCATCAGTAAAGGCACCTGAAAGCCGACAACCGACTCCTGGAAACGCTGCCTGCCACCCTCTAACCCGGCAGAAAGCGATCTTATAGCCCCCTTTCTGAAACCTGTGGCGCGCCTCCTTTTCCTGTCGTGCGTAAAGCTTTTGCGCACCCCGCCAAACTGCCTGAGAGACTGGAAAGGTGCGCTACTCGTCGAGCATCAAAGCGCAGTGCCAAGATGCAGAAACGGAGCAGCGACGTCTGAAGGTGACATGAACCTGGGAATAATCAAAAGCAGCAGGCGTTCACTGAAGAAGTGGAGATAGCAACTGAAAACCTTTTGGTGTCTTTAAACTCAACTTGTGCTTTTTTCCCCCCGCGTGGTTTTATCTAATGCAGAGCGCCAACAGCTGCCACCACAAGTAGCCTCACGTTTTTTTCTGTCTGGAGGAGAGAAACACTAATTAAACTGCGGACAGATCCGGGAGAGGAACGAAAATGGCGACGTTAATCAAAAGCAAGCTTTCTAATAAACTCTCAAATGCAGCCACCGCGGTCAGCAACAAATCCCAGGCAAAGGTGAGCGGCATGTTCGCCAGGATGGGCTTCCAGGCCGCCACCGATGAGGAGGCTCTGGGCTTCGCCGCCTGCGATGACCTGGACTACGACCACCGGCAGGGCATGCAGATGGACATTTTGACAAGCGAGGAGATGGGAGGAGAGGGCGCGGGGGATGGAGACGCGCTGGAAGGGGACAGCCACTACCAGAGGGACGGCACCGGTCCGCCGCACTCAGCGTCGAAGGATGGAGGTTCGACGAACGAGCTGTCTGAAGTCAAACCAAAAATCACCGCTTGGGAGGCGGGCTGGAACGTCACGAATGCGATCCAGGTAAAGACGCCATGAGAGTAAACGGGCGGGTCCGGCGCGTGGTTCTATTTGGCTTTGCGCCTCCGGAGGACCGATGAAATTTGAGAAATACGCACACCTAAACGCGTAAAAATATTCTCTACAAGGACAAAACATTTCCCTTCTAAACTCAGCTGTATTGAGCCATTCTCCATTAATCTATAAACTCATTAACACCAATTAAGTGTGAGTTATTAATAGTTTTGTTAACATCTAACTGGGTCATATTCCAACATATTTTCTTTGAAGCAATGCAGAAATTTCAAAGCTGCTATTGCGCTAAAAAGGGAGGTAGTGGATGCCCTGTGCCCCCCTCCTCTTTTTCTCCTCCTCCTCTTCCTCTTCATAACACATTCTTTGTCTGCAGGTGTATGTCCAATGTCATCAGTGCCCGTACCTGAAAACAGATCACCTGCTTTAACGCATGGGAATGAGTATACGGCGCAACAATCTGAAAAGAGATGAAGTAAAATCAGTTTATCCAACTACTTTGGTTTTCTTTGTGATCGAATGCTGGAGTGAAGGTGTGGAACTGACTTTATATTTTTAGAAAATTGACCTATATTTAGGATAGAAAGTTTTAAGAGTCGCACACATTCCAATATTCTTAGGTCAAATTAATTCAAGTGAGAAATGAGCGACAGAAAAGACTTTTACGCACGGCTAATTACGCACAAGGTGTGCACCCTTTAAAGGTGTGTATTTGATGTGTAAATGAGAGCTGACCACGGCCTAAAGCACGCAAAAGTTGCTCGACAGTGGAGTCCCTGGTGTGTGTAGGCTCTGCGACAAAAATCCCTCGACGCAATCCTTTCATGCCTTATCACGGCTGTGGTCACGGCAGTCACCGTGACGTCAGAGTGTCTCCTCCAGCTCTGGGTGACGTCACAGGCGGGCGGATGCGCTCAGAGCGAAGTGGAAAACCCACAACATGCAAACCGGGAGTTACATCTCCATCTACTGAAGAGCCAAAGCTTCAATATGACTGCAATACATATGTAAAATATAAAGAGATTAATAAGTGATGGCTTAGTGATCCAATCTTTACATTTGACGTATTAATCATGTATTTACTCTTTTTAATGTCTCCAGGGGATGTTTGTTCTTGGGTTGCCCTACGCCATCCTGCATGGAGGATACCTCGGACTCTTTCTCATTATTTTCGCCGCCGTGGTGTGCTGCTACACTGGGAAAATCCTCATTGCCTGCCTGTACGAGGAGGACGAAGACGGGCAGCTGGTCCGTGTGAGGGACTCCTATGTGGACATTGCCAACGCCTGCTGCCAGCCCAGGTTCCCGGCTTTAGGTGGCCACGTCGTGAATGTAGCCCAAATCATAGAGCTCGTGATGACTTGCATCCTGTACGTGGTGGTCAGTGGGAACCTCATGTACAACAGCTTCCCCAACATGCCCATCTCCCAGAAGTCCTGGGCCATCATCGCCACCGCCGCCCTGCTCCCATGCGCCTTCCTCAAGAACCTGAAAGCCGTCTCCAAGTTCAGCTTGCTGTGCACGTTGGCCCACTTCGTTATCAACATCCTGGTGATCGCCTACTGCCTCTCCAGGGCGCGGGACTGGGCCTGGGATAAGGTGAAGTTTTACATCGATGTCAAGAAGTTCCCCATCTCCATTGGGATTATCGTGTTCAGCTACACCTCGCAGATCTTCCTGCCGTCCCTGGAGGGGAACATGCAGAAACCGAGCGAGTTCCACTGCATGATGAACTGGACTCACATTGCTGCCTGCATCCTTAAAGGCCTCTTCGCCCTCGTGGCCTACCTGACCTGGGCTGACGCAACTAAGGAGGTCATCACAGACAACCTGCCCCCCGGCATCCGAGCCGTCGTCAACATCTTCCTCGTGGCCAAAGCTTTGCTGTCCTACCCGCTGCCGTTTTTCGCTGCCGTAGAGGTATTAGAGAAAACCTTTTTCCAGGAGGGGGGGCGCGCCTACTTCCCAGACTGCTACGGGGGCGATGGACGCCTAAAATCCTGGGGACTCACTCTCCGATGTAGCCTTGTTGTGTTCACCTTGCTCATGGCCATCTATGTGCCACACTTCGCCCTCCTCATGGGTCTCACCGGCAGCCTGACGGGCGCAGGCCTGTGCTTTCTGCTTCCCAGTATCTTCCACCTCAAGCTTTTATGGAGAAAGCTGCAGTGGCACCAGGTTTTCTTTGATGTCGCCATCTTTGTAATAGGAGGTATATGCAGCATATCCGGCTTTATCCACTCCATGGAGGGGCTCATAGAGGCTTTCAAATACAACATAGAAGAATAGATTCAAGCCATTTGCTGGAGATAGATGTTATTTGCAACTCCCCATTTAGTGAGAAAAATAAAGTCACGACTTTGCAGCAAGCGCAGCCCCCACCCCCTTCTGCTTAATCCATGCGTAAATGCGCGCACAGACCACATTTACGCACACATACAGTCTTGCATCATTAAATAAATGCGCGCACACAGAGAGGGAGATAGACCCGATGGCATCGAGGGAATCAAACAGCACACTATATGGACAGTTCATGTTGTATAAATATGCGAACAAACGTACATAAACATATTTTCCAGTGGAGTGAACGTTTACAATATCGATCTAAACAAAAATTTGCAAGAAGGGCAGTTTGTCCCAGCGCTCTAGTTTGTGATGGACGGTATAATGTGATTAAATGAGGACTAAGATACATTAAACGAGTAAAATATTTCAAAAATGCACCCTCTTCTTCTGTAGGTTATTTGAATCTTATGATTATGGGCTTTGAATGTGGTGTTAGAGGGACTAAAATGAAACAAAGGCAATAACCAGCAGTAAAACACGATGTGTGTTAAAAGATAGACAAGTCTGTGTGGAAATTGGACCTCCCCCGAATAGTTCAAAATACTTAAAATGCAAAATGTTAAAGAACACAGCAGCTATACAAACTATGCATTGAATGTATGATATTTCAGTCACAACGTATTAAAAAACTGGGAAGTCGAAATTCAGAACATAATGATTTTTCGTTATTTTCTGCGTTAAAGTGTAAAACTTTTTTTCCAGAATTGAAAATGATTTATTGAGTTCTTCAATCGGCAATAATAAAAATCCCAACATTTCGGTCCACATTCCTGCTACAGACGGGGACCCCTTATTGAAATCTTGCACACACAATTTCTCACAATACTTTCCATTTTATTAAAAAAAAAAAAAAAAAAGGCCTGTTCTGGAATTAATCCGAAAGTCTCCCGTGTCGAAAATTCGGTGTCTGAAAATCTTGGGGAGAAAAAACACAAGAAATCATTTTAAGAGGAAAATGTGCATACAGACATTTTTCATTCTGTGCAATGCAATGGGTCCTGTGGAAATGTTATAAAACCGTATGTGTAGTGTGTTCTTGTGGTTTCAAAAAGATGGAATGTATATCTCAAAGTCGTTATCATATATCGTGAAAATTAATATTAAAGAATAAAGACATAAGTGAAATTCTATTGTAAAAATGTGTGTGGTTTTATGTAAAACGACAAAACGGTCAGATCATGTATTTTTTTTTCTCTCTATAATAAAAGACAGAAAATGTTGGAGACAATAGTGGCATTCATATTTTTTTTAGTGAAAGATTAGGTTAATTCACAGCATGCACAGTTCTTGAATATGAGAGTGTATTGATGAATGTGAGAAAGTGATGGTCGTCGACACAGGCCTGTTGTTTTCGCAAATCGCTCCTAGAAATCATGGAGTTTCCTTACACATTTCCTATTTTTATTTAGAGATTTTACGCAATCAGTTCTCATTGGGGCCTTGTATTTCTACATGCTCCAGTAACGAGCATTTTGACAGATTTTCTGCTGCAGGCATCAGGCCTTCTGCTCGACCTGTTCATCCACTGTGTTGATTTTCTTTCCTGCGCAACATCTGAGCAAACCATTTATTCTGAGGGGGATAATCCTGCAGCTGTCGAAATATTAAACTAGCTGGTTTGCACTGATTTAGGAGAACAAGGACAGAGTGTACCGAAATTATCACTTGAGAAAAAGGGTTGAATTACAAGCGACGAAATAAATACTCCGCTTTTCAAATAGATAACAGGATTATCTGCTGAAAACTCAAAGAAATGCAACAAAATGCACTGACAGGGCTCAATATTTTGGATAATGCTGCTACAGCCAAGCTTCAGGCTTCGTTTATTATCCGAAATCAGAGCTAATTTTCAAATTGTAAACGCATAAATCTCATTTTTAAACGATTTTGAATGACCATAATTCATCAATAAACCTGATTAAATTATGTAAAATGTATAAATGTTTTTAAAGTGATGGAATTCCAGTCAATAATCACGTTATAGACTAATTTACCGCTGTTTGTGTCTCTACCGTCTCCATTTTATACTACCTTCTCCATGCCTGGAGAGCCCCCTAGCGGACAAGAGAGTGGTAGCATAGACCTGAAGATGAGCGCATCAGGCCACTGCTCACTCTGACCGACTGCATTACTTTTCAGCAGCAGGGTGGAAAGTCACTCAACACATTTTAGTCGTTACTGTAACCGAGTAGCTTTTTGGAGTAGTTTACCTGATTATTTTATGTTCCTTGTTGATGCTAAAAGAGAAAACAAGACAAAGTTATTTTTTAGTCACCATTACTTATTTTGATTTCCTTAAAACCAGTAGATAAAATCTTTATCCATAAATGTGATAAATGAAGGGATAAAATACAAAGTCAGTGGATGTGAATTCTCATTTGCATTTCATGACTAATGTATTCAAGCAGAAAGCAGAACTCATGACCCTAAAGTTAAAGAGTGGAACAATGCAAGTATAAACACATTTAACCTGTCTGAGAGTCCTGTATATCAGTGTGAATTTTGTTGACTGATTATTTTTGTCATAGTTTTTGTCAACAACGTTTTTTCCCCTGATGAAAACTAGACTATAACTGACGAAAAGTAAAAATAAATTAACTGACATTTTCATCAACAAATAAAAACTAGACTGAAATGTTTGACAGAGACTTAATCCAATCAGACCTAATGTCGTAATGTAGAAAGTAGACATAAGTTAGGAATATATCCAATCACAGCTACTTTGGTTGTGTTGAAACGTTGGATGAGTTAAGAGGGACAGCCAATCACAACTGCCATAGCTTCACGGTGGTTGGATAAGTTGGGGAGCGATCCAATCAGAGCTATTCTCTTTAAGAATTGTTATATTCATGTAGAGCAGGTTCACTGTTGTCAATTCTGGTATTGTAACTGAGATGCTCTGCCAGGTACCCTAAATAAAGGTGACTGCATTTCACACAAAAGTTAAATTTGTTTCTGTTAATTTATACATTCAACTTTACTAGCATTCAATAAAGGTTTTCTGGATATTTCATTTTATCTAAGACTAAAACATGACTTCAGAAATTCAAGGAAACATTAAGAAATGCCTTACACTTCATATTTGAGTCGACTAAATTTACAGTAGGTTAATAGTTGTGAAATTTCATCAACTAAATTTAAACTAAAATTAAAACAATTTAGATGACTAAATTATGTCTAAAACTAAAATATATTTTAGGCAAAAGACTATAACTAAAACTAAATTAGAAAGTGCTGTCGAAATTAACAGTAGTGTATATACTGAAAACTAATGGAGTGAAGGGAATTCAGTCAGACCTAATTAACCTCACACAGCTGGATTCAACACATCCATGTATGTCATAGATCAGTAAAGAGGTGCATTCTGTGCGTCAAATAAAGACAGAGGTGCTGCCACAGATGTTGGGTCCTATTAGAGGATATCGAGCTGGACCCTATTATAAAACCAGCTCTGCAGTTTCTGAAACCAAGCATAAAGCAAAGTGAACAAACAAGTATGACAAAAATTAGTTTCAAACAGAGGAAAAACACTACTCAGATAAATTTAGAGAGTAAATGGTAACTTGAACTATACATAGTTATTTTCATAATAATAGCAGTGTGTTTAAAAAGGTGAGTAAACCTCAAAATTCTTCAAATAAATTTTATTTTAATGCACACAAATGCATTGGGGACACTGCCCATTCTATTTCAAGGCAAGAAAATTGGAAAAAGTAATTGAATTTGATAATATTTTACAGAAAGTCAAGAAATAAAATGTTCAAAAAATAGCAGTGTTGATATCTTTATTTACAAACTCAAAAATGTAGTGTGTAAACTAAGAATTGCTTGATGATTCAACTTAACTGAGAATCATAAACTAATATTTAGTTGCATAACCACGGTTTTTGAAAAAGATTCAAAACTTTTACAGATCACACATTTGTTTTGCTCTGTAACCATTTTTTCCCAATGAACTAAACATTTAAACAATCTTTTTAGTACGGCTAAAGCATAATGAAAAATATAAAATCCCCAATGAATGTTCAAAAGGACCCTTTCTAGTTTTAATATGATTTTATGGAAAATAACTGATGCAAAAGATGCCAGATTACTTTTTTGCAATTAGTTTGATATTTTTTAAATATTTGTTTGTATTGAAGAGACAGATTTTGAAAGAACTATGGCAAAGGTTAATGAATTGATGTGTTAAAATACTAATGTAGTTCTCCTGATAATCATAGCCCTTCAGAATCTTCCTAACCTTTTCCCCCTTCAGTCACACTGGATGAAGAAAAAAACAAATCAAAAAACTACTTTAAATGTCTGAATTGACAGAAATATAACAAAAAAAAAAACATTTTTTCATTTGACTTGTGCTGTCAAGATTAAATAATTTTAGCTGTAATATTAAAAGCAATTTTAGATGTCCTGATACTGTAATAATACTTGAAAATGAAATATCGGTTCAGTATTATACCTGATGGATCAAAACAGGGGGTCTTTAAAGTCCGGAACTGGAAGTTTATCAAAATCATTAAGCTTAAAACAAATTATTTACTATTCAGTATGTCAGGATAAATTGCTCTTTAAGAAACATATCTGGTTTTCTAAATTTATTTGGTCAAACAGAGTGTGCTTATGTAAATTTATGACTCATAGTGTACAGACATATACTTTCACTGATGTTTTTCAGTCTCATTTCCTTCATATCAGAGCAAACTGTTTATACAATTTTAAAAAATATATAATTTAGGCAAAATCATATACTGTAAAATTAAACATAATCAAAAACTCGAGCTGCTGGTCTTCTGAAACCTAACGGCAAAATGTTGTCAAAATACTCAGTACATTCAAAATAAGGGACTTTCTACTTTAACTTCAGGAGATTCAATAAGTGAAACTTTGACCTGTGGTTTTACAAAAGTAACTGTTCTTTCACTTGAGGACATCAGTGTTTCATCCACTCCTGCTTTTTGGGGTGCTAAATTCTGTGGGAACAAAACTTTGAACTAACAGAAGCTTAAATTTGTAAAGCTGAAGCACCAAAATATTTTAAACATTTATTTCACTGCATTTTATCTCACATGTTTGAGACAATACAATATGGGACATACAAGGGGGGATTGTTGAGTTAAATTAAATTGTTGTCAGAGAACAAACGTTGGCCAGCACTCAAATAAATGACAGGCCACTGTAATGCATATTTTAACATGTGATTAAACGAGGGGCTTTACTCCTGTCAAAATTTAGAACTTGGAGAGTAAAATATACTGATTAATAGCATAAAATTTCTTCACCAAGAAAGAAGCTGTGTTTTCCTCTCCTTTCTCTTTTGAACAAAGGAATAAAATTTGATTGTAAGAAATCACCAGAGATTTTTTTCCACCACATGCAAAACTAAAGACCTTGCTGAGGTAGATGTCAGTCAAGCAGATCAACTATTGTGCTACTGAAACTGCCTTAATTGCAACGTCTGTGGTGAAAAAAATCCATGCAGTACAGTTTATAAATGAAAATGAAGCTGGTGAGTTCTTTTTTGGTTTTCAGAACCACTATATGCACATTTAGGACATGATTTAGACTTTGTCAAAAAGAATCAAAAACCACACAAAGGCTCATAGGGCCTCTTAAGTTTACAGTGCCTTATAGAATAAAGAATCTGTTGTGAGACTGCAAAAGTTTTCCCCATTGATCTCCCAATCTGTGGAGTCTGCACAAGCAGGAGTTCCTCCCATCATCCACTGTTTCAAACCTCTCCAGGTCAGAGTGTA
This sequence comes from Cetoscarus ocellatus, assembly GCA_037902135.1. NCBI lineage: Eukaryota > Metazoa > Chordata > Actinopteri > Labriformes > Labridae > Cetoscarus > Cetoscarus ocellatus. Next base: position 1,382,978 of record JBAMNC010000554.1, read on the forward strand.
CACAATGTTGAGAGGCAAAGCACATGAACTCATTAAATCTTAAACACAAGTCTTCATTTTCACAATGATACTTGTTATTTTTGTATACTGCAAATTTTTCACCTGATTTTTTGAGAACAAACTAGAAGTCAAATACATCAGGGCCTCCACCTGCCATTATCTGTCAAATGTGCTGCAGTACATATAATATATAATAGGGGCTGGGCCTTACACTGGGATGCATTTTTATTGGACAGCTTACAGCAATTAAGTCCTTTTCACACATGCAACCCTGGCATTTCCTAAAATCCATCAAGTTAACCTGACCTTATTCACACTAGGTAGAGGAGTAGATGGTGAAGGGAAACAACAGGGGGGCAGCAGACAAAAAGCGAACCTTAAAACCACAACAAATTCTTTCACTGCACATTTTCTGATTTGAGGATACTTAGGGGGGCAGAAGGAAAGCCTCAGAGGACCTGATGTGGCCCCCAGCCCACCAGATGATGAACACAGTTCTAGGAAGTAGACAATTGAACATGATGAAAGTCTGACTAAATGTTTGGGTCAAACAGTCATCTCAAATGTAAGACCTCTCACAAATGAAAAAACGATTTTGAAGGTCATCATAGCCTTAAATAACAAAACTCTAACAGGACTTCTTCACACTTTAGAAGGATCTGCAGCATCTCGCTGAGCACCTCCTAAACAACACCATAGAAGTTGAACATCAGTTTACCTACAAGTCAAATAAGGCTTCTGAGTGGTTGGTGAGTATGTCATTTCAGCTCGTTTACTGTGAGTCAACTCTCTGTCAGAAACATTTTTACTTTAGACATTTTATTTGAACAGAAATTAAAATTCATTAAAGAGAGCAGTTAGACAGCAACAGCAGAAAGATCACTCCCTTGAATCTGTAACATCCTCTGGCACCCTCTGCTGGCTGCATACTGAGGAGCTTCATAACAGTGATCCTTTTGCTCATTGGACAGTAGTGCAAAGTCTCCCTAACCAAGAACCTCTGTCAGTAAACTGAGAGCTTAAAATGTGCACATGACAACACATTAAAATACTTTTAACTGACGGAGCAGCTTGTTTGCAAAGTGACGTACTCCACAGATCATAAATTACTTTTTATTTCAAGTAAATGTAATTCTGAAAAGCTCAATAAAACTTTCATAATTATGCAAAAAACAGTGAAATATTTACAGGCAATAGATGCCATTGGTAAGTAAGAAGAAACTCACAAAAGGATATGTGGATTAAAGATAAGAAAAACACATCCAAGTGGCTCAAGCTGTCTGCAGCAAAGGACGTCGTCATGGAGTGATGTTATAGTCAGCATCGAGGACAAGCAGATAGTGATACTCAGCTGCACAATGACAGGAATGTTTTCATCTCTGTACAGATGGTGTTGTGCACGAGTCCACACTCAGCACTGATGTAGGGGAAACAGAAAAGCTCATTGGCTTGTCTCCTCATTGATCTGGGTTGTAGGTTTTTTAGTGGCGTTCTCAACCACCCAGGGGTGGGACAGGACCCCCTGAATGGGCAGTCTTTGCATAGGGTTGTGCTTCAGCAGCCTGGCAACTAAGTCCTTGGCTCCAGTGCTGATGGTAGATTGTGGTGGGTAAGTGTACTCCACCTGGTTGGGAAAAAGCAGAAAAACGTGTGGATTAATGGTGATGTAGAGATAAAGATACAAAGACAAAGTGATCCATTAAAAACGTTTGGACAAAAATGGACAAGCAGAAGGATTTGAGCAAGTTTGACAAGAGCCAAACTGTTATATCTAGTCGACTGGGTCAGAGCATCTCCAAAACTGTCGCTCTTATGGGGTGTTCCTGGTCTGTAGTGGTCTGAATCTGTCAAAAGAGGTCCAAGGAAGGAACAGTGGTGAGCCGGCAACATGGTCAGGTTAAGTGGTTGAGCCATCTAATTGGCGAGCCACAACTTTACCCAGCTTCCCCGTGCAGTCAGCAGCTGCAGTGGGTAACTAAATCTATTTTAAATGACGACTTCCACCCTCTGCATGGTCACTTGCAGCCTCTACCCTCTGGACGGAGGTTTTCAGTCCCACAGTGTCACACAAAACAATACAAAAACAGCTTTGTTCCTGCTGCTGTAACCGAGCAGAACAAGCTGTAGTAATGCTTGCACACACATATTTATTCATTTAAGTCTTCATTTGTTCCTAACCTGGCTTTATCCATGAAGTAGTAAACCTGATTTTTTTTATGAGTTGACATTTCTCTTTTTCATTTGCCCTGATTTTTGGAAACCATAAGCATTAAATCATTTTGTTTTTTTATCGTTTTTATAACCCAATTCTATGGGTTTTAATCGGGGTTAGTACATTTAAAGTTTTCCTGTTGTGTTGCTCTGTTAACATTTGTTTTGTAATATGTGTGTTATTATGGATGTCTCTGTGTGTTATGATGGATGTGTCCATCTCTCTGGTTGTAAAACAAGTTTACCCATGGGTAGAAATAGAGTAACCTGAACCTGATGGTCATGGGCGGCAAAGGCTCACTGATGCACATGAGGAGCGAAGGCTGGCCCGTGTGGTCTACTGTTGCTTAAACTGATGGTGCTGGTTCTGATAGATGTTTCAGGATTCACAGTGCATCACAGTTTGTTGCACGTGGGGCTGTATACAGACCAGTCAGGGTGGCCGGTGGTCATGTTATACCTGATCAGTGTGTGTCATAAAAGCAAATTCAGTTTCAATTTAAGAATTAAAGTCAAGCTGAAATTCTGCTCTGTAAATGTGTACAAGCACAATATGTAGTTTAGATGTGGGCAGGCTGGTTTACATTAACACTGAAAGCCGCACTGATTTCACATTAAATTCTTGACAATAACATTCAATCAGTCCTGACCCTTAACCTCACAAAGTGACATATGGGTCTATGAAGTTTTATTCAGAGCCAACAGACTTCAGCTGAAGCTTTTTTATTTCCATTCCTTTACCTTTAAAATGTGTTCTAATGCCTGGAGTTTTAAGTCTTACTTCCATTCAGTTTAACAATTAAAAGAACATGTACATGTGTTATGTCAAGTACTTTGTCCAGATTGCTTTAGAGTGCCAGCAGATCAGTTCTTCAGTTAGTAGGACTAGTATTTATTTAAAAATATGAGCTCCTTAAAAAAGGTCACGTTTTATCATGAGCACTAGAGTTTCCTGTCAATCAGGAAAATTCTCTATTTAACTGTTAAAATAATATTTTATATTGAATCTAAATGTAATTAAAAGAACCCTTATGATGAGCTGGACTGTCACAATAAGAGTAAATGGTAAATTCTTGTACAGGACAGACCTGGTGTTCTTTACAAAAAAAGATATAAATCAGATTTCCCCCAGATCAACTGAAAGGACTTGAGACATACTCCTACACTGAACATTTGCAAAGCCAGTACTGAGCATCCGTATTTAAAAATATAATGCAAAAAAATGCAGTTTTTAAAGTGCCAAGTCATTTTCTTCTTACCCTTGATATCCTACGGTAGGTGTCCTCATGAGATTTGGCCTCAAATGGAGGTTTTCCAACCAGAAACTCGTAGCAAAGGACACCAAGACTCCAAAGGTCTACCTTTTCATCGTGAGTTTTACCCTCAATCATTTCAGGGGGCAAGTAATCTAGAGTTCCACACAGAGTCGATCTCCTGAATAAAATTAAGAGGAATGGGTGGAGTTAGTTTTTTAAACTAGTAACATAGGACAAATTAACAAGTGTTCTTTAAACTTTGAGAAAGAAACATGATTACACACACTATAGTCAAAGTACCTAATAGTTCATTCTATCCAAAGCTCATTGCACAGAGATTTTTTAATGCATAAATTAAGTCTGTAATCCAATAGCTGTGAAAAACTGCAAAGTTAGGCTACCAGTTAATCTAGCAGCTAAGTTGGTTGTGTGGTTCTTTCACTCCTTGGAAATAAGAACAGAGAAATCACTGTATCCATCCACTCTTGTAAAGTAGCCAAGAGTAAAGCGGGGTTCACCTGCCAGTAAGGAGCAACAGAATGAACCTGATAGCTTCTGGGTGTGTTTCCTTATTATCAGTGGTCCAGTTTTACAAGCCTCACACATTAATAAGAGTTATTATTTCTGCAAAACTATTTAAACTACCTAACTGCTGATAGTGTGGGTCATGTGCAGTGGCTCTGAAGAGTCAAACAGACCCAAACAACAAAGTGCATATAAGCATACCTGGAGGACGGTGTGTGAACAGACCAACCAAAATCTGCTATTTTAAGCTCCCCATTGGCACCCAGCAACAGATTCTCTGGCTTGATGTCCCTGTGGATCACTTTCTTGGAGTGGCAATAGGTGAGGGCGTCCGCCAGCTCCATGATGTACTAATAATGTAAATGAAACAATCAATATATCATTCATTAAATACTTATTTGAGAGAATCTCTTTCACCTTTGAATATTCAGATGATATAGAGAACTCAAAAGGGTAATATTAAACTTTTACATTACTACAGATGTATCACACTGTTAACAACATGTAAAGAATCACTTCCAACTAAAATTTTTGAAGCTGCTCAACTTTGAAATAAAAGCTCAGTTAACAGTGTCATAGGAAAAACTTGTTATATGAAGACTTACAGTAGCACTCCTCTCCTCAGAAAAGCTCCCACAGCGCTGCAGCTCTCCGTACAGTTCACCCTTTGGTGCAAACTCGAGGATCAGATACACACGAGAGGGATCATGGAAGTAACCATAGAGACGCAGGATATTGGGGTGCCTGCAGGTTGCGGATGCATAGAGGTTGTCTTATTAAATGCTGGTTGAGCTTTTAACATAACTTAAGACTGGAAACGTAACAATTGGCACTGTTAACATTAAGCTCATATCTGATGGAGATCAGCTATTTGAGTGTGATTTTTATACCTCTGAAAAGTGCACGATAAAGGGCAGAACAGACCGGCATGAGTCACTCTTTGTTTAGAGTCATAACAAGAAGTTAAGTTGACTTGAATAACGTGTTTCATCCTGCTACACAGACACATTTTAGCCTCACTGCTGTGTGACATGTCAGATGAGCATGTCCAAATGAAGCACAAATGTCATAAGCACTAGATATCATAGAACTCAATGCAAAAACCCCTCTGTCATACATGTAGCTTTCACAGTGAGCAGGTCTGTCAGAGGTGCAATACACTGTGGTCGTGAAACAAAAACAGATTTACACTGAATGTTCGTCAAAAAAGGACATTTTAGTTTAGTTGCTGACTGCCTGATGATTTTAAAAGAAGTAACTATATAGCCAATGTTTGTAATAACCAAGTCAGTTACTTTTCCGGTAATTTGAGTGGTCATGTTTAAATAAATCAGTCTCAGCTTTGCACTGGCCATCAAAATTAACTTTTATCCCTCCACTGTTTTTAAAATACATGAAATCTCACAGCCACTAACATCTCAGATTCCTTTAAGAAAGCAAATGATGAGGATGATCATGTGGGCAGAACTTCTACTGGTTGGTTAAGGTACCATCATAACACAATGGCCCTGTCCTATTATCTGCACTTGCAGGGTTCCCACTCTTCTAGAAATCATTTTCCAGGACGTTTTCAGAAAAGTTGTTACCCCGGAGATCTGAATCACAGGGAAGCTGAATGAAGGCAAAAAACAACTGATAGGAGAAGAAATGTCTTCGAATAAAATTGGAAAGTTAATTATGAAATTCATGCTAAGACACACATATGCATCAAATCATGGATGGAAATTAAGCTCTGGGCTGTTGAAAAATAATGTAAAGGGTGTCAATATTTACTTTCTTTTGAATTCAATAAAGTTCATTGATAAGTGGCTACTTACAAGGTACAGAATGAAGAAATGCTAATGATTCATAACCATAACAAGTGCAGACAAATCTGTAAATAAAAATATACATGTATCTAAGGAATAAATGTTTGTCTTTCAGTCAGGCAAAGGGCTGATCCTGCTGCAGTGTGAAAAGAATTTGGAAAAAATATGTTTCTGATGATGTACTTTGGTGATTTCTCAGTAATTTCAGCAGCAGAGCAGTATACAGGGCTATTAGGATGGCCCTCAATTGTTTTCTTCTTGAAGGTCATCTCTTTAGTGCAAAACATATTGACGCAATAAGTCATGTTTACAAAAATGTCCCATTACTGCTCTGAACAGTCCCTTTGTGCACTTTCAGGGAGACTTTAGGGCAGAAGTGTGGGTATTTGGACAGGGCATGTGACTTTATCAGTTATGAGATCTGAATGCTCCTTTACCTGAGGTGAGACTGTATCTCCACTTCCCTCCTCAGCTGGTGCTCCACCCCAGCCTTCTCCAATTGTTTCTTGAAGAGCACCTTCAGAGCCAGGATGAACTTACTCTGGCGTTCTCTAGCCAGATACACGTTGCCAAATTTTCCCTTTCCTAAGGGGCGACCAATGTCAAAGTTTTCCAAGCTCCATCGTTTGCTGTGTGAGCAGAAATGTACATGTTGGAACCAAAAGTGGAAAAAAAATGTGTGATTTTTAACAACGATATGAAAGAAACTCTTAACAGTTATCAAACAGACCTTGATATAGAGGTTTTGACAGAGTCATTCTTGACTGGTTTGTTGTCTATAAAGAAAAAAAAGATGAAAATGTAAATGACGCCCAAAAAACTACACACAAACCATGCATTTATATGTCTTGTTAAGACGTATTATTCTTACTCTGTGGTTTGTCCTGCTTTGTTGGATCTGATGGTGGTTTTGCTGGCTCTGGGTTCACCTTGGGTACCTCTGTCTTTGACTGGTTTTGCTGAGGAGTCTGTTTGGGCTGTGCTGCAGGATTTCCACTCTGAGCAGCAGGGTTCACATTCTGACTGGTCGGGTTTGAGGGCTTAGCAGTGACAGAGACATGAGGTGCTGGTTTCTGGTGGCTCACAGGACGCTGAACACGCTGAGGTCCATTTGACACACCAAGGACCCGCTGATGTGCAATTGGTGTAACTACTGCCATCTGAGATTGCTGGGAGACAGGAACCCGCTTTGGCCCATTGCTAATTATCTGCAATCAAAAAAAATAATAAAATGGGATCTCATGGTTTGATATTCATCCTAAAACACGAACACTAGAGCTTTTTATTCTGTGTGCTTTGGCTCACAGGCCATATTACTGGTTTCTTTCCCTATGCTTGTGGATTTATGTCAGAAACGTGACTGTGCACATCTGATATTTTCATAAAGGATGTACCATTGCCACCCATTCAGAGCAAGTACACAAAGTTTTGTTGGGATACTTTCGGAAACCACTTACAAAGATCAATACTTGATACCATTACAGTATCAGTTAAAGCCCTTCACCAAGTTATTATACCCTTCATAATAATTTGTATGATATGGTAATGTTTGAGGCCAGAAATACTACAAACCTTCACTGTTTTCACAGTGGTAGGCCCTCCCTTTGATAACAATATAACAGCATGCATTTCAATTCTAAGATGAAAATTCAGGCAAGCTTTGAGATATATTTTGATGACACCAAAGCAAAACTTGTTTTATGTAATTTCTGTGCTACTTTTTTTTTTTTTAAAGAGGTAAAATATTGTAACCTTGTAAAGCAGCTAGATTACCCAGATTTTGTGTCCGTCATTAGACAGATTCATCTTGCAAAGCTTCAATCTGAAACAACTTTACCTAATCAGAAAATGACCAGGCTTATGGCTTCCTGTTAAGGAAAAATGGCTGTGGTATGAACCTGGTTTAGTTGTTTCAAGGGTGAGAAGCAACCTCAAGCCTCAAAATGTTCATGTAATTGCCTCCAGTGCTGTTTACAAGTCCTGTCCTTCCAAATCACTTTCTATGGATGCTTCCCTGATGGATGTGAAATATATCTCGTGGGTATATTAAATAATACATCTGATGTGTCAATTTAAAAAAATGGATTACGATTGGAGATCATTTGCAGATCAATGGTGCCTAACCACAATGAGAGGAGCCCAGTGCCTTCTTAACAAATACATCAATTGGGGATTAAACCACACAGTAATTTACATATCTCTATTGTGACAGGGCAACTGAGACATCTTGTACTACTTATTCACTCAAATCAACACATATCAATATGACAGGTCATCACATTGAGACGGTAATCAGTTTTCATGAACTTTTAAACTATTTTTATTGTTACATTTATGTCATTCTCATTATCTGCTTATTCAGAGCTTTATTTCCCCTGTTATTGTTCCTCCTGCTCTCATTTTGTAATGCTGGGGTCTTGCATTGCCTGGTGTTCTATTGTTTTATGTTGTATCTTCTACTTGTCGGGTTTGAGATTTCCCTGTTGCGTGGGTTTAATTATTATAGTTTGAGTTTTTAGTGTCCATTTTGCTTCCTTTTGTTTATATGACTGTTTTTGTTTGATATGAAAGCAATTTGTAAACCTTCGTTTTTAAAGGTGCTCTCTAAATAAAATTATTATTACTGTACATCAGGTGTATTGATTTGCATTACCTTTACTTCAGGCCTCTGAGGTTTGAGGTCCTTTGTCATCTTGAGCCTGGCAGCAGAGTCCATACTCTGAAACATAGCAAAGTGGGGGTTGTTTCTTCAATATTCAGTAAAAAGTCCATGAATTTTAATACTCATCTTAGAGAGTAGAATAGAACAGAATACAATTTATACCAGTTTTTTTAACTATAGTTTCTTCTGCAGCAATGTTTGAACTTTTAATAAATACATGAATGAAGTATGATAGAAGTAAAAGACCTCGTCTTGACCAGACGCCCGCAGCATCAAAGAGGCCAAACGTTAGCAGTGTCTGTTGCATGGCCAACGTTGCCGTGGGTAACGCTTGCAGGCACATATTTTATCCAAGGGGTTTATGTCAGATTCATGTGAACATCTCAGGTAGTTTATACAACGAATGTACTGTAAGGTAACGCTACTTACCTCAATATGCTGACGGTGTTGCACGAAGACCGAAAGCAACCACCGAGCGACACGTTATCCCGAATTCAAAGAGAGAAGCTCTGAAGGTCGCTAACGTTAGCTAGCAGCTACGTCGGGCAGTTGACGAGAGCTGGTGTCCTTGACAAATTACATTAATATTCGTTGTTATTTCCACCGTGAGAAAAGACTACTGCTCCTTAAATCCTTTCTTAGCCGGTCCGATACTTTAAACAGGTAAAAGCAGGTAAACAGAGATAAAATAGGACCGCGAAGAGATGTAAAATTGTCCTCCAGATCGATGGCTTCCTCTTCCTCTCTGTGCTGCCTGTTAGATTTCAAACAGCCCTCCGTTGGAAACCTTTAAATGCAAAACGGACTCCCATTGGCTGAGATAATGCTCGCGCTCACCCGCTATTGGCTGTCAGGAACGCCATGACGTCAAAGATAATCCTCCGAAACAACAGAGGGCAGCAATATGGCTGACATAAGATTGATGCCTGTGGTGTTAAAACTTTTACAGTATCTCTTTATGCCGATATCCATGCATAAACATTACAACACAAAAACCTTACTTGATAAGCTATTAACAAAATAACATTTTGGAAAATAACACGACAGAACAACGTCTTTTAAATTTACATTTTATGATATTATGACAAGAGTGAAGAGAGAGTCTTAATGTTCTTTCCGCCCATTTGAATTATTTCAGATATTTTTTTAAATTTATTTTAAAATTTCATCTTTTCAATTGCACAGTTACATATAATGACTATCGACATGCTATTAATACAGTCCTGACATCATTTTTTTAAATTTCTTTGCTTATTTTATGACATTTTTGCCTGGTCCTGTTCTCTGATGTTAACTGTAGTATGAATTATTGTAAGAATATTTAGGCAGCCATTTTCGTTTTCTGAGCACCCCCTTGGGTCCCAAGGAAAAATACCTCACAAAACGGTCACATGCAAACACTTATACAAACTAACAGACACACAATTTACAACTACACAAATACACATCCCTGATATGTTCTTTGCTGTTTCCTGGTAATTTGTTTACTTTTGAGAAACACAAATAGGTCATTCAAAATGAAGTCTCATCAAGAATAAAAAAAAAGACGTCCATTCAAACATCATAACTTGTGTGCATAGTTGTTTCTTGTTGCAGGGCTTTCAAAGATTCTTTTGAATGACATTTAATTTTTAGAAACAGGTTTAAGAGGAATGCATCAATGTGATTCTTAAAAGCTTGTAAAAATTAAATATGGCCACTATATATATATATTTATATAAAAATTAAGCTTGCCATTGGGTTCAGTGGTAACAATAGACAGCCATAATTATGGTCAAATTTTAAGAGTCGCAACTGCAGATTGTCCCCATATGGTGGAATAGCTCAACTGTGATTAACTGTTTTGTCTCTTTTACTACTTTTGCAAAGCTAGCACAACTTAGGTATGTTGTATGGTATGGCAATTTCTTATAGATAAGTATTAGTGGAAAATAATTCCAATCAGAATAAATATTTATTGTTCTGTACTCTGCAGCCAGATTTAAGTCTCAAAATGCATTAAGGATGAAAGAAATGACATCAACTTTGTAAAAAAGATTTCAAGGGGAGGACTCCCACACCCTCCATTAGATTGTTCCACCCATTATTTTAAAGCTTCTGATGCCCATGAACAAAATGCAAATAGAATGACAACAAACCCATCATCAACATGTGAATTTAAACAGTAACTGTCTTTTACAAAAGTCATGTCAGTAAAATCAACCAAAATCAAAATTACTTACATCCATGTCTTTGTGTCCAAAATGCCTGTTGTCCGTTCTTGCACAATGTAGTATTTAAATTTGCGCCACCCTCATCCCAGTGTAAAATGTATGCTCCTTTATATTTTTTTATACCAACTTGTATGTCTTTGTATGTTGTATCTGATGGGACTTTTGAGTTTTTATGTGTCTCATATGTACACATTTTTGTTTCGAAAGCAAACTTTTGTATTTCTTGGTGTAAATACTTAAGTATCCATCCATCTATCTAGCAGCAGCCTAAGCAGGAAAGCCCAGACTTCCCTGTCCCACCCACTTCGTCCAGCTCTTCCAGGGGGATCCCAAGGTGATCCCAGGCCAGCTGAGAGACATAAAATAAATTCTTGAATAAATGAATAAAACAGAAATAAAAAACAATCCTAAAACCTGTGTCTATCACTTGTTCTCATGAAGCAAATTTTACTAAATGAACAAGGCAGAGGCGAAGATTACAGAATGATTCTTGCTTTTTGATGACATTTTACATTTACTGTTAAAAAAGGGAACACTTTTTAAACTCTTTATTGAACATAGTGCAAATACAGTCCAAAACAACACTTTCACTATCAACTCTTAGGTTTCACAAGTTAGGTTGGAACAGCCACATAATATTAGAAAAGTCCTAATAAAAATAAAAAAGGACTAAATGAAGCAACTGGAGGTTTGGTCATTGGATAATAAAAGCAAAGTGTCAATAAAGAGAATAATCTGAAACAAAGTAAAAAAACAAAACAAAACAAAAAAAACCCAAATGAAATAAAGAGTCACAAGTTAAACACATTCAACAAAGAAATTAATTTAATGCCTTTTTAGGCACATTTCAGTCATTTACTTTGGGTCGGGTGACCACTGGTGGGCCACTGCGGCACCGCAGGTGGACCTTGAGGGGTTATTTATAATAAATATAAACCACAAGTACCATATTGAAATGAATGTAAAATGCAGAATTATAATTTTCAAATCCCAGAAGAAGCAAAAAATAACACTAAGCGTTCATACGCTGTGAAAGCACTTTGTAAACCTTGGTAAATATTTTGAGTTTCATGTTTGGCTGTGTGAGTGTGAAAGAGGGCCCCAGATAGCTTTGGGAAAGGCGGTTTTAGAGTTTGAACTTCTACTTCCAGTTGTTAAATTTTGGATTCGTTTTCTGAATTTCTACATTTATCAGAAAAATTCAAAATAAAAACTTTTCAATTAAGTCATGTAATACAGAAAAAAACAGAGCATATAATTTTTTTAAAGGGAGAATTTTTGCATTAAAGGATGTTTGACAACCACTGGATGCCAAATGTATGCGTTCAGATTTTTAAGAGCAACTGTTTAGGTGATACATTTGTATAGTCAAAGCTTTAAAATAAAATAGTCATATTTGACAGACTTAAAATATTTAGCTGAACATTTGAATTAGTTTCCTTATGATGAATAAATAGGGGGCTCAGTGAATTAACCTCTATACCAAACAACAAAGAGCATAGAATGATAATAATAGAAAAAATCAGTATATAATTTTCAAACACTTAGGCCACATTATTTATAGACAGCACTTGAAGAATAGTTCCTATAGTTATCTCTCACAATGCCCTAAGCATACCTAAAACTCGAGATTGGATGTGGCATTTCAACACATTTGACAGTAACAAAACAGCTTCATACTTTTTCTGGTCAGTGCACTCACACAAGTGTCCACGGTGTGGCAGCATGTGGTGCTTGTGAGTTAAGAAGGCATGAACAATGCAACAAGAATGCAGCTGAACTACTCCACACCTACATAAGGTGTTTTCTAGAACAGCACCAAAATATATAGGTCTTTCGGTAAGAGTTGTTATTCTCTTAAACAGTTCAAGTTACTAGATAACAAGTCTCAAGTGCAAAAGTAAAGGCATTAAACTGCACTGAGGAACAAAAAGAGAAAGCTGTTGGAAGGAATGGAAAAAAGTTGAACATCTCTTCTGGACAGGTGATGCAATCGTGTGTAAGCACCAATTTTATGAGCATTTGGTAAAGGGAGGTCTAACTCTATCTGCTGTTTATGTCGCTGGGCAGCTTGATACTCAGTAAAACATCATTAATGACAAAATTCATGTCAAAAACCAACAGTAGATCATGAGAAGTATATGAAACAAGAAGCCATCAGTCCATTACCTATAGAATTAAAATTGACTTAATTCATTTCTAGTCATATTTGACATCTGTAGCTTGGTATTTCATAACCCCCTCATGACTAAGAGTCAACTAACAACTGCTATATTTTTGAATAGTAACGTGCACTGATGAATTAAATTTACATTAGTCATGAACTTTTTTGTCAATTGTGCTAAGAACAAAATGATAAAGACATGTTTGAAAGAGGTTAAAATACATAACTTTATTGTCACATTCTGCAGTTTCTTTATGATTTTTTCAACATAGGCACAAATTTCACAAAATCACAAGTTATTGACTAAGCACCTGATATCACATTTTTCAATGGTCAACCAAAGTTACAACTTTCTACATCAAAACCAACATGTTTTCTGAATAAATAATCCTGTAACATGTAAAAAATATAAATTAAAGAAACTAAGCTTTCACCGCCACCACCACTCTGCTTTCTGGTACAAGAAGAGAAACTTACTCAAATGCTCACTGTAACAATGTTAATAGTCTAAAACAGTGTTACCACAGTATTCAGATTACAAGCAACCTCAGCCAGTATAGCAGCTTTTCCTTGTTTAAATATATATATAACCGTAAGTGCAAATACAAGTTGGAGCTTTTCACAAGAGAACAGTCTAAGAGGTGTTTGTTAAAACTGAGCAGCTATTGTCCTGAGTACTTTGATAACACTGAGTTTAGCAGACGCACTCAGGTGTCACCTAAAGGTTTTATATGTACACACTGATTTGATTTAATTTAGAATAAGAGCATTTGATAAGGTCCTCTTCAACAAACATGAATACAACACGTACCTTGATCCCTTCATTTCACTTGAATACCTAAATAGCAATATTTGAATCCAATAATAACAAAATACAGTTTACATTCAGGCTGACATGCCTGTCAGAGTGTATTGTTATCACTGAGGTCCCACAAGAAAACACTGTTGAGGAGCCAGCTCTTTTACAGTTACAGTGAAACTTTTCATCAACATGTCCGTGTTGCTGGCCGTGCCAACCCAAGCCTTTACTCTGTGTCACCCGAAACCACTAACATGTGCTCTTGACATGCAACACACTTGACCCTTGCCTTGACATCGCATTGTTATTACAACAGGGGCAATGTCAGAGTGTCCCTCCCTCAGTAGCTGTTCTTATGACTTTGCTGTTGTTAGCTCAAAGTTTACGCTAGAGGAGACTTACTGGTGTTCTGATAAAAACACGTTTGGCAAAGGTGCTTAAAAGAGGCTGGATAAAGGAGGGTGTGTTGGCTTTGGCACTTTTCTTGTTATTCTTAGTACACCCAGTGCTTCTGCTACCTTTTTGCCAGTGCTACATGTTTCCAAACACACAGTTAATATTTGTGTTTAAACTTGTCCCTGAGCTTGCCACCTACATTTCTTTTCACCCCAGGTCTTGCAATGTCTGTGGTTCTGCCAAGCAGCATCCACTGAAAACTCTCCACAGAATTTTTTTCTGTTATAGTCTGTTGTTTAAAATTTATCTAATGTAGATAGTAAAGTTTATGAGATGAAGTTTTACCCTCAAATAATACAAGAAACTCCAGAGCACAAAAACAGCACCAGAGTATCATGAAGACATGCTGGCTGTACTGGCGTGTATTTTCTCTCAGGTGGGAAAGAGAGGTAGCTGTCATTTCTCTGTGACTGCTGCAGCCATCGGGGTGCGCATGGTTCTCGCTGTTACTGCCAGCTCCTCGATTTCTTCATTCAGCCGCCTGATCACCCACTCCATGGCTTCACGGCCCTGAGTAAAGAACAAACAAATAATTTGAAGGTAAGATAAATAAGGTCAAAGACACCGAGTTAAACTCGAGGACAGACAAGAATGATAAAGACAGTGATATCTGCTTGGGGGACAGAATCTTCCAAAGGGCCTACCTATTACATAAATAATAACACATAATAATAGGGAAACATTGAGAGCTAAAAAGGCAAGTTTATTTAATGAACGGAAACTACTACATAGTGGCTGAAACTGCACCACTCTCACACCTCAGCTAACTTTCCACAACTAAAATATAACAAGCCTGCCCACTGAAAGATCAACCTGACCATGTCAGTATTAAGACAATATGAACTGGGCATTTTAGGTTTTGAAAACTCAAGTCCAAGTTATGAAGAGTTTTAAGGCTTAGTGTCAGTCTTTCTGCTAGCATGTCTGCTATTCTTCAGATTTTAAATGTATGCTGTAAACTGTAACTCTTCACTCTGTCAAGTACGGTCTCTTGTACTATAAAATGCTGAAAAATCACCTTAAACTCTCAAAGATTTACTGAACCAAGCCCACATGAAAAGACTGATTTTTACAACTCTGATGTCATAATTAAAGGGGAGGCCATAAAGCCTGTTTTATTTAGGGCTTTTCGGTAACAGTTCGACTGAAATGGACTGTGCTCAACTCGACTTGGTTGTCAAGGTTATCCATCAGGGATAATGCCTGGGACCTGGCACAGTCTTTCATATCACTTCCAGCAGGATTCTAAGTGAGGTGAGCTGAGACTAAATATGACAAAGAGATGCTGGCATGGTCAGGGTAATGGCACAACCACACGCAGGTATGGGACAGGGAAATGATGTTGGCTCATAATGCTCCAGGATTTCCATCTTCCTCTACTTTTAGCAGTATGTTGTTTTACTGCCTACAACCATTTCTGGAACAAAACTTGTTTCCTTACTGTGACAAGCAGCCACTAATTATTACCTCCTTTGCTGTTGTGAGATGGGATTGTAGTGTTGCACAGCCATGCTATGACAGCAGTGTCTACCTTTAAGAGCTACTATTAACTGCGCTGGGATGGAAAACAAAGTGGGTAGTACCAAAACCTCATAGAGTCCCGCATAGTTGAGCAGATACCACAAATGGAAAAGCCCCATCTTTATTTTTCAACAGTGGCAGTTTGAGGTATTTTTTAGCATTATATACCACAGCAAAATGAAGAGAAGGCCTTATCCAGTTTATGCAAGTTGACACATTTATAAGAAAGAAGCCATGACTAAATATGGCCCACTAAACAATTGAGCTGGGAGTTTAAGGTTAAAATGACAACTCACTTAAAAGACAATGTGAGGATACTTAAACAGTGTATGGCAACATGCCTTTTAGGGGCTTCATTTTCCTCTCCATTTCATCCTTTGGCTTTTCCGAAGAGTGCATTCACTGCATGAATTTATTATGCTGATAACTGAATCTGGAGAGCCGAAGGCAAACTTGCACCTATACTTCTACTGCTATACTGTGTTTAAGAGAAACTAAAACAACCGAATCTGCCCATGGGGATTAATAAGCTATTTCTGATTCTGATGATGCTTGAGTGTACAGCTGAAACTGTGTTTGTTGCCTTGTGAAATTCAGTGACCTTACACATGTTTCATTTTTTGGGCACCCTGTGTGTGTATGTGTGCAAGTACAAATAATTTTCCTCTATAATTATAAAGTTTGTCTGATTTCTTGTGCACTATTTACATATACATATGCTTCTTAGGGCCCTCAAAAATAGTAATAATTAAAAAGATGATGTTACTCTTCCATTTTACTGAACTTTCCACAGCCTGAAAACACATGAAAAACCACTAGCAGTTTTGTTTTAAGCTACTGCATGCAAAAATTGCGTGAGGAATCAAATTTGACCCTATCAAATCACCTTTAAATCATTTTTATGCAGTAAACCAGCAAACCATGCCTTAAATGGAACTTGTGATATTGTGTTGTGAAGTAGTGTACATGAAAGGTTTGCATTTAAGTGGTAACAGGAAGGAAACTGCATGAAACTCTGTTGCTCGTGACAGCAGCAAGATGGACGAGGATGATTAAATATCATTTTCCTCTTGGCTAAAGCAATGCTGGCATTATTCATTTCTTTGTGCTTAAACATCCCATCTGTCTGACCACAGAAAGGCTTTTGTGTTTCGAAGTAAAGCCAATAGTTTACCAAATATATTTAAAAAACTTCCTAAGAGAACATCTACATTCAAATTCAAACAAGTAATTAACGCTCTGATTCTGCCGTAGTTGTTTAAAAGCTCAAACAAAACCAAAACCGCAAAAAAATCACAAGTCATGAATAAGAGGCTTAAGTAATGTTCAAACTTTGTAAATAACACATAAGTGGGGCGTTCAGCGGGGATCATCTCACAAACACCACTCCGTTTGAGGGCACCAGTCTATCATAAGTAATGGCATATGGATATTATAATTTGATAATAATGTGCACCAAAATCTATTGTTTTCTTAATTTGAGACCAAAATGGTAAACTGAAAAGGTGTAAAGATCATTATATTTCTAAATTATATGTCCCTTATTGTTTAAGTTACATTTCTGAGCGATTTCTTACCTTCCCGGCGTTGGCAGAGATGGTATTGGCCATAACTCCCTCCAGGTAACTGCTCAGACTGACTCCTTTCACAGAGATGATAGCTTCCTGTGTCAGTACTGTCCTAAAGTTTGGAAACATTCAGTGTTAAAGCTCATGTCAGAAATTATTATTCAAGCTACTAAAAAGAAAATTCTAAAAAAAATCTTACTTGTCTTTATCCTCGGGGTGTGGTTTGTATGTTAACTTCTCATCCACGGACACCATGTTTGTGAAAGTGATCTGTAAAGAAAACAAGAAACATGAATAAAGTTCATGATACAGTCAAAGTGGGACAATGAGAGCACAGCCTTATGAATATCCATTGTTGAGCTGTGAGCTATAGACCTGAACTACAAGCATGACTTCATTCCAGAGAAGATTTAAGGTCTGACATACTTAGCTGTTTTTGTTCAGACAAACAGAAGCCACAAAAACTCACACTGGACAGTTTATGGTTGTTTGAGGTTGACACTGAATTTCATCTGTTTTGAAAACAGATTAAATTGTTTCGCAAGATCTCAACCATAAAAAGTGAGTGAGTAAAATCATGCATGTTATGTCATAAGTACTCACATTTGTTGACTGAAGTTCAAACGTCTTCTCCCTGGGATCCACAACTGAGTGCTCCTGCACATACGTGTACGTCCGCGAGTTGCCAATGATCTGAGGACGGAGACAAACATGCACATCAGTACATACAAAGATGACTTTTAAATTTTAATTTCAAATTTTCATTAGTTTACTGTTTTTATTTAGTTCTGACTTTTTGTTTTCAGTCCAGTTCAAGTTTGAATTAATGAATGCTGATTTGCAGGCAGAGTTTAGTCTTTAGCTTGCATAAATGTTTAGTTTAGTTAAGTTTTTATAAGATTAAGTTTCACATTTTGGTCTTGTTATTGTAAGTAGATCAGAAAATTGCCAAGTCGTTACTTTTAAAAAAATATAAAATGAAAAATGAAAACTTCTGCACTCAGCGAGCTCATTAAAAAATAAAACCAACACATGATCAGAAATGGGAGTTAACAAGACAGTTTAATACCAATGCAATTATTGAATCTGCCTGTTGATTCAGTTCTTAATTGATGCCCTTACTGATTGCTGTGATTTTTTTTTGATGTGTGACAAATAAGCAGGCCAACTCAATCTAAACGACATCAGACACTGGGTAGCCCCCGTATTTCTTTTATTTTTTTGCATTTAGGTTGTTTTTAATATCTACAATAGCCTTGCCAAAACCTTAAATGAAGATCAATAATTTTTGTTACCTTTGCCTTTGATGTTGTGATTTATTCATTAATGTACTGGCCCATGTGATGTTAATCCACCACCATGGAGATACAACTTCAGAAATGCAAGGTTTACAACCCAAACACTGTCTACTTTTTTTTTGGAGAGGCTGCAATACAAATTAGGAATTATACATGATTATTTAGAATATTTCTCCTGTGCAATGAAACATGTTGGGGATTATGTACCAAGTTATCCATGAACTTCAAAATCATCTTTGTAGATCATCTGAGGCTTGGTAGAGTACCTCACAATCAGCTTCTCAAAGCCAACAACTTAGGATAAGAGGCTTTCTATGGGCATAGTTTGACCGTGAAATAGTTTTAGCAGCTTTATGAATAGTAGTATTAAAAATAAAAATCTGAAGTTTTACCTATATATATTCTGTAAAATATAACATTTGTATTATTTAAACTGACAGGAGAATATTGATATGAAGCACACATTCAATACAGAAAGTAAACAAAGGAGTGACTTAACATTATTTGTTACAATGTTTACTAATATAGTTATCTCATTAAACAAATAAAAATGGTTTGGCCTAATAACCTGTTTTAACAAGACAAGTGTTCAGAGATATACAAACAGGACATGATGTCACGAAAAATCCAGTTAAAACTCGCATCACGTAGGCTCAGGATTGATATGATTAGAGACAATCTGATTAACAGTTGGGTTAATATGCTATCAATCATCGGGACACCCTGTGTCATGGACAGCCCCATGAATATAAGGATTAATACAGCGACATAGCTACAGCTGCATTCTTCAATATCTAAGCGAGGGTCAGTGTATAAGAAGAGTTGATGATTGGCCAACATTAACACAGGTTAAAACATAAATGAGAAGCTGTGTGTTGTCTATCCAAAGCCTTATCATTATTAAGCTCAGAGGGGGGGGGTGGTTCACGTGATACGTGACTAACATTCAGAGGCTTCACATTCTGGTGACCTCTAGTTCTAACCAAAGCAGACAGCGATGGAAAGTTACATCATGTGCTGTCAAGGGTTACATCCCAGCAATGACAGAAATGGCACTACTGTGTCCCGTACAACATGAGCCGAGGAACAGGGCCATAAACTGGCCCTGGCTCCAGTGTGCACACAGGTCTGCTGCCTCTACCCTGAGATAGAAATAGCCTTGGAGGGTTAAGGTCTTGCTCACTGGCTGGAAAGCATTAACCCCATCATTGGGACATAGCTAACACAGATCACGTTGCTTTTATTAAACAGTCAAAGGGAAGCACACAGACCCCAAGTAGAGACTTTCTACTGCAGGTCATGTGTTTCTCCATTTAGAGTCACATGTGTGTATTATTTAGCATGTCACACTAAAAGGTAAGCAGTAAAATATGCCACATTTATGCTTAACTGAAACCTGAAATAGTTTGAAACTCACAGATTTGACTATAGATGGAAGACCCCACTCTGTGCTGAGCAGTCTTTTACTATGGAGGCGTCCCTGACTGTCAACGCCTCTGTCCAACACATCCACTCCGATCACACTGGGGTTCATGGGGTTTGGGTATTTCTGCATGGCAGCTTTGGTCACCGTCTCCCAGGGATGGCTGACAAATAAAAGGAAAAAAACATTTAAATGATGGCACTAGTTGACTTCCTTATGTCCAGGTGCATAGAGTATGTTAGCATATGTGTACTAAGGATGCATTCCAGTGAAGAGACAAAAAGAAAAACACAACATTTATCTTACTTTTGTTTTAATATGAAAACCAGAAGTACTCAGTGCTTGTTAGAATTTGTTCTCATGTGTTAATTGTTTTCCTGGTAGGATTTTACTCCATGTACTAAATTGCTGGTTAAAGTATTTATGCATTTTTTGAATTGTTAATTCTTTCTTTTGAGTGGAATAAGTTTTTTCCCTGCTATATTTACTCACAGCTGAATAAATATGTAATGATTTAACATGCAACACATAAATTACCCAATAAATCTGATAATGTTATCACAGACAAGTCTGCAATACCAATAAAATCATTCACATTACCGCTCCTCAACGTTTAAAATCAATCACATCATATTTTCAAATTAAGCAACTTATAGCTTGTTTTCTCTGCTACTTGAAGATTGAGTTATAATAAAAATTTATGAAATTCTTTAAAGTTTAATTGGAGAATACTATTTTTTTGTGTGGTGTTGCTAACTGTAACTGTTTAATTACTTTTATCAACTCTTTATTAAATTGTCATTTAAAAATATATTTCAGGTATTCCAAGTATTCATACCTTGGCATTCCACCTGAACAGAACTTAAAATAATATTCTATTAAAGTGCTCTTTAAATGACTTAAATGATGACCATCATGCCATTAATAAAACTGCTTCTACTTTGACAACTGAAACAATAATCAAAACACTGTAAAAGACAGCTCTTGCATAAATGTATCTACTTATTAGAAGAAACTTTATGTGAACAAACTTTAATATTAAACTTAAAGCTCAAATTTGAGTATGAGTTTTTCCTTTCCATTTTGTATAACTGAAACTTTCAACAAATCTGCATACCAAATATTGCAGTAAAAATGTTGTTCAAACCAACACTGATATACTTTTGAAGACATCCAGATATTTAAAGGGTAAATTATTTTGAAATAAGGGACGGGAAAATTGTATAGAGTCATGATAAATAGGGATTATTTCGATTTTTTTTATTATTAATGGTAATGAAATCAAACAGATGGTTGAACATTTAAAGCCAAAGTCTCTTTTCCTGTCAAAATATGCCATGTGTACAAGACTTGCAGAAAAAGAAATATATTCTTTCTCCACCCATTAGTGAAACACGTCTGTAAGAAAAAGTCTCACTATACAAAAAAATCACAAAAGAAACATAAAAAGTTAGAAATAAAAGTAAAATGGCGAAAAATATAACGTGCAAGTACAAAAAAATGTAAATTAGAAACAGACAACAAATGTGCATTGACTGTGGTGAATATGAGAAAGGACTGTTAACAAGGAAAAGAAATTCCAAGGAAGTAATAAATTAGACAAAAGATTTCTCCCTCGAAGGTTGAGAAACGACATATTAAATGGCAACAACTTTCTTAACTATTACATTTTTTTTTTCAAAAGACCTTTTAATTTAGTAATTTTCCACCTTCAATTTCGGTTATAGCTATGCCAGAAGATTTTTCAGTTATGTACTGATGCTTCGACAACACTGTGTCCACACAGTCATGCACCAAACATTTTTACTTAGTTAAATATTAAAGATTTTGGTTTCAAAGTTTTTAAAAAGGCGAACCCTGAGAAGCGGTGGATGGTTGCCACGGAGACGCGTGAACGCGCCTCTTTGTGAAGTGACGTAGGCAGACACGGCGGCAAAATGTAGGGGAAAGGTCGCGCGCTGGGGGCTGGCCCTTGCCGGTGGATTATGCAACATGGCAGCTTTTTTTCTCTGCAGCGCCGTACTGAAGGTTCTATTCTCACATTTATTTCGCTGAATATAAATTTCATTAAGATGGCTATCGTCGATACTGTACATTAATTCTCTCTGTTTAAGCATACAGAACAAAAGCTGTACGGCTGTAACGGTTAGTAACGGTTCTAACTGCTAAACCTCGGACTGTAGGCACACAAAAGTAGATTTTTTTTTTTTTTTACTTCAGATTTCCTGTTAAATACAAAGTTCGGCAGATTAAACTCGACACCATTTGTCATTACTAACAGCCTGACCCAGACATCCCGACAGGCTGGCCGTCCCTGAACACATCATTGAGGTAAAACGTTAAAGATATCAAACTGGTTAAACCACTCACTTAAAAACGTGCTCTGACGTCCAGATCTTCATGTTTTCAGATGTTGGTTGATTGAGGGCCGATGATACCGAAGGGCTGAAGTGAGAATAAGCCGGCAGGCAGGCACAGTTACACTGAATGAACACCGTGAACCACGTTCAAAGACACCCGTCAGCCTCCTCCCATTTACAGCTGTCACATGAGGATTAGTGACGCACTTCCGCCGGTCAGCAAATGCCGCATGCAGCCAAAAAACACATTTTAATTCATTTTCCAAACCTTAGATAACACTTTGGTCCATTATGCATTTTGTCTCATTGAATATCTTTTATTTTAGACCATACTTTGCTATCTAACCTTCTGTGCAGGGGTATCATTTATACAACCTTGGTTGCACAATTCATCCCAGTGAAGGTTGAAGGATCTGTGCAACCTTGGCACAATAAGACTGAAGACCCAAAAGGTATAACTCAGACTTCAAGTATTAATGCATTTGCATATATATTGCTGTAAAATATCTGTTTTTATTTTATAAATTGCCACCTAAACGTGCAAGAAGATATTATGTATCTGACATGTTACATAACCAACCCTGGATGACTTTCAAACACGCACTACCACAGACCGAGACATGAGCATGAGAGATAACAAGAAGACTAACAAAACAAGAAATAAACCAAGCAGGATTCTTCCAAAAAGCATTAAGAATAACATTTATGTTTTCGTTAATTATAACTCTGCTTTTGAGGTCTAAAAGAGTCGTGGAATAATTAATAATTACTCACGATGTCACTATTTTATTGTAATTGCAGTATGAATTTAACTAAAGTGCATCCCTAAAGAACTAATTTATCACAATGAAATAAAAAACAAGCAGTACATCTGCACTGGGCCTGCACATTTTATTCACTCTTACACAATAATCAGTCAGGTAAAATTGGGGTGACGTGTTGCAAATAGATATGACTAAAGTGAATAAGGTAAATATATTCATGAACATTTTATTATTGATATTATAAATATATCATGTTTTCATATTTTTGGGCCACACAAATTGACTTAAATCTATGTCTAAATTCATTACACAATGACTGATTCAGATGGTAAGTGCCCATTTAGCCTTTACTCAGTGCATTTATTTGAAATGACCTCAACTGTAACTGTAACTTTTACAACAGTATAATACTCTAATAAATATACTGAAACCCTGCTAAAATATTACAAAAGTGAAAGCATCACTTTATGAATCCAGTAATTTAAAAAAATGCATTATTTAACATGTACTCAAAGCGCTGAGCATATTAAATAAATTTTCTGTGTTTTGCAAAAAGAACAACAGCTGGAATGTGACAAGTACACCAGTTATTTGCTTTCTTAAAAGACAGTATACTAATAATGCTTGATTCAAACACAGTAGCATATGAAAACAAATATTTAAGGATTAGTGGAAATGTATTATCTGCACTCTGTGGGTCATAATTTTCCTTAATCAATAGACAAAATTGTCATCAGATACATGCACAAATAAAGACCAACATCTTCCCCCGTATAAATATCAAATCACCAAAAGTTGATTGAAAATGTATCTAATTTTATGTCATTAAATTTTCAGTTTTAAAGAGAATATCTTGTTTCTTAACCATTATTTATTGAGTATCATTGTAGTATTGTGATTCTAAACTTAAAGTTTCTGTATCAAAGTCAGCATATTGGTACAATGAAGATACTGGTTCCAGAAAAGCTTTGATTGGTTTAGCTTTTATTTTTATGTTATTTTTTTACTTAGTATTAAGACGCTGTTTAAACTTCACCATTGTTCAATTCCCACAG
The DNA here is from genome assembly GCA_037902135.1 of Cetoscarus ocellatus. Lineage (NCBI taxonomy): Eukaryota > Metazoa > Chordata > Actinopteri > Labriformes > Labridae > Cetoscarus > Cetoscarus ocellatus. The sequence continues at coordinate 1,407,061 of JBAMNC010000554.1, forward strand.
AAATTACTCAAGTAAATGTAAAGACTTTAAAAACTAATTAAAAAAGCACAAGAACACTTAAAAGCTACTGAGTTAATGTAACATCAGTATATGTAATTAGTTATTCCACGCCTAATAAGACCTAGTCAAAATTAATTATCACAGTGTAAGTTCCTTGAAGTGGACCTTGGTTACATGTCTGCTCTTGTGTTTAAACTGTGCCAAAGGGCAGCCGCCAGAAAAATTCTTCATTTGTAGGTGAACCTTTGGACCTACTGATCTACTGAAACCTGTCTGTTGAGTAAGAGTTTGGTCTTTGCCCTCTTCTATGGCCTTTGGAACTTGAAGCACATCATCTTACTGCGAGGAAATGCTGCACCTGTTACCATAACCTATATCCTCATATGTGTGACATCTCCTGCTCATGAGTGTCTTCATCTTCTTTGTGGAGGTGCAGCTGAGGCAACACCATGTCGTGTGCTTATCTCGGACAGAGAGCAGACTCTGTGGCCGAGTACTGTGTAATCTCTATGTCCCAGATTCTTAAGAGCGGGAGGAAACTGTGACAGCCCTCAGCCGTGTCACTGAGCTGTCAGAGATCTGTCCATCACTGCAGCTAAGTTTAGTTTATTCCTGTTTAACTTAAGTGATAAAACTGTGTGAGAGGGGACGTATTTGGGTACTTTTATTGTTGTGATCCAGTGCAAAACTGATGATATGACATTTATAGCAGAAAAAAGAAGACAGTTTTACGATCAAATTGATTGATTTATTTATTTTTTGTAAAATACACAAAGCTGGCTTAAAATAACACTTTATTTACAGACATTTCCACAATCTTCAAATGAATTCAGTAAAACATAGATTTAATACTTAACAAAAATGCAAGCCTTAATGTTGTTGAAAAAAACAAACATGAAATACAAAAACACATCTGTGCTTGTCACATTACCTATCAGATAAAAGCTTTTTAAATTAGTTAACAGCATTAACCCAACTAAAGAAATAAGAGATCCATTTTAAACTAACAATGAGTATGTTTACATGATCACATTAATCCAGTAATCATTAGATTATAGCAATAATCTTATTTGATGTATTTACTTGTTCACATGACTTAGCCCATAGCTGCATTTCTTTTATTTTCACCAGTACATAATGTAAAAGTCAATCCTCTTATGTTGAAGAGCTTTATATACTCCTCAAAGAAGTTTGGAAACAATATTTTGGTTGATTATTCCTCCCCTTTAATAAAAATAATTGGGATTCTATTTTATGTTGTTGGAAAGCCTTATTAGTCAACTTTACAACAAGAAACATCTTGTAAGGATCCTGCATTAGTGAAATGAGCAACACAGCTAGACGAGTGGGTAGTGCCCCCCAAAAAACGTTGTTGTAAAGCTTACTAATTAGGCTGTCCAGTGATTTAAATACAATACAAATTGGTGTTATTAAAGGAGAGGAATAATCAACCAAAACATTGTTTCTAATTTTGTTGAGGACTGTAGAATAAACATGTCCTCTGATTGGACCCGCTCGTGTTATTTATTACCTTGCTCTTGAGTAAGATAGTTTGCGTCGGTGCTACCCAATCTTTTCCAACTAAGGATTCCCTATGAATGTAACAAAGACAGCTATATCTACTTGCTTGGATTCACAAAGAAAAAATGACTAATACTTACTTTTCAGTTGATATTATCTCAGTCTCAATCTAAAAATCTAAAAGGGCTTTCAGATAGGAGGGCACACGGACCCGTTAATGTCACTGTTTTGCTCACTGCAATGGTTAATCTGTGAGCACCAAGCTGCTGGGTGCAGCACAAGGTCGTGCTTGCCACCTGTGCATGACGCATGGAAGTTAAAAACATTTCAACTTCAGCACAATGTGAAGACACCTCAGCCTGTCCAATTTGAAGGAAGATCATAGGAAGAATCATGTCACAACAGGAAAATGAGGGTGTAAATAATGTTGGCAGTGTCCTTCTTTCCTATACAGTTTGAGTTTAAAGACCTTCTAGGACCTCAACAAGAAAGCCCTGGTTTGGAAATAAATCTCCAACATTGTGAGCCTACCAGGTGTGTTTGAAAAAAGTCAGAAATGTCAGTGAATAGCTAACATTTTTCTCACATTTTGTGCCAAAATTAAGACGTCTCACCCTCATAAGGGTTTCATGAATGCACATGTCTTTGTTCCTTGCTGCTCTCCTCCTCCTCCTCAGTTTATGAAATACCGGGGCTTTGTCCATCCAAAAAATCTTAATTCACTATTTCTATAACAAACTACAATCCAGTTGTTGTTTCAGTCCCCAGACAACTTCCTTTACTGACTGACGTGATCCGTACTTTGTGCCTAAAATCTGCAGCGAACACTGCACAGATCCCCTTCTGTCTGAGAGCCCCTCAAAGGGATGACCTATTGATACTGTTGTGCTAAAGATCTACTTTAAATTTACAGGTTGGTGACTCTTGGTCTGAATAATTTTCACTGGCTGTGACTCTTTTCTAAGATTCCAATAAACCCCACTTAGGACATTTTTATAAATGCTTTCTCAAGTATTTCAATATTTTTCGATAGGAGATGGAGGATGTTTATGTCTTTAATTTTGGTGAGCATGGAATTCCTTTCAGCCTAACTCGCCATATTTGTGTTCTTTTTTTTAACATTTGCATTGTTAACTCATGCTCGGGTGAAATAGAACACGACAAGCACTAAAAAATGGTTATTAGGCAAAGATAGGTATTTTTATTTATTTAATCCTAATCAGATGATGACCATCATATGAGAAGACAAATCAGATTATGTTTTCATGACCAATTAAGTAATAAGGTATCTCCATGAGTTAGACAATGATCGGTTTATCAGTGAACATGTAAACATACTCATGTCACATGCCTTCATCATCCTTACAACATTATGTTACACCTACACCACTGTTCAGCCTCCACTAATCTACAGTCTCTTGTCTTGTTTCAGTCACTGTTTCCATTTCAGCTTCCACCCGAGACTCAACCTTCGTTGTCACTGTTGTGACTGCTGTGACTGCAGAAGGTTCCTCCATTTCTTCTTCCTCTCCATCCCAGTCTTGGTCGGCTGTGGCATCTTGGTACTGCTGGTACTCTGACACCAGATCATTAAGGTTGCTCTCAGCTTCAGTGAACTCCAGTTCATCCATACCTTCCCCTGTGTACCAGTGGAGAAAGGCTTTTCTTCTGAACATCAACGAGAACTGCTCACCTACACGGCGGAAAATCTCTTGAATGGCTGTGTTATTACCAATGAAGGTGGAGGCCATCTTGAGGCCTCGAGGTGGGATGTCACACACAGCAACCTTGACATTATGGGGGATCCAGTCGACAAAGTAGTTGGCGTTTCTCTGCTGGATTGCGAGCATCTGTTCATCCACTTCTTTAGTGGACATCCGTCCACGGAAGATACCAGCGACTGTGAGATAGCGCCCCCGTCTTGGGTCACAGGCTGTCATCATGTTACGGGCGTCAAACATTTGCTGGGTGAGCTCGGGCACTGAGAGGGCTCTATACTGTGTGCTTCTGCGGGGTGTCAGTGGAGCAAAGCCTGGCATGAAGAAGTGAAGGCGAGGGAAAGGTACCATGTTGACCGCCAGCTTTCTCAGGTCTGCGTTGAGCTGTCCAGGGAATCTCAGGGAGGTCGTGACCCCACTCATGGTCATGGAGACCAAGTGGTTGAGGTCCCCATAAGTTGGTGTGGTCAGTTTAAGCGTGCGGAAACAGATGTCATAGAGGGCCTCATTGTCGATGCAGAAGGTCTCATCTGTGTTTTCGAGGAGCTGGTGGACTGACAGGGTGGCGTTGTATGGCTCCACCACCGTGTCGGAGACTTTAGGAGAGGGCATGATGCTGAAGCTGTTCATGATGCGGTCAGGGTACTCCTCTCGGATCTTGTTAATGAGGAGGGTCCCCATGCCAGAGCCAGTGCCACCCCCCAGGGAGTGAACAAGCTGGAAGCCCTGCAGGCAGTCACAACTTTCACTCTCATTCCTCACCCGGTCTATAACCTGCTCAACCAGTTCTGCCCCCTCTGTGTAGTGGCCCTTAGCCCAGTTATTCCCAGCACCTGAGTTACCTGTAACATCCAAATTAAAGTATGAAGGTCAAGCTAATGCCATCATTTGTCAAAAAAAAAAAAATATGATGGAGACATAAAAACACATTAAACTGTAATTATGAAAACAACCATTTCACCATCCCCTCAGAGATGGATCATTTAATTACATTAAAAAAATCAGTGATGCCAAACATTTATTTAACCCTCAGGTCTTATTTAAAAGGTTAATTTTCCATAAATAATTTAAATGACGATTAATTTTGCTGAAACGTGCATTTCCTCTACTGATTTTAAAAGCTGAACTGCACTGCACATGTATCACTAGGCCTCCGGTGTTCAGTGTAATCAAAATAATCAATCTTGGCCCATTATGGCCAAATAGCCAAGTTTAAACCTGTTATAAATGTGAGTTTGTACAATATGACCTGTACATTATATTCAATGTGCTTTCAATCTTGAGGCCAGGAAAGTTGCCCCACTTTCTTACTTTTGAGTCACAAGTGGGCTCAGTGTGACTTTTTCTTTAAAAGTGACACAGTATAAAATTAAAAACGAAACTAAATCAGTTATTATTGATCATTAACATGTCCCAGGCTGTATTTATCAAAACAAAATCCCTGCTAGCGTTGTGTATGTGAAAAAAAAAAAAAAAAAGATTTGTTTCCATGTTAATATTACTGATGTAAAGTTAGTGGTTTATAAATGGCTAGTGTTCTTAAAATAAACATAAGTTTTAATATATGAACAGGACTGAATTTGGTAAAAAAAAAAAAATCTAAATGAAAAAGTAGAAAATAGCTTTAGCAATTGGTGCATTTTTTTTATGTGACCACTTTGAGATGTAATTGGCTAGATGTAACTTTTCATATTTCATTTATCCGTCTCCGTGCAGAAGAGAATAAAAAGCACCAAATTTTGCAGACAACCACTGATATGTTCACACTAATGTAACCCAAAAAAGATCAACTACTACCCTTGCATAGTTTTGCACAGGAAGAATGTCGGTGAAAATATTTGATTTGGTGAAAGTAGAAAATAATTTCACTTGATATATTTTTTTATGTGTCCCCTTTTGGGATTTAATGTGCCATGTGTAACTTCTGTTTTTTATTTTAATTAGGCCTTGACGCTTAATAATATCATCAAACAAAATGCCTCAAAGTCACAGGTACCTTTGAGCCTCTGCTCCTTTAGTTCTGCAAGATCCACAAGCCCTCGAATTTGTCAGAAAGATTTCTTTATGTCCTGATTAATATCAGACCTACACAACCATTTTTTAGTATAGTGAAAGTGACTGGTCATTACTGAGGTATTTTTACGACTAATAAAGATGGCTTCTATGGTCTCCACATCTGGCCCCAGCTTTAGTCAAAATGGATCCCAATTGATCCTTGATATAATATCAATACCTCTGTTTTTTGGATGTAAATAGACCAGTCTAGTAACTGACAGCTATGTCACATAAGTAATTATTATGACTGATATAAGATCAATCCAATTGCCCTTTGTTCAGCACTGTAGATTACATCCTTTTGAAACTGGTGCAAACAGAAAGACTCCCAACATAATCCTATTTATGCATCACTCAGGTGATGATAGGCTATGCTAGCACTGGGAGTGTCCCTTCCTTCCTCTTCTTTCTTTCTCTACATAATAAAATCAGTGGTTTATAGGATCACATTGAAGCAGCATAATTCTGGCAGGTGTGTCAAGTATGATTTCTAGGTCAACAGTCTCACCATGGATGAAGTTGTCCGGCCTGAAAAGAGCACCAATGCGGCTTCCTCTCACACTGTCCATGGTACCAGGCTCCAGGTCAACAAGCAGGGCCCTGGGGACATATTTACCACCTACAAATAGAATAGAAATGTTAACAAAATAATAGCTGAAAAAAGGTGCATCCTTTTTTTTGGTATCAGATCCAAAAATAACAGACATAAACAGGCACAACTGTCCACACACCGGGAGTCTCATGTTAAATAAAACAAAAAATGTTTTTAAACAAAACTTTTAAGATGGCAGTTGACGAAAACATTTTCCAGACTAGGGAAGAGGATGTTGTCTCTAAACTGCCGATAAATGAATCCTTTAACAGAGCTTCCCATGACTACACAATGTTTATCAGTGTTTCCCATTAAGTCATTTAATGGTGGCCCACCATTACAATGCAACCTCCCATCCCTACAAAATAAAGGCGCACAATACTACGTATATTTATGGAATTCATGTGCACTCAGGGTCTGAAATTAGCCCCCCTCACTTGCTAAATGGGAGTTTGATGGTCCCTCTATCAAGAAAATGAAACAAAATATAACTTGGCAGCAACAATTTTTATTGAAATATTCTTCCTAAGAGGGCAGCATGATGGCAGGTAGTGCACGTGCCTCACAGCAAGAAGGTTGCTGGTTTGAACCCTGTGTTGATCAGGGGCTTTCTGTGTGGAGTTTGCATGTTCTGCCGTGCATGTGTGGGTTTCTTCCCACTGACCAAAAACATTCTCATTATGTTAAGTGGTGACTCCAAAATGCCCTTAAGTGTGGGTGAGTGTGTGAATAGTTGTCTGTCTCCCTATGTGGCCCTGTGATCAGCTGGTGACTGGTTCAGGGTGTACCCTGCCTCACACCCAATGTCAGCTGGGATAGGCTCCAGCCCCAAATGACCTCAAAAGGGATAAGCAGTGTAGATAATGGATAGATGGATAGATATTCTTTATGTTGCTTGTGATGATCAGTTATTTTTGGCAGGCTACCATCCCTAACACTGTTTATGACAGATGAAACCGGGCATCTTTACATTTCATTATACTGTAAATGTTTAAGAATCTATTAAGTGAACAGTTTGCAGTCAGTGTATTACCATGTGCCTCATTGAAGTAGACGTTGACCCTCTCCAGCTGGAGCCCACTGTCTCCTTCATAGTTGCCCGTTGCGTTGAGTCCATGCTCATCACTGATCACCTCCCAAAACTAGAGAGAGAAATTCATGAACATGAATGGACATGTTCATTGAGTGACACATTGAAACACTTAAAAATGTAGATATTCATAGAAATACAGCATTTCCCCAGGTGTCTGATGTTGTTTTGACCTGTGTACAGATCGCTGCCATTGAGGTCAAACTGATTTGGGTTATTGGGGGACTGTCACTTCAACAAATACTGCTACTGACATGTTTTCTGGTGTCAGAAAGCAACATTTGGCTATTATCTTGTACTTTCCCTCTCTTGTTTGGTGGTTGCCATGATAAAAAAAGTCCCACCCATGCCAGTCTCACATAAGCTCCTTATCTCTTCCCTTGAGCACCCAGCAGGGAACACCCTATGTCACTCAACTGTCATTGGCACCATAAAAATAAATGTAATTTGTTTGCATTTAATTAAAAAATACTCAAACAAAGGTTACTTCTTTTACAAATGATTCAAATGATCACACTAAAGGAAACATCAAACTTTGTCTCCATTTCATCTCAGTGTGAGGGACATTCAGCAAGTTAAACTATAACTTTAATCATATGACAGCTACAAAACAAAGCTGCTTATATTTCTTTTTATTATTGTCCCTTTATCCATGGTTTGTGGTTTTGCAGACAGAGTATTACATCACACTTAGCAGAAATACCAGTGCTATCATTAGACTAATGATCGTAAACGATATACTATTGAACGGAGGAGAAGATTTAAATTTTTTACCTTTGAGCCGATCTGATTGCCACATTGTCCAATTTGCAGATGTACAATCTCACGCATGATGATGACAGCAACAGTATACAGAGCAGTAGGGGGTCTCTGATAGTCGTTGCTGTCCAGCATCTTTTATACTGACAGAGACGTGATGTCAGCAATGATGTCAGGGAGTCGCACTGAGACAGAGAGGGGGTGTTGAACCTCTTAGAAGATTATAAGAATAGTTAATACATTTCTACAGTGTTTTCCAACATGATGTTTGATTGCATATCCTACTGTATGTTTCATCATATTCAACCAATGAGTTTTATGAATGGAATAAAAAAGGTCACTAGATTACCTATTTGAGAAATGGAAGTCATTCAGTATTAAGAACTCTTGACAAAATTCTGAATATCTGTTTTGATATTAAACCGAAATATGAATTTAAAACTGCTGCATGAAAAAAATAAGAATAAAATGATTGCTTTTAAGTACTCAAACCAACAGTTTGAGAGCTCCAGTTCTCAGTCACTTTGACTGAGAACTGGAGCAACTTGGGCAGGGCAGGGCAGCTGTGGTTACAGAGAGGGGCACATTTATTTCATCCTCACCATCAGATGACCAAATTATTACAAACTAAACATCACCCACAATTTAATATTTATAATAACTTAATTTAATGAAAAGTACAGATATTTAGCTTAAGTTAGAATGTATTATACAAACATTGATATAGTGAAACTAAAACTACATATTTATACAACATATTAGCTTGATAATTAAAGCATATTTGATATACTTTTTAATTTCATTTAGCAGTTTTTATTGGTTATTGAGGTGTCTTCACCTAAGTTTCTATTCTTTATATTTAATCATAAACAGTTCATATAAACATTTAACAGAAACAGTCAGCCAGTAATACCTCTATTTGCGTTGAATTGACCATGTATAGAAATATTATTGTGGAAATGCTTACATATTTTTAATGTTTTCATTGCAGATTTTGTCATGTTCCTTCATACAGTTTATTGAACCTCACACACCTAATGCAAGATATTTTCATGAACAAAACCAGTAATAACAAAAACTATAGTGTATGAGTGATTTTCATTCTCTGAAACCAAACAGCAAAAATGAACCTTTACAAAAGAAATCAGTAATCAAATTATACTATATTGTGTCTACAAAATATTATTAATAAAATAGCTTTATAACAGAATAAAAACAATCATACTGACTGACACATCCTAATGTTTTTGTAACTTCTTTAAAACTATCAGTTAATAGACCTTAAGTAGCACATGTGCTGTAAAGTCATCCTCACAGGCAGTCAGTGAAAGCATATATCAGGGATCTACTCCGGACCGGTGACATGTAATTACATGTCAGTTACATTGCCACTAAATAAAAACCTCATATAGGCTGTTGATGCCTTTAAACATGCCATCCATCTTTGCCCGTTACCAAAAACAGGAAGGAGGTGTTGAGGAGATGAGTGGAAGGTGTGTTTTTCAGGCCACTAAGCAACTCAGAAAGATGATCAAAATATAAACATGTTTGTTCTGTAAGCACAAAACAACAAACCAAAACACCAGCAATGCCAAACAAAACATGTTACAATGCCAGGAGAGAATATCTCAATCACAAATGCATTCCCTTAAAAGACTGAACTGTGGGTTTGATTACTACAGAGTTCCAATCAGTTACCCTATTTCCAATGCCCCAAATACCACAGATGTTAAAAAATAGAATAAGCTTACATTTTAAGCCACTGAGTCATTGTATTTGAAATAATGATGAAGTTAGAAGTGCAACACTGAGGAGATTTTGCATGCTGGATGCTACCATCTAGAGGGCTTTAACAGACATGACATGAGATGACTGGAGCTTTCAGTTGATACGATCAGAACATTGGTTATTGTTCATCAGGCCTCATCTTAACTTCTACATCATTATCAAACATGTGTCATGACAAAAGTATTGGATACATAGTAGAGTAAAGCTAATGCATTAACAATGAGATTACTTCTGGTTGAGGCCCATTTAGCCTCTTTAGGAACAGCACCCCTCACTCCCTTTGCACTGATTTCTAGATTGGACTATGATGGGGTTTTCACCTGGAAGTTAAAATATGAAGGGTATTAAAAATATAATAAATATTGAGAAAAATACTTAAAAAACATTTTGATTAAATGAATTTTTTATTTACTTCAGATAGACTTTGAAGTCAGTATTTAAGCTGAAAAGTGATTTGCTCAATGCTCTGAATTAGAACATATGTTTCATGTAATTAAGTGAATGATCTTACAATGAATTCACAACTTTGAAGTGCCCACTGGTGGTCCTACATCATACAAAGAACATCTAAGACAGAAAGGAAAACACAAACACCATCTGTTCATCCATTATCTATACCACTTATTAGGGCTACAGGGGGCTGGGGTCTTTCCCAGCTAGAAGCAAAAGGCGGAGTACCCCTTGGACTGGTTATCAGTCAATCACAGGGCTGACATATAGAGACAAACAAGCAGGTCCACTTGCATAACACCCAAAAAAGCAATTTAGAGTCACTATCTTAATGAGTGTCTTTTTGGACTGTGGAATGAAACTGGAGCACCCAAAGGGAATTTACCCACGGAGAGAGAGAAATTTTAAAAGTAACCTTATAATTATGTTTTGATACTGATAACATTCCCTAAAAATCATCATGTGGTGTCTACCTGTTCTCCTCTGTTTCTTACTCTGTGGTGCTAAGGAAATTTTGGGGTATTAGCATTTGGGCTGTGTGTGTAGCCCACAACCAATAATAGTAGAATATCTGTGAAAACCATAATCTATTGGAGTGTAGAGAAAAACATGATTTGGGTGGCAGATCTAAGCAAGCAAGCTTAGATCTGCCTAGAAATTTTTTTTGGTACAATACTTCCCTGTTTGCGTCTGGCTCTGTGTCACAAACTTTTACAAATTGTGGCTTACTGAGGGAGAGGAGAGAACTTTCTACTGCATCTAATGTACTTAGTGGCCATATGGAGCTCATACAACCCCACTTCAAAAAAACTGAACTATCTCTTTAAGGAGTTTACTGATGCCCTTAGAGGCAACTAATTTCCAAATGTGAGGCAAGGTACTTCATAAAATGAGGGGACAGATAGATTTGAAACTTTCCTCTCAGATTTAAATCATTACTTCCTTGACTCCTTCAGTTGCCTGTTTGGGTTCATTAGAGAGTCACAGTAGCATTTAGTTGTCGTTGATGACCTTTCTGTGTTTTGCCCCGAGCTTCTCTCCCCTGTCTTATGACGTACTTGTGGAGGGAGGTGTTTCCTTGTGTGAGTGTGTATGATTTTTTTGGGCACAGTGTTTCTGTGCAGATATGAGAGGGCTCAAGGAGATAATAGGCAGGGGGGTGTTCAAAAAAGTCAAATAGCCATGAGGTGAGTTGAATGTATGAGCCGGTATTCTTCAAACTGTACTGAGCAATTGAAATGTTACTGCTAAAGTTTTGAGAAAAAATATGGAGTTCATGAATATACTTTGATGATTTAAAGGCAAATTTTACTTTCCTGCAAAAGATTAGAGCAACTGAAACACAAAGGTTTATCATCTAAAACATTTGTTAACTGGTCCATGAAGCCTTTTGGGGTATTAGAGTTACACAGTTGTCGTGGTGATTGTTAAATTTGTTACATGTCCTAGATATTTTATGCCAAGCAATTTACATTATCATGGATAATTATGATGAAAATGAGATATTGCGGTTGTCCACTATACATATATAGTATCAGGATTTGTTCTAATGTTTCACCGATATTATCAGTGAGATATTGATAGGCAGATCTTGGCTTATCTGCAGAGATCAGAAATTTTGTTGATATTAACAGCTGATATATTGACCATATCCCTTACATTGGTTGAAATAATGGCAAAATGTAAGAATGCATCATAATGCTTTACCTTTATTTTCACTGAATATCTACATTAAAAAATCATTTTTAGAGAATAAACTGTTGTTCTGGTTTCACATCTGTTTCGAACACAAATAAACTGTCTAGATGTCAACTTAAGTTAAGTGTAGACTACTTGTTACCCAAAAATATTGTGTCAACATCGGCAGTAGTCAATTAAGTAATAACGGCGTATTAGATATCAGCAAAAATCCACTACTGTGCATCCCTAATCCTTCCTGTGGTGATAAAACGGCATCAGTAATCTCATTCTGTTTTAGTGAAACTAAAATACTAATCACTGGACATTGAAGGCCCAGACTAGAGGGAGTTTAAGGTTATCATGAAACTCTGTGTCTGAAACTAAATATTAGTCAATTGAGAGGGGCTGGGCCACAGGCCTCTGTTGTCCACACTGGGGATGACAGTTTACTTATGTACCATTACATCAGTCCCTGCTGACAAAACTTCGAATGTAGCAGTTTTATACATTCTTAATAAAGAAAGAGGGAAAGGCTGTGCTTGCAGAGGAACTCAAGACTATAGACATGTCATGTGACACAGTTGATGAATATCACATGTTACAGTAATGTTAAACAAGGGTAAACACTCTTAATAATTTAACAAAGAAAAATTAACACAAGAAATCAACTCTAGTCTACTAAGTGCTGAAATTGTGTTTGTTAAAGTGATAATATTATTTTACTGAAACTTAACAAAAACGATTTACACTGGGAAACTTGCATTGCTCTCACAAGAGAGGGAAAGTGAAATTGACACCAGAGAGTTCACACAAAGATTAAGACAGAAAACTTTTTGATGATTACTTATAGGCCACATATTGCTGCCACAGTTTTATGAAGCAGCCCTTAAATGAGCCCAAAATAGATTTGATAAGAACACTCTCAGTCAACTTGCCATCTGTAATTTAACATGAAAAAAAAACTTTTTTATTACTTTTTATCACTGGAATTTCAAAATCAAATTTAAGACCTTTTTAGACTTTTGAAGGATCTGCAGGCACCCTGTCAAACAGTGTTAATGTGAATTAAACAGGAGCATTGACAACCAGAGGGGACTGGATCAAGACCAGACTTGCATGTGGATTTTCTTTATTATGTTGGTGACACCAGTGCACATCTGGCAAATCCTGCTACATTGCAAGGTTAATAATATGTGACATCTAATGGCATTTTCATGATAAAACCAACCAACCACTGATTATTGATGTATTGTGAGTCAATCATATAACGGTGCATCTACACATCTGATTAACTGAAGAAAATGCTCCTGCAAATACATTTTAAGTTATCTATTTACTGCCATTAGTCTTTTATCATACTTTTATCATGTTTACCTTGTTAAAGCAAAGTAAAATATTGGACCTTAAGCCTTTTATCAAGCTTTATCTCTTGTCTTGCTTTAAAAACTGCCTGATATTACCTTATACATAGCCTACTTCTGCCTCTGTCTCTTCTCCTGCTGTCGGTGTTGGTCTCTGCCAATCATTTCTGAAAGTTTTACTTGATTCATGTCAAAGGCTCCTCTAGTGATTAGTCAAGTTTGAAGGAAAGTTTGTTGGGAGCATCAAACAAAATGTAAATGAAAACATAATACAATGATTTGCAAATCCTTTTTGACTTCTAATCAGTTGAATAAACTACAAAGACAAGATATTTAATGTTCAAACTGATAAACCTTCTGTAAAGAATATTACCATGCAGGACGCAAAGAGCTAAAGTGTGCTGTATTCTGATGAGTCCACATTTCAAATTGTTTCTGGAAAATAATGAATGTTCTGTCCTTCAGGTCAAAGAGGAAAAGGACCATCCCAATTGTTATCAATGCAAAGTTCAATAGCCAACAACTGTAATGGTATAGTGGTGTTAATGCCCATGGCATGGGTCACTTGCACATCTGCAAAGATCACATTAATGCTGAAAAGTACGTACAGGTTTTGGTGCAACATGTGCTGCCATCTAAGCAACATCTTTTTTAAGGGATGTCCCTGCTTATTTCAGCAAGACAATGCCAGGCCACATTCTGCACGTGTAACAACATCGTGAATTCGTTGTAAAAAAGTGCGGGTACTAGACTGACCTGCCTGCAGTCCAGACCTGTCTCCCACTGCAAATGTGTGGTGCATTATGAGGTGCAAAATATGCTACCAGAGACCTTGTTAAACAACTGAAGTTGTACATCAAGCAAGAATGGGAAAGGACTCCACCTACAAAGCTAACATTTGTATTTTTTCAAATTAAATGACAAACACTTTTCACCAACTGTTAATTGTTTCTCATGAGTTTGGGCAACAGTGCCTTGCTGGGTCAGTATTTTGTACCCTTACCAGGGGTGAGCTATTGTCCCAAACTAATCACCTCTCACCATCTCTAAGAAATCTAAAAAAGACCTGTAATGCTTAATAACTGGAGTACCAGTGAGAGAAAAAGATAAACCAAGCCTTCATTTGAGTGCCTGAAATAAATTTGGCAAATACTTCATGTAGTGCTCAATAACATTTTGGACTCCAAAACAGATTTTGTGGCTTGACTGGTGCTTGTTGTCGGTCCTGACCTGGTACAAAACGATGACTTTGTCCCACCTGTACCTGGCCCTCATGACCTGCATGGAACAACAACACTGAAGAGGTTCACTGAACAAGGTCTCCTTCAGCTTCTAATGTCAGGAGTTCAGACACTGTTGTTGCTTTAAGTGACTGTGCACTCACGGGTCAAACCTGTGAGTTTCAGTAACTTCAGGTAAATGTTTTCTCTCTTGTTGATCAGTCTCTTTTTTTGAGGGTGGGCTGATTATCAATTTGCTTCAAAGAGGGCGCCTCTCCCCTTCTGTACCTCTGCTTCATGACGCTCCGGGCAATCATGTGATCCGAGCCTGCTTCAGTCCAGATCCGTCAAGAGACAGCAGAGAGGAAACCAGGAGTACAGCACCCTGACCTTCAAAATAAAACCAAAACATGACTCCAGCCTTATAACAGAAGAGGAGACATTCTCAAAATCTTTAAGTATTAGTCAACGAATTTACTTTCTCATATTTTTTGTGTGTTATCTTTTGAGGGATAAAGATTTTAATGTTTTGATGTTAAATACATTAACAAATGTGAATCTGTCTTTTTCATTTTCAATGCATTTATAATGAAAAATAGATTTGTACATTATCATTTTGGCGTTTAATTTCCTAAGAATGCATAAAGTAACGTTGTATTTTTACTTTAGTCAAGACAAGGACAGAAGGTTGAAGATTTTCTTGGCTATTACCTCAAAATGCTGTTAGTGACCTACATTAGGGATGGGCAAAATGCAGTGGGGCCACATATATAACCCACACTCTCACTCACGGGGGCCCACAAGTAAACACAAGTAAAATATAAATAAGTTGTAAAGAAAAAAAAATCTGTCATGACTATATTAGAAATCTAAACTTTTCCCCAATAATCTGTGGTTATTGGAATATATTTCATTCTTTGCCAGAAATTAGCTATATAATGTCTTTTTATTTTAAAAATCTTGTGTATGCATTTACAAATCTATTTGTATTAATATAAAAAGGATTTTTAAGGATGATATATCTGGAAAAAAAAATGTAAATGTTAAATCAGTTACACTGAAAAAGTAGTTTCAATTGGCTTGGATTCTTTGTTTAGCGCATTTAGTCTTATCATTTCAATTTTAACTTGAACTTTTGACTTGATTCTTATAAAAGATTTTTTTTTAGGAAAGCCATTTTTGTTCCTTTTGGTTAATTAACTAAGCATATGTTTTAAACTGGAAGTGGTCCGAAAGCACAACCTCTGCCAAGACATTTTCAACACTGTTGCACGAGTTATTGTCAAAAATGTGGGAAACTGCCCTACCTTGCACTGTTAAAAAATGCTTGAAAAATTCCAGATCATCACCAAAAGCTAAACAGTTCTACCTTGTGCAATGACCAACATTCCCTGAAATATGCTCATTCGTTTTTGTGTTATGCTGTTCACAAACAAGGAAATTAACAAATGCCAGCAAAAACATAACGTCGTTGGGTTGGAACATCACATAACATATAAAGGGATAACACAAATGCAGCACACTGCCCATGACTGACACTGGTAGCTCCAAACTTTTTTGACAATGCATCAAGTTATACAAATAATGCAACAATGTGATGTATCAAATATAACTTCAGTGACTGTTTGGAAATATTAATACCTTACCCAATATTTTTATTTTTCCATACTTCTATAACAGTTTTATGTTTGATGGGCCAACTGTAAATGCCAGATTGTCTATTTAAACTCATTTTTACATTTATGACAAATTTTGTTATACTTTGTATTTTAATAATCTTACAGTTACTCTTCTCCATATTTTGTTCAACACTCTTTGTTATAATAATGAGAAGCCTGTTTTCTTTAAACCCCTATATTGAGCATCATTTTAACTGTAAAAATATCCTATACTATGTTTTGTAATTTATTAAAAAAAAAACATGTTTTCCCACCTTTTACCATTATTTCAACCTGAAAACCTACTTTGAAGTTGACTTGATTCAGCTTTAAAATCTTTCAACAAATGACTGTGATTCAGTTTGGACATGGCAGGCAGAAATTTGAACATTCATGCAACATGGAAGAGTAAACTTGTTCAAAGAGTATTATGTAGATGTTTGCAGTGTTAGAAATGTCTTTGTATTTTACTCTGTTAAATACTCTGGATTTTAGGTAAAACTGGTGCTATATGCCTGGCTTTACCTTTACCTGTAAATGAGATGGTAACACCAAGTTCAGTATCACAATTCTCAAAAATGAAACAATACTTGAAGATGAAACTTAACAGGTTTTAAAACTATGCACCTAATGGACCAGAAAAAGAACATTAACAAAGGTTGGTCACACTTTTGTATTGACAGTCTCTAAAAATACAAATGCCGTGTAAAAATGCATTTGCAATTCGTTTTTAATGAGTTTATATTTATCAGGGCAAATATTTCAAATATAAAATGCTTAGGAAAATCTATAACTCACTGTAGTATCTTTAATATATAGTTTCATACCTGAATAAATTACTCATTTTTTCCTTAAGTTTTGAAAACTAAAACAACAAAAATGGTTTACTCATTATCAAGGGTGAAGGAATAAAATAAATTCAATATACTGCCTGACAGTTTCTGAGTATCTGTTCTATACTTGAGTAAAGTTTTCTGGGGAAATTATCTCGTCTTGAATCTGTTCAAGTTTCTAGTAAATTAAAATCAGCCACTGTTTTTATATTTTTTTCTGTAACATCTGATACTGCAGAGTTCAATTATCCTGAACTGCATCTCCTGAAATGTCTGTCAAAAGATGTGAGTGTATTTCTCAGTGTAAAGCCTGACTGGTATTTTTTGTGGTCTTCAGCCACTTTTTGGATGCTCCTTTCATTTTGATGCTAAAATCTGAAGTAGGTTAGTTTTATAAATGTAAATTATGTTTTCTTAATAAACATAATGGAGAATGCACTTTGCTCTGTCCTTGACTGCACATATACAGTTTGAAGATGTTTGGGATTTTTAAAAAACACTTTGAATACTTAAATGTTTTTGAAAGGAAGTTCTCCAGTACTTTTTCACAAGTAATAATTTTGACTAAGTGCATTAACTTACGTTGGAGTCAATTTTGATCAGGAAGGTTTGAGCTCAAGCATGAAAGTTATGAAGGGGATTGTTTTTGTATTTTATCTCATACTTTATAGCTTAATTGATCTTAATTACTTTGGTCACATTTCAATTTATGAACCATAAATACGTGCAATAAATAAGGCAATCAAAATTTTTAACTAATAGAACAAGACTATTTTAATTGTTCAAATTAAACCAGTCAAAGTATTAAAACTGCCTCCATGACAGGGGTTATTGTGACAATGAAAAAAATTAATTTAACCCTAGATATTTGAAATAAAAGCACACATGACATTAATCCTATTTTAGCTGTTTACTTTAACAGTATTACCATATGTTGTAGTTTGTGTTTTCTTGGTGCTTATATAGATAACATTGTAAAGAATCTGTATTTGTTGGCATATTTTATTAATGAAAATGTAGCTTCAACTCTGAGTGCGTGCACAGAAAGGAAATGTTTTTGTATTTCTGTTGTGGACTGAAATTAAGGAACTGTCTAAATGAGGAGCTCATACAGGGTGCAAACAGGATACCCTTTAAAAAGAGATATAAAAGAAATGCTTTTTTTTTACACAGTACAGGAATGAAGAAGCGTTTTGACAGTTACAAAGTGGCTGTCATTTATTAATTTTTGTTATTTGTTTCTTACTTGTTGACCCATGGGTATATTCTCTTTGATTGCCTCTTTAAGGATATATATATATATATATATATATATATATATATATATATATATATATATATATATATATATATATTTATATATATATATATATATATATATAAATAAAAGACATTTCAGGAGATGCAGTTAAGGATAATATATATTGGTGAGAATAAATAAGTAAACGCCTTTAGAATATATACCCAAATAATTAACTGCTCTGCATTCATAATGAAACAACTGTACTTGTACTTGTACTGTACTGTACTTGTACTTGTATAATCTTTCGTTATATTTTACTTTTTTACATGTTCGAAATAAATATTTATTAATTGGGTTCGTAATACTATTAAACAGAGAGTACTTAATCAAAAAGGAGGTCTGTCGCTAATTTCTTGTCCAACCACCCTCGATTTACGCACTAAAATCAGGAATTGAGCTTCGTTTGAGACATGATTCAACCTTTGCTAGGAACATACGGGCCTCCAGAGCTTTATTGTGAAAGTTCAAACCGGAAGTGAAGTTTCTTGTCTCACGGGAGCTTGACCGCCTTTCTTGTTCCCAGGGTTCCGTGAGAGCCGTTTGCCCCACCCCACCTCTTCAACGCTATCTATCTCAATGTACGATTCTGAGAGGAAAAAAGGGGGCAAAAATAATTCAGAGTAGCACCGCAAAGGCGCCGTCCTCGTCCCCTCCGCCGGTGTACCGGGAGCAGACGCGGCTCTCTCGGCGGTTGGAAACACAAACCGTGTCGCCGTTCGGACCAGTGATTGAAAACACCGCGGTGGTATGTTCATGTATCATGCACATGTAACCGTAATCTCACCGTACGGATTCAAAGGGAATACAAAAAGCTGAGGGACTTGACAGCGGGCTTCATCGTTACCTGCGCCAAAACGAGGGGGAAATAACGGAGGAATCTCCGCCAATATCACCTGGATATCGCGTTTTATTCAAGGACATCCAGCTGCCAAACACCGCCTTCGCTCGCCTCGGAGAAGCTTCCCGATGTGAGGAGAAATACAAATTAACGTAACTGAGAGAAAAAGGACGGAGAAGGGGCCTTTTTGGGTCTGGTCTAACCTGGCGAAAAAAGAAGCAAGCAGCAGCATTTGTTGACCGTGGGAGGAAATACATTTGACATCGACTAAAAAGAGGATATTATCGATAACGACGACAACCCCTCCTTCCTAAAAAAAAAACGGTGTATAATGTGACGGATTCGTGGTCGAGAAAGAAGCCCTGGTGTAGCCTGATGATTCAGATGCCGTCATTTTAAGAGGAAATATTTATTTTTTATTTTTTTCACCGCTCTCTGCTTCATGGTGGAAGGATTGCTAACATATCCTGCTAAATTAGCCAAAAAATATCAGTTTAAAGGTGGCAGAAAGGAAGGAAAATAGGGGCTGAGTGAAAATGAATTGAAAGGCAGAAGATGGGCTCCAGAGGAGACATTTGCTAAGAAATTGAATCATAAAAACGTGGATTGTATACGTTTTAAGAGGCAGTGTTTAGATTTTACGCCTTTTAAGGAAGCACCATTCACGTACATTAAAGCTTGGTAACCTCGCATCCTCTCACATATCAATGTTGATGACTTCATTGCGGATTTACAGTGAAAAACACAAGAAGAAAGCGTCTGAGAGGGCGGCATCGTTGCTCTGCTCCTTTCTGGATGATCTCTTGTTGATAAATCGCCAGTAAATAGCCACATCCATCCCTTAACATACACGCTTCCAAAGCCTGTGGTGGAGCCTGACATTTTTCCATTTTTAACATCTGGTTCAGCAGCATCTGGCAACATAAATGTCACCCATTTTGAGACAGGTGTTCCTCTGCTGGGCCAGTCTAGGAATTTTGGATTGATTGATTATTTTTTTCTTCTTCTGATCAACACCCTCCCTCCTTCCTCTATCCCTCCCTCCCCTACACCCAGCCACCAAACATCCACCCACCCACCTACCCTCCTTTGCCTTGCCTTGCCTTGCCTCCCCCCCTTGAACCTATCACTGGGTTTTTGGGAAAAGATGGGCTGTCTTGGCAATAGTAAGACCGAAGACCAACGAAATGAGGAGAAGGCACAGAGGGAGGCCAACAAAAAGATAGAGAAGCAGCTCCAAAAAGACAAACAGATATACCGGGCCACTCACCGGCTACTACTATTAGGTATGTCTCCTTTTATCTATCCTTACTATGTGTGTGTGTTTCACTAATGTAGGCCTGGAGAACGTTTTGTTGAATCATTGCTCCTATTAGAAAAAAGAAGAGAATGATGTCACTTAACAGTGCCTAGGGCTGCACAGTTTACTGAATTGTACAATTTTGGCCATTGCACAGTCAAAGAAACACGATGACAGTGATAAAATGTGTGTTCAGCTTGAAGAAAACCATGTGGCATTCATAAAGAACACTCAGAGGCTTTGTTAGTTAGGTTATGTGTTGTTGCATAATATACCAAGTTCTTCTATATAAATGTTTGTTTATGTATGACCTAAATCAACTGAACTTGCTTCCCTTGAGTTCTCTTTGCACCAACAAAGCCTGCATCATTTCCATATATACAGCCGTGTTGAAGAAAATCAACTAAATCAATTTATAAAGCCATTCAAATAATACAAGTAATAATTGCTCTAATTATGTAGCTGTTTAATTTTTAATCAGCAGGAAGTACATTTTTAGTTCCCTAAAACGCCAGGGTGGAATTTTCAGGGATGCACAGTTCTATCAGCATATCTGCAGAGTCTGAAATTACTTGCAAAGTGAACTAATGGGGGTAAATTTTTTATTTAGTGACTAAATCTCAGAGAGTTATGTATCGCATGGGAGGTATGTTTGTACCAGAACAATCAGAAAATAGAAATATACAGTGCCCAGCATAAATGAGTACACCCCCTATTAAAAGTAATTTATTAATCAATATCTAAATAAACAAAAGAGCAAAAGTTTTGACAAAGCTGAGTTTAACAGAACAGTTTTTTCTTTTTACCACAAGATGAAAATAAGGATAATATGATGACTAACATTTAGCTTTGCTCCCACCCCTTTGATTGGGGTGTACTCATTTTTGCATCCTGATCTACAATTGAGAAAAATACTTTTTTTGTGTGCAACTTAAAAAATCTTGTATGTAGTCAATGGCCAACATTTGGGGAAGTATTTTGTGGTATAGTATGCCATAGAAAATGTTGATTTTGAAAGTAAACTGAAGGTTTTCTGACAAATCCAAAGGGCTGTACTCATTTATGCTGAGCACTGAAATACTTAACAAATTTCTTACAACTTTATTTCTAACCTTATATAATGGTCCAAACTGTTCAGCACAATACTGAATTATCTCAATAATAATAGCACTGGAACATATAACACAAAAATTGAACATTTTATTCTGGTAGGCATTTCCAAACTCACTTTAGCTAAAGTTAATACCAATACTTTGTTTTAATGGTGCGTTCCATTTACCTTGGATGTGGGATGTAGGAATTATGTCACATCCCAACTGGAACCATTCTAGTTACGAGCTGGCAAAGTCGAGGTACCTTTAGATCATCTGACTCCTCGATAGAAAATTCTGTTCCCAGTGACATATCTAATTTTCAACTCGGACAATCTTACTTCCGAGATCACATGGAGCACTTTATTAAAACACCACTTCCATGCATTTGTTTAAGAAAAACTGACGCAGTACACACACATTAAAAAAACCCTTTCAGATTCTACCAATATGATACAGTTATATTTTTAGTTGTAGGTATTTTTGAATGCAAATCAAATAAAATCTTTGGATTACATACTGGATTACAAAACAGCAACCAAACCAGGTGGAGCATAATGCAAAGCAGAAGTACAGTTTTAAATTTACTCACAAAAATCATTTTAATGAGCTCACATCATGCTTTTTTGAGCTTATGTGTGCTTTACCTGTCTCTTCAGCTTGAAAGAGAACTTCCATGCCTTGCCTCCCGTGAACAGTGCCAGTAGATGTCTGAAATGGTGGATTCTCTACCTAGAATAAACCTACCATGGTTATATCAGAAGTTAAAATCCACTGGCTAAAAGATGTAAGCCTAGTGCGGAGTTTAGACCATGTAAAGAATGCAGAGCTGTTGAAGATGATGCTGAAAAGTGTTTCACTGAGCAATTACCACAGAGTAGATGGACCAACCAATCAGAGTAGACTGTGCTTATGTGGGGAAGGGAGCCCTAAAGGGACTGGAGTTCCAACAGAACATCTTCATTCAGCACATTCATACATCCTGCTTCTTAAATAGACAATAATTTTATGATCACTTTGTATGATTGATACATCAGCCACAAATATTGGCAGAAAAGTTCATATCGGCCAGTACCATCAGTGAATATTTCAGACTATTATCTGTCAGTATGGATGTTTGGCTTACAACATTGTGCATCGCTAATAAATTAAAGGTATGCTATCTCTGCTCATACTCGCAGCAGATATGTTGGCTTTACATGTTGGCAGAATGTCGTTTTATATTTCATTTGATAAGGTGGCGCAGCAAGTTTGGGAAGTTTTATGTGGAACAAACAGACCTACTGTACCTCTGCTGAAGATTTTTTTCTTCATCCTCATTCCTTAAACTTTTAGATGGCTTTAAGGTTACAAGTTTTCGATTTGAGCTTCAAAAATACACCAGTCACATATGCTGGTATGCCAATAATTCCTTGACTAGATATATGAAAATAACTGAAAGTACTTTTTTGGCATTGCACCATGGTCATATGCAAGTTTTATCCTTATTTGTTTATTTGTAAGTTCTTTGGCCTTTGTGCCTTTATTCATAGTGGAGTGATAGAGTCAGAAAGGAGTGAAGAGAGCAGGGAATGACGTGCAGGAAAGAGGCCACAGGCTGTTGTACTCACACTGAGGCAACAGCCTTAATACATGGGCACCCCTATGTAAACAATAATAATAAAGCCAAGCTTATTTATAAGCACAAACAGCAATGTAATGACCTGCAGATAAAAATTTTGAGTTGTTGTGTATGGAGCTTATACATGCAAAATAAATCGATCGAGCAACAACCTCCACACCAACAATATCAGCAGGAAACATCTGCAGAAATGTCAATATCTGCAGATACAGATAATAATTGAGCGTCTACTAATGTACTGCAGAATCAAATCTTTGTATTTTTTTATGTCTGTTCGTAAAACCAGTTAGACTGACATGATACAAGTGAAATGGTGTCTGCATATTGGTATCAGCACAAATGAGTTTGATCATATCTGATATATGAAAAAACAGCGTTGTGCATTTCTAGATTTTATTTCATTTGACCCTGGCATTATGTAAGTCACCGGGAACTACGGATAATTAATAACAATCCAAAGCAGTAAAGATTTAAAGTTAATGATCAGGATCTCAATATTGATCAAAGTAGTTATGATCATCACTTTGGCCAAAGCTGCACATCCCTAATGCTGCCATATTTACAGTGTTTTAATCAGGCTTTTCTCCTGAACTCATGCTTCATTATGGAGTATTGTAACAGAGCATGTGAGACACACTCTTCACACACTCTGACACAGTTTGAGCAAAGTCAGCGTTCAGATGCCTCTATCGAGCCTTTCTGCTCGCTTTTGTCTGGTCTCCACACAAGACAGGCACAATTTGGATGTTTTTACGAATATCCCAAGTGTTGTTTGCTGAGTTTTTTTTTTTTTTAATGCAGTGAAATGATTCCAAGCTTTATCATCCAGGCCACCATGTTGTGATACCAGACTGAACCTCAAGGCCAGAGCTAGTATCCTGCTAAGCCTTAAAAGCAAATTAGGATTACTATTAGGATTACTAGCTAGCTTCAGTTGAATCACTGTCCCATTCATTCTAATCTGAAATTGATCCGAGATTTGAGCACATACACTCAGGCGTTAAAAGTCAGGCCTGTAGCCCTGATTCAGGTGTACAGAGATGTTGTGGCATGGTGTCTGTCATTTACAGATTGCCAGGACTAGGGATTCATGATATTGTATTTTTCTGATATGCAGATACTTTAATCTCACTGCAATCCGTACTGATACCCTTATATTATGTACGCACTTTGTAATTGTAAAGGAAGACAAGTTTCTCCTGTTACTCTTGTAGTGACAGTATATTTGTTTATCAAAAAACAAGAAACTAATAAATTACAGATGTTATTTTCAATCATACGCATTCAGTAATGAAAAGCTGAAAGTAATTTATTTTTCTCACATGTGCATTACATTCAAAATGCAGTTTTAACTTTTACAGTAAAACAAAGCTTCATGGGCAATTTGAGATGTACAAACAGCGCTGTAATAACCTGCTGACAGACAGAGAGCTTTGTGGTGAACAAAATTAAAGCAAACCCTTTTTTATGGAACTTAAAATTTCAAATTAAGATGAACTACTAAATAAACAAGGAATTTCCAGGGTTTTTCCCTGAGACAATCCTGAGAAAGTGCTTAAAATAATCTTGACATATTTTTCTTCAGGGCAAAAAATGAACTAGCTGTAGTTCTGACCTAGAACTGAAATCCTTTATCCACACTTTAAAATTAAAGGAACAAGGATGACAAAAAAATATTTATTCTCAGATACTAGAAATGAACCCCTAAGCTATTATTGGCAGATACTGATACTAAGATGATGCTGTTAATACTCCCTTAATAGGACATATGTGTAAGCATGTTTACCATAGGTGATTATGGAGAAGTTAACTCTTGTTTCTTGGTATTTAGTTCAGAATGAGTATTGATTAAACATTGTCCAGTTGTCTTCAAATGTATAATGGAAAGACAGCATTTTGATCAGAATTTGTCTACCGGTTCCATGTAGTCTTCCTATAGTCCTCCATAATGCTGGAAGCCCTCCATACATCCAGCAGCAGTGGTGCAGGGATGGGCCAAATGTGTTGCAAGGGTTTCATACAGCCCTCCATCTCACTTTATGCGGCCTACAATTTAATTTCAAATATCTGTAAAATTGTAAACATGAGGGGAAAAAAGAGGAAATCAGCCATGCATACATTAAAATCTAAATATTTAAAATGTAAAGATTAAATATTTATTTGTAAGTAAAGTCAATTAGAAAAACAGTTAATATTATGTTTATCACTGTAAAAAATAGTTTTAGTTTGCTTTAAGTCTTTAGAAGGGCATTTATTAAAGTCTTACTCCTTGAAAAACTTGATGAATAAACTTGTGAATGTTGGTATGATAATTTTTTTAAAAAGGCTTTATGATTTCCTTTCTTTAAATTAAGTATAATTGTTGAATGAAGAGTATCATGCAGTTTGTAGTGATGCCCTCCAACTGTGTGGATAACATTAATGCAGCCCAAGTTGCCCCAACACCCTTATTTAGAGCAACAATTTAAAGTGATGCTGTTGAACTTTTCCCTGAAATTATGTTGTTAAAGTCACTGTGAGTAAAGTAACTTTGATCAGGGGGAATCACATCCATCCCACTTCCACAGAGTGCCCCTGCCCTTTGCGTTCAGCACTAAGTAACTTTGGTAGGTGACTGCTGTTTTCTTACTAGAACATGTTGGTAACATTAGTCCACACACCAGCTAATTGACTCCTGGAGCAGTTTGTTTGCTGTGAGGACACAATCAATTTGGCAACCGACAAACAGGATGACGAGTTAACTCATCACACTGCTGTAGTGGTATAAGCAGCAGTAGTATGAACAATTGCAATATGGCAATCAGAAAACCTGGCTGATAACAAAGTACTTCTTTATAATAATGCTTTGGAGGACTCTGAGTCACTTTGTGTCACAGGCAGAACTTACCAAAAAAATAGCAACAGGTTGACATTCCTCACTGTCTCTACAGCAGATCTTCACAACATAGACTGAATTCTTTAAGATTTCCAGAATTTAGTCCAGCTCTTTCAAGCAGGAGAATTTTCTTTTTAAAGCTGCTCTCTACTTTTCCTCATCACTGAGAGTTTCCCTGTGGACACTTCTACAGGTGTTATGTCGTACTAAGCTACCATGCTGTCTGGTGTCCACTGTGGTTTGATGTAGACACCAGTGAGCGTTTAAAGCTCCTCTTCATGCACTGAATTTGTTTACACTATACCAAAAGGCATAAAACACATTGATAAATATACTTATCCCTAAAATGTTAAATTTGACATTTAACCTTTACTATTAATCAGTGAATTGTTTTGCAGATAGCTTATCCTGCTAGCTTTCTTTCCGTAATGCAGAGTGCAACTTGTAGACAAGCTCTGGCCTTTTCTCTGACTTGGCCTGGACTTGTCCAGCTTCAAAATACTGCTTTGGGAACATGAAACCATCCAAACAAAATATGCAAATAAATGGCTTTTTTTTTTTTTTTTTTTTTTTTTTTTTTTACTTAAGCGGAACAAAGCAACTGAGCTGTAGGTGTGAAAACCTCCGAAGAAAAGATCACAAGATTGTTTAGCTTGCTTGATAGAATTGTCTCTTCTATTTTAATGGAAAAAAAACAATATTATCCACTTTAAGCATTAAATAGTCATTTAAATTAAAACATGTGCAAAGTAAGAGCTCTTTGATGGAAAGATTTTCATAATGGTTATTTTCAGGAAACGTGAGGCCTTGTTCTGAATTGTAGCTAGCAACTACAGCTGTCACAGAAGTTAGTATTTGCCTCTGACAATGGTAAGAAAAGCAGAATGTGAAATACAAAGCAAATAATCATGTTTAGTTCAATTGTGGCATTAAAAGAACTAACTTTACTACTTCCTACTGCTTAGGAGAACAAGGTAGGGGCAGTCCTGCCTAGGACTTTTAACCAATAGTTTAGTGGCCTCCACATTTCTTTTGACCCACATGGTTTTAACTTTAAGTAACATAGCAATAGTAGGAGGAGTAGAAACTGGGATTGTAGGCATTTGGACACTGCAAAGAGAAATTTCAAAAAGTAATGAATGAAATCTAGATCCTCATTTGTGTTTCTTTTTGCTTCATTTGAAACTGGCCTGACCTTCAATGACACACTAACTTTAGGATATTTGTTGGTCACATCTGAAGGAGATCTGAAAAGCTTTGATGACCCTTTTCTAACTTTTTTTTTCTCCTTTTCTCTGTGTTTTCAGGAGCCGGTGAATCCGGGAAAAGCACGATAGTCAAACAGATGCGAATATTGCATGTAAATGGCTTCAATGCAGAGTAAGTGTTTGTTTTCTCCATGTTTGTTTTGCTTCTCCATCATCCATCACATACTTCTGAAGCATACTTAAACACTTAACCACTTTTATTTGGGGTGCTTAAGATACTGTTTCATGGTTTAATATTTGTATGAGATGTGGGGTCAGACAGTGTGAAATATGTTGATATAACTTATGTTGATGTTGGTTTGAAAAAGTTGATGCCATGTCTAAAACTCAGAAAAAAAGATTGTTTACAGCAGATTACAATGCTATGTTCATCAACCACAAGATACTCTTTGAAATGTTAAGTCTAAATTGAAAATTGTCAATTTATTAATTTGATTGAGGGAGTATCTTTACTTGTAGTAATACTCAGACAGGCCAGCACAGTGGGGCAGCGGGTTAGTTCACATGCCTCACAGCAAGATCCCTGGTTTCATTCCCTGTCTGGATCAGTGGAGTTTGCTTTGTCTCCCAGTGGCTGACTGGGTTTTCTCCAGGCAATTGGGTTTCCTCCCACAGACCAAAAAAAATAAAAAGCAATACTCATTAGGTTAATTGGTGACTCCATATTGCTCGTAGCTATGAATGTGAGCATGAATGGTTGCCTGTGTCTCTATGTGGTCCTGTGATTGGCTGGTGAATGGACCAGGGTGTACCCAGCCTCTCAGCTTAGATATGCCCAAGCCCCCTGTAACCCTGAAAGGAATATGAGGAATAAATGATGGATGGACAGTTCTCAGACAAAATGAATACCTGTTTGGTACCATGGCAACAAAAAAGAAGTGCCCAACATCCAATATTGGATTAATTTTTGTTTTGAGTAATCAAAAATTGCAGGCGAACTTCTCCAAACTGTCTGAATTGCACATACCATTGATATTTTAAAATGTTGCCAATGTTCATGTTCAACTTAAGCTGTGTGTAGGAGCTTGTCTGAAATTTTTGATGACTTAAAACAGTAAATTGCCCAGTGTAGGGTTTTTTTGTCTGTTGTTGTTGAATGAGACAGGTGTCAGGATTTAAAGTAAGTATTTAAAATTCTGGTTTTGGGACAAACTTGTTCTTTTTTGCTCAAGACTACAATGAGATACATTTGTCGTAGACAGCCAAAAACTAGTTTTTTTCTCCATGTCACACAGCCCTAACTTTTATATAAACCTGAGATCATAAAACATCATGTAAGACTTGGTGTTGTTTACAGGATCAGTTGTTAAAATATTTGTAGTCTAAATACCAAGAATAATGTTTTGGGGAAGACTATAAATACAATCACATGATACAAATGGGAGAAATGACCTGGAGTTGCTACTCCTGATGTCATGCAGGTACAGGGCTGTTGGTCCAGTTCACTCAGCTACAACAGTTTATTACTGAAAAGTTCATAGTAAACATTGTGAAGAATTGTAAGTACAAAAAAGATAAATCATGAAAATAGACCCTGGAAAAAAGTATAGCTTTTCACATGACAAAACAACAAAAATATAACCAGAAGGCAAGGTCTAATTTGTCACATTCCAAGAAAAAAGTCTTAAGTTTAATTTAATTTCTGCTTTTTATCAAAAATTACCCACGCTTTATCAAAGTAAGGGAAGATACTGTTTTTTATCAAACTGTTAATTGGCTTTTAGGTCCACTTAAGCTACAATTCATTAGAGCTGAAAAAAATGTTATTTCTAAAGCAAAAATGTTCAATTTTCTCTGGCTTTGCCCTCTCAAATGTCGAGCTCTGCCATTTATAGAGTGCTTACACATTTCATTAAATGATTTCACAATGAATTACTTTCGTTCAGATTTTGGGTCTTAATTAGACAAGATAACATGTGATGGGCTTTTCCACTCTTTTCTTACTTTTCTTAGACAAAATGACCCAATCCATCTACCCAGAAAGTAGTTTTGCAATAAATTTTGGAATAGTTGCTATTTGCTGTCTTTAAGTAAGGATGCACAGTATTGTTGGAACAAGATTATTATTGGCAGATTATAAGCTTAAAGTTGATTATTGTGAACAGAACTTTTTAGCAGATATTTATAGCTGGCATTTGGTGCCACATATTGGCATAGATATCCCATGTATAATTGGTGGATTATTGGCAGATGTTTACATGTGCCATAGTGATTAACCTCATCATCACTGACTCTCCACATTTATAAAATGAAATAGTTATTATTAAACAATAAAATGTTATTTTTCTTGCTTTTCATCTGTTTCTATCACAAATAGAGTGTCATCATGGCGGGAACATGTCAGTTTTAGCAAAATGGAGGCTTTAGTATCATCGATAATGACAGAATGCTAACTTATTACATTATGGAAATATCATCATATCAAATATCTGTAAAAATCCCATATTGTGTATCTCAATCTTCAAACAAGATCTTTTAAATAAAATCATAGATGATATTTTAGCCTTTTCTACATGTTAAATCCAATAACATTTGTGTACCATCAACCCTAAATAGTAAAAATAAAATATGTACATGAAAAAAACAACTTATTAGCCCCACTCACTAAAAACATCACTGTTTACAAAAATAATCTCCATTGTCAATATTCCTTTCCGATTTATAGTTGTCATTTCTACTTTTTTCATCCTGTCAAAGTAGTCCTTCAAATTTTGTGTCACATTTTCTCAACAGCTTGATTATTCTCACATTTAAATTTTTTACATCTTTCCCCACTTTTTACGTCAGTGCACACACTGACATGAAATCCCCCTCCTCTGCAGGTGTCTTCTGTATGCAACACTGATGTTTAATATGCTAAAGAACTGTTAGAAGAAAGATTTCAATTAATTTCCTGTGGGCATGAATGGATCTGAATTGGTTAAATTTGTAACAAACTCTTATACAATAATTTAATTTTCCTCTTCATTCAGTCAGAGTGGAGAGCTAGACTGTTTTCAGTTTTACATTAAACTATCCATTTAGAGTTTGATAAAGGAAATGTTGTGAACTCATTAGTGCAGATATTTACAATGTTTTGGAGTAAATACTGAGAAGTTAGTGTGACCTGAAGGAAGAAAGCTTTTATCTGTCTCAGGTTTTCATGGAAACATTGCCCTGGGTGTTTTGAAACCACCCCGTCTTGTGAATGTCATAAAAGTCAATCCCAAATTGATGCAATGGAAACTAAAGTCACATTTTTCTATTCTTAATCATGGGTTTCCTAGAAGAGGGATATTGGGGAAGGAGCATCATCATGTGCTTATTTTTGGGGCAGGTCGTTGAACAGATGCTCCTCACACACAGACGCTCTGGTGTCGGGACAGACCCCACAGTCAGCCGTCTAAAGTTGTGCTTAGATCTCAGGTTTGTTTCTGTCTTTGGAGGGTTTCACTCTGCTGGGTGTCCCCTCAGGGTGCAGGACAGTGTGAGTCAGTGAGGGGTGATGCCAGTGCCATTATTGATTCTGCTTATTGATGCTATTCCTTAATGATTCCCTTGTCGATTTCTGTGGATTTTCTGCATGGACAAAAGTTGGCCTACATTCTCAGTGGCAATAATGTCAAACACATGTCATCTATATTCAATCCGGTGCTTGTGTTTCCACCCACTTAACATTGTGCATTCTGCGACTTTTTGTCAAAAATCAAGCTACAACTTTGTCTACTTGTTTTCTGTCTGCCATGATCACATTTTTTACCTCTTGCCTCTGATAAGAGCGTGACACACTAGGCATGCGGAACAAAGTGAAAGGAATTGATAAGGGGATTAGTCAGCAAAAACAATATTGATATTGATTCCTTGAGGAAGTTGTTATTGATTCCCAAGTAGAATTGGTCTTTGTTTCCCATCCCTAGTGTCAATTCAAAACACAAACCACAGAATTGATGATGTTTGGGGGCATTTTTACTAAAATCTATTGAAGCTTTCACGTGACTTCACTCAATTTTGGAGCAGTCTTCTGGCAGGCAAGAAACATGTCCCCCTGGTTTACACTGTTTACACATTTTTTTTTTAATTTTGCCTCTTTGTCAAGCCCCGCCCTTTACAGGAAGTGATCCTGTCTAGACATCGGGGTCACACCTGTTATGAACACTGAACATTTGCATCCAACATTAGAGCATAACTTTTAGAAGTCTGGAGATATAGACTTTTCAGAGACAGTATAAAAATCAACCTTTGCATTAAAAATGTCTCTGAGATGTTGCTGCAGTGCGACACATCAGGATTTAATGAAAACTGGACTTTGATTTATACACGGATGGTCTTCTTTATAGCTGTAATATCAGCAAATATGCTGCATGGTGAACTCAAACATGAAACATGGGCTATTGAAAGCTAAGTATTGTTCTGATACACAAAGAAAAACTTCCATGGATCATTCAGAAGAAATCCTACCATGCAGGTATCTGGTTGTGTAAGCAGCTCTCAGGTTGATTCAATTTGGGGAATTTCAGTATCAAATCTGACATTTCAGTTGTAAAACTTTTTCCTGATTTTCACACATACTTCTAATTTCTGAATGAGCTGCGTGACGTCAAGACTTTTTACACTGCTATCAGTGACGCCGCATACTGAATAAACAGAAGGTCATGCAAGGGCTGGGCAATATGGACCAATAAGCAAATCTTGATATTTGATGTCAGCTAGATTCCAGTACATGATAGATATCTCCATATGTTTTCTCTAAAGAACTAACAAAGTCAAATCTATGTTCACTACACATTAAAATGCCAAATGTCACACAGGCACTACTAATGCCAGCAAGCTGCACTGTGATCACTAATAAAGATTACTGAAACTACCCTTAAGTGGAAAAAAAACAAAAAGATGAAAGAGCTCCTTAAAAAAATGTTATGATTATTCCCCATTTAGTCTAACATTTCTCAGTGTAAAGTCAGATGTGGAAGATGCACTTTTAATGCCTATTTTATCTAAAAAGTTGGCTGCATCTTTTCTAACACATGAAACCCTGGAATTCCTTAGAAAGGTTCAGGGTAGTTTGATTTTCTACATAGTAAATTCCAGCATTTGTTGATAATATTTGGCACTTAGCAGGAATTTTTCTGCAAAAAATTTTTTGGGGGACCAGGGTGAAAATTTCAAGTCTTGATGAAAATCCCTGCCACACATGAAGCTTACAAATAGGACATTTTCAAAGTATTTGTGCAGTTGTGAATGTTTTTGTAAATCTATGTCTCCTGCATGCAAGTATAAAATACTGAGACATTACCAAAAGTTCAACAGGTACCATCACACACTGCTCAAGTCCTCTCACTACTGAAAATGTGTCCTCAGTATTAGTGTTTTGCAAAACCTGCAGACCAGGCTGGTGGCCGTACTTTTCATCAGCTTTTTTCCTGGTTAGGTTGTAGTTCTTGCATTTAAAGCAACAATGTCAAACCTTCTCACCATAAAACAGACATTTCAAAGTTTAAGAATGCAGGAACTTGCCACTGGAAGAATGGCCTTGGTTATTTGCTTTTGGTTGCTTGTAGCTATGGCAGTGGGCTATGGCAATGAACAGCTTCTCAGTAGTTGTCCACACACCAGCCCTAAGCTCAATAGAAGCCAGTTAGCACACCTCAGAACTAGGCATAACAACTCCCTTAAGGAGTTGTCATCATTAGTGTTTTTGCTTATCAATTCTTTCCATTTTGTTCTGCATGCGTTTCTTATCAAGGATGTTACACAGAAGTGTCTGTCAGCAAAAATGACGACAAAGAAGTCCGAAGTGTAATTATGGCAGGCAGGGATGATGCGGTCAGAACTGTGGCCTGATTTTTGACAAAAAGATGTGTACTGCACAACATTCAGTGGGTGGAAAAAGATTAACATGTGTTTGGCTTTGTTGCCACAGAAAACCTGTGGCCTATTTGTGTTCGCAGAATTGATAACGGCACTGTGATCAATGGAATCTTATCAGTTCCCATCCCTACTCTGAAATGCTTGATACAATGGCAGGGGCTAAGAGACTGAAGCAGATGGATGAAGCAACAATATGAAAGAAGAAGTGTTGGAGCAAAAAGCCAGCCAAATGAACAGGATTCTCCCAATTTAAAGGCATTGTATTGTCAAATCAGCTGGCATCCTGTGTCATGGTGGAAATGTTACATGTTGCTTTAACAAAAGCTGCTGAACACTATTATGTAAATGAACTTTGATGAGTGCTGTATTGATTGAAAAGAGTCCGCTTAAGTAAAGTCTAGAAGTACCAGGAGAGGTGTTCAGCGCAGGTAACACACTGTTGGTCTGTACTTCACAACTATCACCTAAGTTCAGCCACTGTTCTAGAGCAAACCCTGGTGAAGGCAAATGGTTCTAAAAACACTGTCACTACCCAAAAATCTACCTTTTGTTTTTTGAGCATACATGTTAAAAACTGAAGATATTTGTACTTGATATACAGTTTGAGTATTGTTTTTACTCTCAGGCTTGAATGCATGTTGAATATCAAGAAGTTGGGACTGTGCTGTACATGGGTTGCTAGTTGTGGTGTTTGGGGAGCAAACTGGAGTGGACATTGAGTAAATACATTCCTGTTTTTGATTCTTACTGTAAACATTTTTTTTTACTGCGCATAAGGCCTGGCATTTTCTACAAATGATCATCAACATGAGCAATTCAGATATCAAAGATATGTCTCACCCTTAATGAACAAAATTTGGGGGGGGGGGGGGGGGGGGGGGGGGGGATTTCATTGTGTTTGCTTATTATTTGGATTCATTTCTACACATTTTGAAAGTCTTATTTGAACACAAATTAATGGGGAAAAAAAAAAAACAGAAAAAAAACTTAAATCTTTTTATTGTTATTAAATATTTTATGTTTTTTTTATGTTTTCCCTTTTTATTTTTTGATGAAAGCATCTTAAGCATTTACAGTTTTGCAATTTGTATTTCATTGTCACTTTTTTCCAGTCATCCATCCAGCTGTTAGCATGTTTGCAGCCGTTAGATTTAATCCAAGGGATGGGCTGTATTTACTGCAGAACTTCTTTGCTCATGTTGGTCATGCTTCTTTCTTGTATTGATTACTTTTTGTGTGAACATAATGACCAGAACTCTTCTTTGTTCTTCACAGGGAGAAAAAGCAGAAAATTCATGATATTAAAAACAACATTAAGGAGGCTATAGAGGTAAGAAGTGACCTTATGACCTATTTTGACCCAGTGTGAGTGTTGGCGGGTTAGTGTTGATAGTTTTCTTCTCTTTTCTCCATCCAGACGATTGTGGCTGCAATGGCAACACTCACACCGCCATGCCAGTTAGCCTGTCCTGCAAACCAGTGCCGAATCGATTATGTCCTGAACCAAGTCAGCCAGAAGGACTTTGAGTTTCCTGTGGTAAGTTTTGCGTCATACTTTCTCTTGAACCTCTGGCTTTTTGGAGAGTTTGTTTCTGCTTTTAACTGTTTTAGACCAGTGACTTCTCATCCTGATATCCTCTGAGTGTTAAATTTTCTTAGTATAGCGCTGTCGTCAGTCACAAACCTCCTATCTCTCAAAATGCTTTACTAGTAAATGAATAGTTTCGACCTGATTTCAGTTTTTTTTGTTGTACTTTTATTTGGGTAAACGTTTGAAAGCCACTCAACAAATTGGAAGGTGACCTATAGCACTGTTCAGTGAAGAAAATGTGAATAAAAAAGTGGAGATCAAGGGCTTGTGCCCAACAGCATCGATATGGTCCTTTAGTGTATGAATTTTGTCAGATAAAAGTACAAATAGTGAATCACTGGTTGTCAGGGTTGCTGATGACATGTTTTATAAATGCTAACAAATAAGGGGTTATTTACAAGGATGCACAATATTGGATTTTTACTGATATACAATATACCAGTATTTCCAAACTCATTATCGTTGATTCTCATGTCAATATCTATATATTTTTTTCAAGACCACAAAGCCTCCACAGAACAAAAATTGACCTGCTCCTCCCATCATAACCTTTTCTTTGTCTTAGAAACAGATTTGAAGCAAGTAAAACAGCATGATATTCTTTAAACAAATAATGTTTTTGATTTGTAAAAGTGGACATTCATTGATGATGAGGCATAACATGGTATAGTTGGACATTCTACCAATATTACAGCCAGGATATTGGATTTTTATCCCCAGTTTATACAACTAAAATATCAGCTGTAAATATCAGCAAAAGTTTTCACATCTGCAGATACTGATAATCTACTTTTTTTCTATAATACTGATATTGTTGATAATATCAGGCATCCATAGTTGTTTATATACAACGATTCTTGTTAAGTTATGCTTGTTTTGTTTTAACGGGGAGTATCAATTCAAAGATATTTCCCTCATCCCCCGTCCCAGACACGTTAAAACCAGTTTTAAGTCCAGTGGTCTGCCCTCACAGTCTAGCTGTGATTTATAATTATCATTAACGCAACTGCCATGTATGAGGGTTCCTTATGCCATATGTCATTGAAAATTTCAAGACCCAACTAATGCAACAGCTACAATTCAAGCCTTTGTCAGAGCAACAACAGAACTAACAACTGTTTTCATAGTCATTAGCTTTCTATTCTAACCCCCACTCTACTCTCCGATCATAATGTTTTAAAGACGGTAAATCACAACAGGGTCCCCACGATCCAAATCCAGTATAAGATTTTACCACGGCGCATTCAATCAATAATAACCCCAGATTACCTCAGATCAACAAATAATACTTAAATATATATTTTTAAATATCCCTGCCTTTAGAAAAGCAGCGCTCCATGTACATAATTTCATGTGGACAGAGCAGAAAAGTGCTGCAGAAGAGACAGGGGGAGCTTTTTCTTTCTCATGTAAAAATATTCTGTGGATAAAATTAGCAGGCGTTCTTTGGAATTTAAAGGAAGGGAAGAGGTAGGATTTTCAAATTAACGTCCATGTACAAAAACTAATAATAAACCTAAATGAGATAATTAACTATGAATGAATTGACAGAGTCGGGCTTATGTCTGTAAACAAGTATGATTAAAAACTACTATTAGTTAATGAAGAAACAGGTCCAATGTTTAACTTCTGCTTTCATTAAGCTAAATAATAACTGAAGAACTTTAAGGAGGCATCATAAAAATAATGGATTTATATTCTTGCATACATGCTTTATCTGGGTATTTGAAGTACCTATGTACTCAAAAGGTAAAATGAGCCAACCCCGTCCTTGATTTGTGTATGAAAAACAAGAAATCTGTCAGTCTGATCAAAATCTGAGCTCATTGTGACTCCACAGTGGGCCAGTATTATAACACCCACCCCTCACCTGGTATCTCCATCCAAAGCTATTGAGGCACACAGCTGGCCTTGTGTCAGCACATCCTGGGAAGAAATGGGCGCAGTCAGAGGGTGCCCATTTGCTTTTTAAGAGAGACACACCAGAATAGAGCATACAATGAAAGATTAGTCAAAGAGGTCATTTACAGAGTCAAAAACTTATTCTGGTAGTAAATGTGTATCACATTTTGACCAAAACACAGCACAGACAGAGGAGGAGTGTGTTAAAAGAGGAGATACGTCTTAATGTGTAATGTTACAAGTTCTTACGGAAACATTGTTTTTTTTAAATCACGATTTTGATCTGATGCAAATCTTAATCACAGCCTGTGTATCACCAATGTATTCCCTTTTCTTTTACATACACAGATTTATGTTTAATGCCTAATTATAAAACTTCCTACTATTTGATTATGGGTGCTGGTTAAACTGCAGATCTCCTGGTTATCTGCTCTGGAGGTGAGTTATCTTCCTCACACAGAGGCTTGCTGTGTTTGCTCTGTGATTCAGTAATTAGCAGGTGTGCTTCCGCTCTGGAGGCTGTGAATTCAATGAGCCTCTCACCTGAGAGATCCACACCACCCATTAGCACTGATTGTCTGTAATAACCTTAAATGTGTCCAGAGAGACCAGTCCTCCAGAAACACTTGGGACTCAGGAGGGTTCCTACCTGAAGCTGCAGTCTGATCCCCGTGGCCTGTTAGACACTCAGTCAAGATCCCAGTGCTGGATCAGATGTTTACCTGTTTATGTTTGACCTCTGGATGTTTTATAATTAATTAATCTTACAATTAAGTTTATTAACCCTCTGAGACAGGATATAATCTTTGCTACTTCTACCTTCAGGACCTGGTCTGATGTCAGCTTAATTTGACTGATGATTAACCTCCCAAAATTTAGGGTTAAGGCGACAATTTACAGTTAAAGCAAAGAGTTTAACCTTTAAAATGTGTTTGTAAATGTTCTTATCTGCTTCAGAGGTTGAGATATTTTAGTAAAGTTTGAAATTCTGTGTAGTTCTGCAGAAAGAAAGCTTTCAGATTCTGGGAGATTTTTGGTTCAAAAACTGCAGAGCATGTGCAGAATCAAGAACAATTAATCGTGGGACAAAAGCTTCAGATAAAGATTATAAATAAGAGTTTGAAGGAACATTATAAATGTCTTTTTTCAACCTGTTTAGTGGCTCTGCGGCTGTTTGCTGATATGGAAAAGTTTCACATAGAAGAGGAAGAAACCCGTGTGTCCCCTGTTTTTTTTCTCCCAGCATGATCACTTCTGTGTTTATACTGGTTGTTTCCAGTGACGAGTGTGTGTATTTGTATGTAAGCAAAACGAAGTCTCCTGATATTGTCTCTGTTACTTCATGGCAAATTTATTATGCGGGTGGGACTGAAGCTGACCCTGCCCTTGGGCAGTGGGTCAGCCTGTAGACTTCCACCGAAGACCTGCAGGGTCTGAAAATCCTCCATGGAAGGATGGACGCCTCTTACTCTGTGATCTAATACTGAGTTTGGACGTTTCCATGTTGGTGGTAGAGAGTTTTTCTGATGTTAATGCTCTTGGAATGGAAGAGAAAGAGTTTTATTTGTAGAAAAGGGATAAAGCAACAGATGAGAAAAGTTTTGTTTTGATTTCCAATTAACAAAAATTGTCATAATGCCAGTACTGATGGTTAATGTCCGAAGTTTTGGACTTTTTTAGCTTAATCAACAGTCCTACCACAACTATTTTTGTTTCTTTTTTCCATCACATCTTAACTTTAAAAGTATGAACTTTAAAAGACTGGTTTTAGGTCTGAACTAGGGCTGCACACTTTATCGAGTATTGATTTCAATTGTGGCGCCCCACGAATGACAACACAAGATTTTCAAGATCAGTAAATTACCCAGAACAAAGCAAATGTATTTTCTTTATTCATCAATTTTTCATTTTATTTTTTAAAGTTTTTATTTTAAGTTCTCCATCAAATTGTCCTGGCAGGCTACATTTTAAGAGTGTTAAAAAACTATAAGTGCAGATGATGCACATTGAAAGTGATGTGCTCACACAGACCACAAACCGCCGCCAAGGCATTTCCAATGTTGTCAGCTGAGTAATTTTGTCAAAAATGTGGAAAACTGCACTATCTCACACTGTTAAGAAATTCTTTAAAAACTTCCTGGATCTGCATAGGGATTTGGATCACCACCAAGATCTTATCACTTCTCCCTTGTGCCATGACAAACATTCCCTGAAAATTTAATCAAAATCTGTTTATGATTTTGTGAGTTTTCTTGCTCACATTATCAGGCGAAAACATAACCTCCTTGGAAATAAAATAACTAACACGTTATCACTACGAAAAAACAACAGGGGCTGTGTGTTCAAATTTTCTTATCATACTGGCTTTAATTTAACTTTTTAAATACCATTTTTGATTTGAAGTCTTAGGTTTCTCTGTCAGGATTGTTTCACAAACTAATAAATGAAACAATACTGTAAAGCAAAGTTCCCTTTGAAACACTTTGGCAATAAATTTCCCAGACAAACAAACAAACGCTGGGGGGCCATAATGTTTAAAAATCAATCCTCAATCAATCAAAATAAGTCTAATTTTGATTTTGGTAATAATGAGGCAACCCTTGTCTCTAAACTACTGCTTATGTTTTGCACCATTGAAAATGTTTTCATTTGTGTTATTTTATTTTTGATTTAAGAAAAATCAGAACTATACGAGGGAACAACCCAACAAGCATGTTGTTTGTAAGAAATATAGACCTTTATTTGAAACAGGGCACAACCCTCTGTGACATTTCCAACACTGTTAGCAGAAATAGTATCAATAACATGGAAAGCTGCCCTATGGCACAATTTTAACAAGTCCTTAAAAAATTCTTTCAAACTTTTCAAATGATTTTGTTCACAGACACACAAACTAACAATTTACAAACACCGACAAAAATATAACCTGCTTTGCAGAGGCAATAAGCTCTTCAGATTGGGGGAGATGTGTTTTTTTGTTTTTTGTTGCTCCCTCTCTGCCAGGAGGTTTGTCACAGTGCTGTTTGTAGGTCTCTATAAGGCAGAAGAAACTTTTTTACTGTTGCTGTTAGATATTAATTTTTAGATTATGTACATGTAATCACTCTATTTGCCATTGCTGACCTCAGCAAAATTCCAACATTATGCATCCCAAGTTTTAACAGATTCTTCTCATTGAATCAAACCAGTGGTGAGAATCCAGTGAAGTATCTGCAGCTCAGCCTCTCCTCCTCCTCCTCCTCCTCCTCCTCCTCCTCCACTGCTCCTCCCGCCTGCCCTCAGGGCTTCACTGGAAACCAGTCAGACTGGTTAACTGCCTCTTAAGGAGAGACAGACAGACAGACAGACAGAGAAGCATTATACCTTAATCAAACCTCTTGAGTCTTTTCTTGATTTCCTTTTGACTTTGTGCATGAAAAGTTTCCTTCAATTAATCAAACTTAATTACAAATGTCTCCCAGGGACGTCATATGGGGTAGAGAAAGATTGACAGTGACATTCAAAATATTGATGGGTGCACCTGTAACATTTTTATATCAGACCAAATACAAGTACTAACATTTAAGTTCTCACTCTCAATTATTCTGTAAAAGTTCATGAATTACTTTGAAAGTTTGTTTTGTCTGCTTGCTTTAAACATTTATTTCATAATTGGAAAACGAAAGCAGTTAATTACAAACAAAAACTTCATATAAAGAAGAGTAATCTCATGTGATCAACCCCTCGCTCACTTGACACTAATTAATAAAGCTCATACTTAATAACAAAAAATATCATATCTGCAGGCCACAATATCCATTCATGTCCAGATATGTCATAGCTAGTTAAAATATTTTTTTTTAACCAATCATTGGGTGAGGCTATTGTAGACAGTAGATTTTTGGGGTCTCTGTATCAGTCAATTCAAAAATAAATGAAAGAAATAGCAAGGGACATCAAATATGACCAAGCATTAAAACTTAAAATTAATATTTCCAAGAAACATTGACAAGGCTAGAATTGCTCAGAAAATCCTCTGCCAAGGTATTTCTGAGATCCCAAGACAAGTTATTAACAAAAATGTGGGAAACTGCCCTATCTCGCAATGTTAACAAATCTTTGAAAACATTCCTGGATTCACATCTATTCAGTTTTTCCTTGTGCCATGACCAACATTCCCTGAAAATTAATCAAAATCTGTTGGGAACTTTTTGAGTTATCTTGCTCACAGACAAATAGGTGGACAAAAACATAACCATCTTGGTGGAGGTAATCATGAAACGTTATTTGATTAAGACAAAAAATAACATCTAAAATGATAAAAGTAAATACATTCAAAAAATAGTCACTATGACAAGAATTGTATATAATATTAAAATTCATGTTCAAAACATTAATACCCGACTTTGAAAATTGAAAAGTTGGTACTATGTTTATTTTGAAGCATAAATTCTTAAAATTTTGTCAGTTAATGATAAACCTTTATGCTGGATTCAAGCTTTACATTTCCTGTAAAAAAAATCGCTGCAGCCTGTTCTCGTCTGCTGTGCTCTAAGCATTCATCACCACAGAGACAGCTGTGGAGTAGTCTGTTTTATTTACTGTCAATGTCTCAATCACAAATTTGCCTCAGAGGGAGTTACAAATCTCACTCCTAAAACACTTCCTTTAAAAATCTTCAACAGAAACTCCTCCAAAACTGATCTGAAATTACAGACAAGAGGGAATGCTTGCTAGTAAAGTTTTTGTTTTACTACACTCATATTTAACAATAACCATAATAATCCATTTTTCTGCCTTTCATTAGGTTTTGAATGATCAGATGATTGTGCATGAGCATGATATACACAAAGGTATTTACTACTCCTAAAATGGATGATGACTTAAAAGTCGCCCCTAAATTCCAAACTCGAGGAAAGGGCTTGAGTATCTAAGAGTTTAAT
The DNA here is from genome assembly GCA_037902135.1 of Cetoscarus ocellatus. Classification (NCBI taxonomy): domain Eukaryota; kingdom Metazoa; phylum Chordata; class Actinopteri; order Labriformes; family Labridae; genus Cetoscarus; species Cetoscarus ocellatus. The sequence continues at coordinate 1,448,344 of JBAMNC010000554.1, forward strand.
ACGTGATTCTGTTTCCTCTCATCTGTAACCTGTAGGATCACTCTGAGCACCATTTTGTCGACCAGGTTCTATAAAAAAAAAAAAATTGAATACTTGAGTACTAAAGTTAAATCCAATAATTCTGAAATTCAGGTTTTCATCTCTTGCTGTCTTGACCTCAGGTTACAGCTGCTCCTTCCCTCAAACTTCACTGAACTGCACAACCACAGCGAGAGACATCATAAAGTCACTTTCTTCTTCTGTAAAACTCTCTGAATTATACACATAAGCAGCCATGAATAAACTTTATGACAGAAAACATTTCCTCTTTTATTGAAGAGGCTTCGGAGAGAAGCAGCCAGTGAAGTCAACTTTGTTGACCTGAAATGTGAAGGCTTTCTGACCATCCTTTAAAGGGGATTTGTTTTGATTTTTTATAACAGAGGATACATTTTGATCAGATAATGTGAAATATTGAATCTTTTAAAATACTAATACATGGCTTTTATTATTTTCAAACTTAAACCATGCACAGCAAAGACTTCTATAGACTAAATTTATTCAAGAAAAATTCTGCATGAGTTGTAAAAACATTTATTTTACAATTTCAACATTATTTCTGTCATTAAAGCCAGCACAAACTGCATCCCTCTTGAGACTCACTGACATGTACTCACAGTGTTGACATTTTATGAAATCCTTTTTTAAGTCTTTAACTCCTTAATTTTCTCTTTTTATGTGCGCTAACACTCACTGAAGACTCATCTTCAATGGAGACCTGCTTTAATTTCCAAAAAACTGCAGTAACTCTTGGCAAACAAAACTGATAAGGCCTAAGGCTGTTGTGAGCTTTTTTTTTTTTTAAACTTTATTCAATTAAAAAAAGTTTGTGATTACATGCAAATATTGAAATGTAGAATTTTAAGCTGTATTTTAATTCATCAATAAATGATCTATAAAACATCTTAAAAATTATTACATTTGATTAAAAAAATTGTAGGAGCCCTAAGCTTACATTACCTTAGCTTTATCCCCTAAGTTTTAAATCTGAGAGGGTTTTTTTGACAGCTGCATGAAGGCAGGTAAAGGAAGGGCTTAAAATAAAAGAACATTAATGTGCTTTAGGATAGAGATGAGGACCACTCTACTCGTCAATGCAGTGACAGAACATAACCAACTATTTTAATGTTTGTGGCTTGAGTTATAAAAAGTATTCATTTTATGTTAAGACGCTAATGTTGAAATTGATCTCTTATTTACTGTCAGAGTAATATAAGTTCCTGTCTTTTCTAATGGGAGAGTAGCCATGTGCAGTACTTTAGGGTGAACCTACCATGACACATTGTGACTTTGAATGAGGAGACTGATGAAGTGCACAGCCCTACTTTTGGATGTCATTAACTAAAAGTCAGTGGATGTTTAAAAAGTCATGAGTTGGGAAATTCTACTGATTATTTTTCTTTTAATCAAATCCTGTGTCACATTGTCCCATGTATCAGCAGCCCCTGAACTTTGGTCTTCTACAAAACCTGCACACTTAAATCTCCTAAACTGTCAAGATTAAGGGTAAACAGTGCTCTCTTACACTCATAATGGCTTATTTGTGTTTGATGACTGTGTATGCGAGTGTCTGAAGATCTCACCGAGGAGATAGGCCCCTGCATGGTGACAGCCGGGGCCTTGTGTCCATACAAAGCTGTCCGTTTCTTCATGAACTTGGTGAACTGTTCTGTTTCCGGCCTCAGTCAGAGCCCGCTCATCTGCCGCTGCTGCTGCTGCTCTCAGAGCTGGCCTTCAACTCCTCTACTACAAATAATTTACCTTTAAACTTTTTAATTGGAGGGAGGAGACAAGAAATCTGGTTTCAAACGTTTAGCACATCATCCAAAATCTGTAACAAACCCCAGCAGTTTCTTATTCTACATCCATCAGTGCACGCTCTTGATCTTTTGTTTGCACATCGTACATAGCAGTCTGTCATTTTTGACACAATTTGTGCTGAGGTCTAAAATTTTTGTCAATCAAGTTTTTGTTATTGACTATATGTTCTCAGTTGTACATTTCTCAGTGACTTTAATGTACCTAAATGTTGCTGCAATTTTAGATTTAGTTTTCAAATCTGTTGCCAAAACATTTTAACACATTATGATGCCGTTTCATTTACCGCTGTCATGGAGCCATTTTACAGAGCTGACCTTGAACACATGACAGTTTAACCACATGTCACCTAATGCAATAGCAGCTCTGTAAATAAAACTGCCGTTACTATTGCTATATGTCACTTAAAGGTTAGTGTTGGAGCTATTCACGGGGCAGTGCTAATTTAATAATTTAAATTTAGTTATTTAGTTTAAATATGATTAGAGAATTGTGTTTATTATTGCCAGTTTTATTATTTAGAATATTTGGGCATATGTTATGGCTTTAATTTTAATGGGTTTGATATGGATATAGAGGAGCAGGTAAGACAGGATGGGCCAACATCGGGGGAGGTGAATGGTTTTTTACCAGGAAGACTGGAAGCCAAGAACACACAGGGGTGCCAATTTGTTTGAACCCTTAATAATTAAAAAAGTAAACTGTATCTTGTGGCTTGGACGTTGACATTTTTCAAGATCCACTCTCCCTGTACCCCATTGTCATTTTGAGTTTTGAGGTTTATAGTTGTAGAAAAAGACAAATGGCCACTACAGTTAGCTTAAATATTCATCTTATATCCTGCTAATTTTAATATGGGTTTCAACATTGAATTTACATTATTTTATTACGGGACTTACTCTAAGTTTCTGTGTGCTTATATCAGCTGTTTTGAGTTAGGGGCTGTAATACTGTACATTTAAATGCTATTTGCCGCACAAGCATTAAAAGTTTTTTTTTTTAATCCTGAGCTTGACATCAACGCTCTTGGATAAAGATTTCTCATTGTGTTTTCATTGTTAAACTTTACAGAGCCTCAAAAGCCTCGTCCACACAAATCAAAAGCCAAGTTGACCTCAAAGCAAAAAAAAAAAAAATCAACAAAAAGGGACCTAAATAGATGGATGTTTTGTAATTTTATTGATAATTTGTCTCCTAATAGTTTCTACATTGGACTTCATAACAATTTAGAACTTGTGACTAGCCACATAATTAGCACTCTGATCATTTCTAGTACTAAATTAAAGAGTAAACCAAAGAGCATGTTTTTAAATGTTGAAACATGAGGCTAAAACAGTGATTATCTCAAAAGGTAACAAATTTAGATTTACAGCTTTTTCCCAGTATTCGTGCAATTTTGAGATTTGGTATAGGCTGAAAGTCTTTGAGAAGAACAACCTTAACATTGTATGACTTTCTCTTTAAGTTTTATGAATTTGAAATTCCCCAAACGCTACATTGCTTTTAACTACCAACAGATTAACTTTTCTTTCTTTAAATATAGAATAAACCTTAAAGTAAAATAACTCGAGAACTATGCAAATTTCCCCATGTGGGACGAATAAAGGTTTATTCTATTCTATTCTATTTTACTATACCGTAACTAACAAATCTTTTTCCTTTCAGTCTTGTCTGAAAAATCCAGAGAAATACAAAAGATAAAAGACAAAAATGTGATTGTTTTCAGGATGTTATATTCAGGCTCTCTGCTTCTGTTTCTTGGCACGCTTCTTGTTTTTCTCACAGATCCTCTTTTCCTTCAGCTCTAGTCGAGATATCTTTATTTCAGAGAACTGTAAACAGGAGTCTGACTTGCAGTTATTTCTAGTGGAGGTATGTTGTTAATCCAGACCCCTCTTTCTCTTTCCAGGAGTTTTACGACCATTCAAAGATCCTCTGGCAGGACGAGGGTGTGCGGGCCTGCTGGGAAAGGTCCAATGAATATCAACTCATCGACTGTGCACAGTAGTAAGTTTTTTCTCCAATTATTACTATTCCGTTTATCTTTTTTAATATGTATACACACACCTGCACTCAAGCACAAAATACATCAGAACACACTCCTCGGTTGTACGCTGTGGTGTGTTGAGTTGTTTCAGTCTGTGGTTGAAAGCTGAGAAAGTCATGTTGATTGAAAGGCTACCGATTAGCACCTTGTGTTTGTTTTAAGTAGTGCACAATGATTATTAAAGGCACATGGGCAGGATGATCCTATCAGTAGATATTACTGAAATCTACTTCTTTTATTTGCCCGGGTGACCTTCTCTTCCCTGCTTACATCCTCACCCCCAAGTTACAGGTGTCAGTGGAAATGCAAACAAGATCAGGGTTTTCTGCTCCAAACTGTACCAAACTGTGCTGAACCAAACTAGACCACCTGGTGGAAACGCAGCCATAGTGTCTCTGTATGTCTGCCAGTGCGGTGGTTTGGCCAAGGTTGATGCTAACTAAATGGTTTTGAATCATATTGGTGGCTATTTTTCAAGAACGGTGATATTCTCCTGTCAGTCCGCCAACACTTCAGTTTGAACTGATGTTTTTCAACAATAGATTTTTAACAATTCAGAATATAAGTCACACATGTTTACATGAAGATAGTGCCTGTGCAAACATTTTTGACAGTACTTACTTGAAATACATGCAACTTAGACTTGGATTGATGATTCTTAGCAGCTGAATAAAGCAATCCTGTTAACAGGACTATGTATTTGACAACACGTAAGCCACTGCCTCGGTGATATCACCCCACTTTTTACCTTTTCTTTCATAAGACTTGGTGTGCGATAAAGATTGTGCCGTGTGTTGTTTTGGTCCAGGGGCCTGTGAAGGCTTCACGCGTTGGGTCGTAGTTTCATGCACTCTTTGTTCTGCACTCTGTGGCACTGCTGTAAATGATGAAAGCAATTTGTCGTGCTCAAAATTTTAGATGCAACATAGGAATCTTTACAAAGAACACTTAAGCTGGAGGTATACTTGCTGTTAACTATGTGAACGCGTACATTTGATGGGAATCAAAAACAGTTTCCAGTTGAGAATCCATAATAAATAGCTCAAGGAATCATTTGTCTTTCTGCTTCACAATGGTGTTAACAATTCCCCTATCAGTTACTTCCACTTTGTTCTGCATGCCTTGCAACTCAAAAACATCACGCTCTCATCAGAGGCAGTCAGCAAAAATAACAACAACAAGTAGTCAAAAATCTTGTTATGACATGACAAGACTCACAAGAGCTCAAAAATGTGGCTCTTTAAACAAAATTTCCCTCACTGCACAACATTCAGGGTCTGAATCTGTGATTTCAAGCAAGGGTGGAAACACCAGAAACATGCTGAAGTACCTGTCTTTTCAGCACAGTATAAAATATTACCCAAGTCCCAATCTACAACGATTGTGAGTGGCCCAAAGCAGCATGGCCCAATCAGCGTCCTAGAGCAGGAGGAAGTGGGAGCTATGAGCTAGACAGCAGCAAGAAGCGACTGCTTGTACAGAGTGGCATAGATGCTAACAGCTTCAGTAGCAGTTTGATCAGATCTGGACCACATTCTTTGTTATATTCTTTATTAAACGAAAAACAACAACAATGAAAGCATTTCTCTTCAGAGAGGATATTTTTGCTCCACTTTCAACATGTTTGTTCAATATTATGGCTTACGTTTTGTATTTGACATCGCGGCAGTGGCGCCTGCCCACTACATTACCTGATTCCTTGTAATGAATGTGATTGATTGAATGGTCCAATCATCTGCCAGATGTGCTTTTGAAAGGTTCTACCCATTCCCAAACACTTTTTATGGGCTGTTGCCCTGATGGACTAGTGAAAGATATTAAACGGTCCATCTGGCGTGTCAGGTTATACCTGTGTGCCTATGCGGGACCATTGTGGGTTTCACAAAAGAAAACCACAGGAGTTGATAAAGGGATTGATAAAGAACTGGATCAATGACCAGAGTCAATAAAAACGTTATTCTCATCCTTAATTATGACCAACATTTGATGTTAATTTGTAATCTTATCTCCCTAAAATGCACTTCATTCATATTTGTTTGTACACATTTGTGCACAGATGCTCATTTATTTGTCAAAAATGTAAACTCAGCTGCTGCTGAGGCTGAAAACGAGACAATCTCACTGACTTTTTCCTCATCCAATGAAAAGAGTGGGAAGTTTAGAAAAAAGGCTGATGTCTGGGTTAAAAGTCTGCATTATTTTGATCTAACTTTTAATATGAAAAATTATGTAACCAGGAGTTTTGGTATGTTTATATCACATAAAGTGCTTTCATCAGCACAGGTATTTTGCTGCTTGTTTTGTCTGTTTTTGTGGCCTGTTGGGATCAGATCATAATGACAAACTTTGCTTGTAAGAAATTTAGTTGCAGACAGTGGCGAGGATTCAGAGGCACAGAACGACTGTAAAAGAGTGAGGCTTGAAGAGACAGACGGAAATAGAGAAAACGAGGGCTTCCCTGCATTGCGGGACCTCTCCTCCTCTCTTCTCCTCTCCTCCTCTCTCCTCTCCTCTCCTCCTATCCTCCTCCTCGTCTCTCCTCCTCCTCCTCCTCTCCCACACCCAGCAGCTCCAGTGTTATGGATCAGATGCTGGGCTGGGTGGCCAGACCGGAAGTGCTCCCCTCCCCCCTCTATGTGCTTATGTAAACGGAGAAGCAGAGAAAGAGAGAGGGGAGAGCTATTTTTAACCCAGGCGGGCTGCAGAAGGAGAAAGAATGAGCGAGTGTGTTAGCAGAGAGAGACAACTTCAGCATTATTGATGAAGGTTGTTAGTGTTAAATGAAAACGTCAGGCTGGGGATCAGCACGGGAAAAGTCAGGGCCACCCCACACACCCACGCCTCTCCCTTTTTATTGTAAAGCAGCAGTGATACCACCCTATTCTTGTTGTTATAAAAATAAAAAGAGAAGAAGTTTACAGGGTGGTGATGCCTCGCTGTCTCTGTCTAAAGTAGAGGAAGTAACTGGTGCTTCCCTTGCTGTTTCTGCTCTGTCATGGTTCTATGTGATGGGTTTTATTGTTGCTTTTCTATATAGGAACACATCTGACTCCTCATAAGGTCACACACTTTGTTTGTGAGGATGTTTTGGTTGACTTGACCCTTGATTACATGTTGTTGTGTCCAGTTTTGTTTGTGTCATGCAGTTTTTTTGGACTGTAGAATTCACTTTGTCTCCCAACACAACAAAAGTGAATGGGCTTTGGAATGAAAGAGGTGGATACAAAATCTGACATATTTAGGCGTATTCTCCCTATTTTTTATGCAGGGATCAAAGGGTTTTTTGTCAATTGTTTTCAAAAGAATAACAATGATTTCAGGTTGGATGTTCAATTCAAAGTGCATTTTGAAGTACATATTATAAAATCAGGGCTTTCAGATTGCCGGCAAGAGCACCATGTTTGATGTGTCTCATGTTCATCTCACACAATGAGAGTCAAAGCTCATCTGTTTTACTGTGAGCTGCACAATAGACACAAAGATGGAATAAAGAGAGACATGGTTCAGCTCATATTTGTGTTCACATCTGTAGGAGATGTCACTGACAGGTTAACACAGCACACTTCCTGTATGTATTGTTCAAAGTAAAAGCCTGGTTTGGCATTTTTGTGATGAAACTCCCCTTGCACAAACACGATGCTTTTATTCTGAGGTTTTCCTAAATAAGTTTATATAATAAATCAAGTCACTATTCAGGAGCTTTGTTGCCATTCTTTCTAAATTTTCTTTTTCTATTTTTCTTTAGAATACGACTTTTTGCCATTTCTGTTATCTAATCTTTGGGATTTAGAGACATGAAATTCAGAGAGAAATCCTTTATGGCATTGATTGATGTAAAATTTAGAAGACTGGGCTGTGGCAGCCAACACTTAACACACTTATGCCAGGTATTAAAGCAGTAGCATCATGAGCCTCAGTCTTACACACACTGCTTTCAACATGCATCCAGTGTATTTAAACAATAGCCCATTTTAGGGCTGTCACCTCATACTCAACATTCGTATATCTGTTTTAGCTTGAGAGTAAAAAAAATTATTTAACTGTAAATATACATACAAATTGAAAATATACAGTGCAGCAGCATATTACGGCGCCTGGAGCAGTGATACTGCCTGATCCAGTGGAGGGCACTCTCGGCACAACCCAACTGTCAATTGCTCTCTTGACGTCAACAACGGAGCAAGTGCACCTGGACAAAGTGGAGGACAGGCAAAACCAATCCAATCAGACAGTATCGATGTGGAAACATCTGCAGAGTGCCGTATGGAAAGCTGCAAAGTATTTTATACCTTGTTTCATTTAATAACCATTTATTCAAAATATTTTCAGCAGCCACTTTTTCATGTCTAACAACAAGTCAATTTTTTAAGTTTTAAAGTTAAGCTAAGCTAACCATCTGCTGCTGTGTCTACATACTCCCTTACATGTAGGGATGGGAATCAAAAAGCAATTCCAGTTTAGAATTGATAAAAACTACCTGAAATTACATTAACTGCACAATGCCCAGCGTCATGTCCTGTGCAGTTTTAAGCAGAGAGGAAAATACTTTAATGTGCTGTAGCATTCATCTATGGAGCACGACATCAAATGCCAGGATTACCGTGAGCCTGTCGTTGTTGCCATAGAAAAGCTGTGTTGGCTGACTTTTTTCTGCACAGAAAATTCACTGGAATCAGTCAGAGAATTGATACAGCAGCATCGTTTATAGCATTGGTATCAATAAAATCCTGTCAGTTCCCATCCCTACTTTCACATGGATATGGCAGAAACATTTAAAACACTCCACAGAATCCAAAAAACACAAAACGGCCAAAACAAAGTGAATTTCAGTGGTTATGTTTGGAAAATTGCAGAATTTATTTATTTTTGTCTGGATGATGTGTGCTGTTCTTATTATCCAATAAAGTTTTGTTCCCGTGATATTTTTCCGTCATAGTCCCATTTACTTCTCCAACATCCTCCCCTGAGCCTCCTCTCTCTTCCCCTCTCTCCCTACTTCCCCCTCCTCCTCTCTCTCTCTCTGTCTTTCTCTGTCTTCCTCTCTCCCCCTCCTCTCTCTCTCTGTCTCTCCCTCTCTCCCCCTCCTCTCTCTCACTCTCTCTCTCTCTCTGATGTGTGGTGCGGTATCTGCAGAGACAGAAAATGGCTCAGTTTGAGTCTCTGACTCATCGCAAAGAGAGAGTGAGTGAGTGAGTGAAGAGGGCTGAGGTGTGCATCCTCCCTTTGAGTAAACTCAACTTTAGTTTTTCCTTTTTACTGTTTTTAATTATGACTATGTTACCCAGACTTTTATTGTTGAGACTTTTTGCTTGTATTCATGAGTTCATTACCTACCGTACATTTCTGAAAGAATCTTCCTCCTGGGGATGCATGATATTATTGATTTGATACCAGTTTTGGCAAATAACTGCATTAAGAGTTCATTCTTGATATCAGCAGATATGAACATTTACTGCAGATATTGTAACTTTATATGTCAGCATGAAGTTTGTTTTTTCAAACTTGTTTTTAAATAAAACTGGAACTAAATATTGTTATGATGTATTGTTGTCCTGGTATGTGAAATACAGTTATTAATGTACTGGCCACAAATATCAATAATAAAATAAATGGTGCGATATTCATAGAGCTTTATGAATGAGTTGATCATGACTGTGACTTTTATATTGTTTGTGTCTTAATTGTAGAAAGTGTGTTAACGCTAATGTTTGTTTATAATTTTATAGTATTGTTAATTTAATGTAAGAATGAAAAACATATACACTGTATCAGCTCAATCTTGTCGAATTATTTAAATATGACACTTAATTTCTGAGTAAAAACAGTAATTCTACAGTATACCTCAGAAGAGTCATTTGATATTCTTCAGATTATCAGAAATCATGAATATCTTTGTTTGATATTCTGTCCATTATTGCAGAATTGCTGTATCGTGATACTATCAATTTTGCATTCTAGGGATGTAAAAAAAGTCAATGCATTAATAAATCGGTTTGCTGATCAATGATCCAATCAGATCAATTGAAAGTCAAAATATCAATTTGAATTGCAGCACAACAGTACCCATTCTAGTCCACATATACTGTCTGTAAATGTATCCAAATAGAAATTAAAAATGGGGAAAACTGACAGAATCATAATTTTAACTGTTGCAAGAAAGGAAGAATTTAATTTTTTAAAATGATCAGAGTACAGAGAAAGATAAAGATTCTTAAAAGCTGCACCATATTCTTAGCAAATGTTGGGTGCTTACGATGTGGTCGCTGGATTAGACGTCGCCATGTGTAAACACAAATACCCACAATTGTATAATGCAAATGCTATTTCAGGGTCATTGATTCTTGAATGTGTTTTTAAAAGCATTAATTAGATTCAAATTGCAAGTATAGGGCTGAACAATAAGATTATTTTTTGTTATTATGTTTAAAGGACGACTGATCTGATTTCGAATTAAAATTGAAGCAATTGAGCAAGCAAATTGTCAAAGCAACTTTTTTTTACATATTATTACTGTAACTGTGTTAAATTTGATACTGACTAATATTGATCGCAAGCTTCTTAATCATATCAAACTGATATCGTATAGTGGCAGGCTTTGTAAAATCAGCAAATACTGTTTCGTTGTCCAGGAAATCGATGTTGAATCATATTGTGCTGAAAGTAATTTACACCCCTATTGCCTATCATGTGGCACACATCATATCACATGGGTAGCTACCCTGTGATCCCCAGCCCTATTGTCTAAACAGGAGAATTATATTTTATTAGATTGGGTAAAGTAAAAACTCCATTAAAACAAGACTAATGTTTTGTCACAGCACTGTCTTCTGCAGTGCTTCATAGTTAAGGTGGCCACCTTAAGATGATTCCCACTCCACCTTAACAAGTGTTGCAAAAGAAACTCTTTTTGTATGTTTGTATAGTATGTAATGTATGTAATGATATCTTGGGTTTGATAAAAGCTTCTATTTCAAGCCCTGCTGTGGCCTAAAACATCCAGCTTTGCATTCAAACATAAATGCTCAGCACATGCACCTGCAACAACAAATAATGAGAACATTTAAACCTGATGTCTCACTGAATTTCTGTGTGACATATGTGCACATGGTGAAATGTTTTATTAAAGGAGATCTCTCTCAAACTTACCAAAACCACCGACCCCTCAACAGGTGTTTTTACTGCACGAAGTTATCTCGGTTAAATAAAGCTTTATTTTACTACTACTGGTAAAAAGAGATGTCGTTTATAATGAGGCTATAATGACAAAACATTACTTTGAGTTATTTTCATGTATTTGTATGGTGCCAGTATTACCTGAATATGTTTGGAACTTGCAGCATATTTGATATGCAAAAAAATCCATGATCTTTCCTGTGTGTTTCGTTATGTATCATTTATCTTTACATATTTTGTTGTTTTCTATTTCATGATTAGTTTGTCTTTTGTCCGTTTCCAAGACTTTTGTCCAGCTCTTGGTTTTTATAAATTATTTTTGGTCCTCTTTGTACTTATTTTATTTTTTTGTTTGTTTTTAGTTTCTTTTTTAAGTCCCACATGTGGGCTCATTTTCTTTTCTGTCTTTACAAATGTAATCTGTGGTTGTTTTTAGGGCCAAGAATTAGGTTATTTCACTTACACCTGCAGGTAAATTTGGTAAACTTTTGAGCTTGATCTTTTTCTAAACATGTCTTACATGTTTTGTTTTCCTTCCATATTTGTCCTTCATTTTGTCTTCGTATATCTTTGTTTTTAACCCTGACGTTAAGGCTTTTATTTCAGCTGTTATCTTTATTTCAGTTCAATTCTTTATTGTCGTTGTCATATTAAATATAACAATGAAATTTTGTTCAGAGCAATCATACTCTGCAAAGCAACTAGCAATAATTTTGGTTTTATTTCTTACAGCTATCACTGTTTTTCTCTCATGCTGCTCCATATCTTTTTGCTTTCTGGAGATAATTCTCCTGGGCTGTGATAGTTTTCTGTTTAGTTTAATTATCTCTTGGTCTCTATTCTTAAAAATAAAATTGCACGTGAATCTAATCTTTCCTTAGCTGTCTCTTTGCAAACCTTTATTTTCATGTTTTTCAGATATATTTTGTATTTTTTTTGTATTGTATTTTCCTTTTTGTTTGGTTTAGTCTTTTCAGTTGCTCTGCTTTTTTTCTTCTACAAATGAAGTTGGTCTTTGGTTTTTGTAAACTCAGTCTCTTGCACTTTTTTGTATATTTAAACTTCCATACTTTTTGAACATTTTTTTTTCTCTTTATTTTTCTCAGTCTTTTTAATATTTTTTGTACAGACTTTATTCAATAGTATTTGTTAATTTTTTTTAGGCGGTCATATGCATCTTCCCTGTGTCTACTTCAAATATCTTTATTTTTTGTGTTTTCATTTATTGCATGAATCTTTTTAGAGGCTACTTTCTCTTCCCCTTTTGTTCTCTTTTATTTTTTCACGTCTTTTATATCTTCATTTTGTTCTTCTTTCTTGCAGTCCCCCCTCTGCACTCTCTCTGTTTCCCACTCCATTCCCTGCATTTCTCTCTCTGAATCTCTCTCTCTCTCTCTTCTATCTGTCGTTCATTGTTTCTTCCTCTTCCTCACCCTCTTTCTCTCTCTTTTCTCTCCTCCCTCTCCCCGTCTGTCTCTCCCTCTTTCTGGCCTCTCTCCAGTCGTACAAGATTTGGAGCCGATTGTCTATTTATAGCGCCTGTGGTTCTGTCGCCATGACAACCAAGCTGGAGGCCAGGGCGCCAGGGAGCTATTTTTGGAGCAGCGCTGTAATGTCAGACACAGCCTTCTCTCTCTTTTTCTTTCTCTTCCTCTCTCTCTCTCTCACTCGTTGTATGTGTGTGTGCGTGCATATGTGTGTGTTTGATTAAGGATCGGCTGCTGAAGCTTCAGGTTTAGTCGGCCGTAGAGCGAAGCGTAGAAAGAGGCCGTAAATCCCCTTGAATCGTTAGTGATCTTTCTCTTCTTCTTGTGGCACAAAAGATCATTTTCTAGCGCTGATGACTTGAGGCCGGTGCAGCTTTAGTTTTCTTGATTTTGCAAATGTTGCTTTGATGATCTGCAAGTTAAGAAACTAAAGGGTTTCTAAAAGTCCTCTCATTTTTGCTCATTTGCTTTGAGTTTTGTTTTGCATTTCTGCAGGAAATTGACCTTTTTTTTACTTGACTTTAGTTAACCAAAAATCTGTGTTGGTCACATTCAGGGTGCTGTGAAAATGTCAGATTCAATGGTTGGAATCATTGCAAATGTTTGTATTTGAATGTATTATCTTTAAGGTTTGAGTATTGCTTGGACATCAGATGAAGTGCTTGAAAGTCTTCCTGTGTTAAAAAGGTCAAAGCTATACTCTTAATTTTCTTTTTAAACTATTATTTTTAACATTAATATTTCATTAATCTTGACCAAATATGAATCCACCGTGAGTATAACACTTAGCAACATTTAGCATAAGTCACAGTGGCAAGAAAAAATCTTCAGTTTTTCATGGACAGAGTCAGACTCATGTAGAAAAACCATCTGCTGAAGCCATGTTGGAAGATGGAGGTGGTACTATCATGGTCACATAATAAATGTGTGCTGTTTCCTCTTTACACAGTGATAATTAAAGTCTGAAAGTATTTTATATTTATCACCGTCTACAAAAAAAAATCAAGTTTGGAAAGATCTTGGTTTCTCTAAATAAGGATATTAGGCTGAAACCAGGATTCAGAATAAACACCAGTGAAGCACCAAATGTGTAAAGATCTCAGAGGGTTGTGCACCTCAAAATAAATGTTTTTACCTTAACACTCATGTGAAAATACTTGCATAGCAAATACATTTTATTACCACTCTGTGAAACACAATGCAGATCAACTCAATCTTCTTTATTGATGTACCTTTAAGCAAGACTGCGCCTCAAGCTTTTGTTAACACTTTAATAACAGTGTATTACTTTTCTTATTTATCTTTTAATTTGTTCCTTTTGGGACCTCTTTTAGCATCTAGACAGGGACAGCAAATGAAAATGTCTTTTTATAGCAATAGCTGAAAACTTTCTGTGCAGCACATCAGCTTCATGTCTTTCCTGAAACTATGTTTAACTAAAATGTAAAATCAACACATTCAATTCAATTTTGGCTCACTCTTTACAGAACTGTTGATTAATTTGAAACAAAAATACATATATATGTATTTTTTTCAACTATTAAAAAAACAATCAAAAATTAATTGATCAAAAAAATTGCTAACAGTAAAATAGAAAAATGATATAACGGATGTGGTTTAATCATAACATAATTTTCACAGGCCTGCCCTTTTTCATCACGGTGCAGCACAGTGGGATTTCTTTAACTGAGATAAAACTTGGGTTTGTAGTTACAAATTTTTTGAGCATACCTTACAGTTTTGTCATTTTTGTTCATTTTGGTTCTCTTTAGCTTTACCAGGTTTATCTGTTATATCCTAAAACATTTGTTAATTTCAATTAGAGGAATCTCATGAAGTGAAATACTCACTTCATGGGATCAGTTTATTTTGTACATAAAGGTGGATTTATTTTGCGCCCAGCAGGGTGCTTTTATTCATTAAGGCTCACAAATTAAAACACTTGAAACAATGTGACAGCCTCGAAACCCTCAAGTACATGACAAGGTTCCTAATAAATAGTCTTACACTTTTTTCATCACAGTGCAGCCATTTTGATTTTTCAAATAGGGACAAATCTGGGATTTTCTTTTGCAAAGCTCTGGTGCAAATCTAATCATTTTAATTACTCTTTTTTTTTTTTTTTTTTCTTCTCTCTTGTTAGTTTATGAATCGTGCCCTTAAACCTTTATCAAACTCCTGAGGGGGAATAATATGAAGTGAAAATTGTACTTTTTGACAGGTTCTTTTCTCAATATAAGTTTTATCACATTTAGTTACAGGGTCGAGTAACTCACTTGGTACTGAAGGGAAGATTCATCTTATAGCCAGCCATTTATCATTCTTTATTGCACACACAATGTTCAAATCTAGACTCAAAAGAGCTCTATTTAACTGTACATATGACTGAAAGGATCTTATCTGCACTCTTCTCTTTTAAAGTTCATTTTATGATGATTATTTTTGTTTTTATTTTGTATTGTGATTTTAATGCATTTTTCTTGTTCTGTAAAGCACTTTGAATTACCTTGTGTACGAATTGTGCTCTACAAATAAACTTGCCTTGCCTAAAAGAAAAACGCAATACAAGCTTAAAAAACAACAATTTAAGATCTTTTAAAACATGATAACGGTCTTTTAAAAATGATACATAAAACAAAAGTGCATGTGGTCCTGATGATCAGGGCGTATCATTTTCACAGTTGTGGCCTTCTTTTTGTCATGATGCAGCTTTTTAGGTTTTTCTCAAATGTCAACATATCTCAGATATTTTGCTGCAAATTTCTTTTGCATACCAAAGAGTTTAACTTAGTCTTTTTCTTCTATTTTTCTCCTTTATCTGTGTTTGGTTAGCCTTTAATGCCCTAAAAAAACAAGATAAAATTACTTTTTCAGGGAGAAAAAACACCTGGTAATGAACCTAATTCATGTTCTGGGTAAGATTACATAAAATCTAACATACAATTTTGTGACATTTCTCTTCCAGACTTTTCTTGCTGATTCTTGTTGTCACTGGGGTAAAAGAATCACAGAGTAATTGTATTTTGAGCCCACATTTTTCCTCCATATTAAGAATGTACAACTAACATAAATAGTAAACTATTTTTAGAGCAACGGTGACTCATCACAGATTTATGTAGGAGATCCTTTTTTAACCCTCCTACCTGTTGACTGTGTTATTTATGTAACACCAACAGCTGCTGCGTTTTATTTTCGACCTTTTTGAGGTAATTTTACCCGCCTCTCAGTGTGACAGAAATGTAAAATCAGCTTCCTTCATTGATGAAAAAGTTTTTGTTTGAGATGAGTTTCATGCTCCTTTCAAAGATGATGACGTAAATGTGAAAATATAAAAGCCTGCTGAAGTTTTTGGAGGTCTGTGGGACGTAAATGGACTTTGGCAGAGAGGGAAAGAGGCACTTTTTGACTCCTGCTGGCCAGCTTGTTCATGTTTGTGTATGTTTGAGTTGGTGTGTGTGTGTCACTGTAGCGATCAGCAGACTCGCTCAGATTCAGGGCAAAGGTCCCCAGATGTTACGTGTGCATGTTTCACATAAGAGTGTAAATTCTGTCAACAGTGTTAAATTGTTTTTATTAGTCTTATGAGAGATTACCTCCTCGTTTTCTTAAATAGACTAGTGAGGAAAAGTATTACAGTCAAGCAGAACAAAGAAATGACGACAGGAGGTGGTGTTTTTAATCATGCATTTCAAGAATAGAGTTTGACTGATGTAGGTAAGGACATTAGGTGATAAAAGTATGGGTTGATTGAAAATGTTAGGAAAAAACAAAATGTTAAAATTGGGCTTCAAAACCATTTTTGCCTTTTTTATCATTTCAGTTTTGTTCCTGATACTGTGTTTTGACTTTGTTCTTGGTATTTAGATTTTTCTGTCTGTATTTTAAAATTGTTCTCATTGTTTTAGTTCAACATTATTTTGGAAATCAATGATGCGGTGTACCTTGTGTTGTTCAGTTTTGGTAAAACTTGCAGGCATCTTGAGAAACAGAAACCAGGAAGCCAACCCTCAGAGCAACCGGCAGTATGTCATCAAGCTTGTGCTCGGTCAAGTCACACTGATAGCGCGCTCTGTTGGTACAAACGGTTGACAGCTCAAGGCGCCTTGTTGTGCTGCTGCACTGTATATTTTCAATTCAAAAGGCATCATATATGAGTTTTTACCCCCAATTTTGGACGAAGATTTGAATATTGACTATTAGGTGATAATCCCACAGGAGACACACAAATGCTGTATGAACTGTGGCCTGTTCTCTGATTGCAGGTGTTGATATCAAACAGACTTTCATCAAATATCAGTCACATAAAGAAGAAAACAGGCAGCTTTGGTTTCAGTTAAACATCACCTCCCTGGTTACTCTTTTTCATGCCTGATATATTACTCTCCCATAGAGGTCAAGCATTGTAAATACTTTAGCATTTATTAAATCTTTATTTTATAGACATTGTATCATAGTTATTTTTTAAGGTTTATTCATGTTATATTTATTTATTTAAGTGTTGCATATTCCTTGTAAATGAACTTGATGGTAATCTGTAATCCAGTCGTGCATCATGTGCTGTCCAGATGAGTCGCAGCTCCATGCAGCTCCGGGTCATTTAATCCCACTTTGATCTGAAGACGTACACAGCTCGAGTTCATAATCTGGCTAATCCTTTGCCCTTAATGCTGCCACTTTAACAAGATTTATGGGAGTGTTATCAGATTTGTGCGGACAGATGTTGACGCTGCAGCCGCTCATGTTTACACAGCGTGTGGAAACCTCAGATTGAAAGTTACATTCAGAGGAAACGTTGAGAGGAAAAAGGAAAATAAAAACCTGCATCAGTAGGTTGCGGGTTTTTTTGTTGTGTCACTTATTAATGTAGAAAATGTATCAGGGCTGCACAATAATTAGCACTTTATC
Source organism: Cetoscarus ocellatus (assembly GCA_037902135.1). Taxonomy (NCBI): domain Eukaryota; kingdom Metazoa; phylum Chordata; class Actinopteri; order Labriformes; family Labridae; genus Cetoscarus; species Cetoscarus ocellatus. The sequence continues at coordinate 1,465,813 of JBAMNC010000554.1, forward strand.
ATTGTGACTATACCAGTTTTTATAATCCCAGAAGTTTGAATCTGTTGCCACAAATGAGAAAAAATAGTTTATGATGTCAGGTACTGCTTTTTAACCCTGCATGTGTACATTTTACACACTACAGGTGGGTAAAGTTAGCTCTCAGAAACCCTTTAGATTAACTGTAACAAATTTAGTTTAAAAATGTTTCATTTGATTTGAATTCATGAAAAATGTGTTAAAAATATCCGCTACAAAGCCTTTTTCATCAAACTTTATACTTTTACTACAAGAACTGAAAATAAAATGCACATTCAGCCTTTTTATCAAAGTGCAGGCCCTGCACAAAAGTAGACTGAAATTCCCAAATACTTCTAATATATTTGTCAGACACAAATGTTGATTTCCCATATTAAAGCCCAATAAACATTTCTGCATTTAGTTAAGATAATTTTATATTTTTTTAAATTTTTTATTAGTATCACAGAAACAAAATAATCTTTACATCACTTTCCCAGTATTCTTTTTAGTGATTCATACAAAGAAAATTCAAACATCATCTGTTTGTAGAGTTTATGGAAACGTCCCCAGCACCCCCGCAGATCCTTAAAAAGATGTGTTAAGTCTTTAACTAATAAAATGTCTTTAAAAGGTTATTTTACACTAAAAACGGGTCCTACTTTTTTTACTGGCATGTTTGACATAGCTAGTTCTGTGATAAAATTTTCTCTGTATAGTTGGCTTTAAATGCTGTTTTTGGTAACTTTTACTTGTGTACCAACAGCTTCTCATACATGACTTTAGTCATTAATTTTTGTTATCATGATTATGGAGTTATTAATGATATCCAATGGCTCCTCATCGTTCAGTCTTCAACAAAAGAGACATGATGGAGCACAAACCTCCTCCACAGCATTTATTAGCAGGTATTAGTCAAAACGTTGAAAACGGCCGTCTCACAATGTTAACAAATTCTTAAAAGAAATTCCTGGATCCAGATCTGTGTTCAGATCATCAAAATCGAATCATTTCCTTCTTGTGATGTGACCAACATGTGGAGAAAATTTCATCAATATCTGTTGAAAACTTTTTGACTTGTCTTGCTCATAAACAGACAAAAGCAGTTAAAAACATAACCTCCTCGGCAGAGGTCATGAAATAAATGAAAAATAATCAGTTTGATGAATTAAAATTATTGTTATCATGATTCCTCAGCTTTCCTTCTTTATGACTTCACTATGTACGTTGACCCTCGGACAAATCAGACCACTGATTCCCCTTAAACACTTAAAAACAGTGTGAACATCATTAAGAACTCATGAGTCATGATAGCTAAAACGCTTTAGTTAATCCATTGATTCATGTAGGAATTTAGGTTTAATATATGTGTATTACTTATATTTTATCATAAATATATTCATGATTTCTGCTTTTTCATGCACTAATTCATGCATGAAAATCATGTGTTTTCAGATCTGCGGTTTGTTTTATTTCAGTTGATGTGTTGCAGAGTTTACAACCTTTAATGGAAAAAGCTGATCATCTAAATGTAGATCTACGCTGATGAATCTTACAGTTTCCATTCACTCTGCGTCTTGCTGCTCTGTTATTGTCCTGTCTTTGAACATTTAGTGAGAGGTTAGGGGCCAAGATCATTGATACTTTTGAAAAACAATTTTAGAAAACATAAATACATACGTCTTTCACAGCTCAATTGTTTTTTTTTTTTTTTTTTCCATTTTATGGCAGTGATGCTGGCGGATGTTTTTTTTGTCTGTTATTTTCAGCGCCTGATTGTACAGCGAGGTTTTTAACTGCAGAGGGTGAAGGTTGATTCCAAACGGTCAAACTTCATTAGAAATGAGAGAAAATCATAGAAGCGATAAACAGTGCTTAACATATTTATTAGACCACCACCCAATGTAAGGTTTATGCCACAGCTGCCCTAAATTAGATGCATTGGTAATAACCAAATTCATTTTTATGCTTTTGTGATGTTTAATACACCAGTATGTAGAAGCTCTTTAATAGTGATATTTTTAATGCTGAAATATAATCAATCTTCAAATATACTGTTTTACAAAAAGACAGAAAGATATTAAAGCAAATTATTATTTCTTGATGCCAAATTATAGGTTTTTACTGCACTCCTGAACAGAAAAATCAGTTTTAGTGGTTGAATGTTATGCTTGATTAATTTTTGACTTCTCTGAGAAATCAAGTGAGCCGGCTCAAATTTGGGACGTTTTTATGATTTCTCATTTTTATGACAGTTGGTCTAATAAATTTGTTAAGCACTGTACATCAGAACTTTCATATAATTCCTTAATAGTTTAAAATTGTTGTACTCCCACTAAATCAAAAAGTGATGCAATAAAAAATGATTTTTCTTTGTATGGTTCTTTGAAAAGATCTTAAATACTTTGAAGTTTGTTATTGGAAACTGTGCAGTTTCCCTGATTTTTAAAGCATTTTTGTAAGAGAAGCTTAAAATTTGATGTAAATGATTCAAAGAAATATAAATCCAAAGTTTAAAGTTTTGTCTCTTTATTTTTGAAAATTATAAGCATAAGTTAAATTAGCTAAAATTCATCACCACCTTCTCTTTTTTTTTCTCTAATTCTGAAAATGGTATAGTGTCCATGTTTCTGTTCTAATAAAACATTATTATATTTAAAAGAATAAATGGGATGTCATATCGCTCAGTGGTTTTGTTGTGCGTCACATATTCAAGGTTTAATTCCTTGTTGCTGCAGCTTTGGTTTGATGTTAACTTCTGCACTCCTCTCAACATTTTATGCCGCTCTTTTCTGTCCCATCCAATGAGTGCAGCAATGACCAAAACAAAAAATTATATCGATGTATTATATAAGTGATAACTAAGATGCAAAATGATACTGTAACAATCTTTTTTTTTTTTTCATTTGTTCCTCTGAATTATCCAAAGTCATCTTATTGCCAGCTTGCAGAACTCATTCTAACTTTAGAAATAATCCAGTCAGAAGCTGAAAATACTCTTTATCTTTTCTTATAAATACAGAGTTATTTTCACTCACCAGACAGGAGTGTTGTGTGTATATGCAGTGTTGAAGTCAGCGTGTCTGCAGCCCCAGAATAACCCTGACAGGTTAAACATAACACCGCAGCCCTCTCTGTTACCGGGGCAGCCACTATTATTTAGTTCAACTTACTCGCAGAGGTTATTATTGGCACTTCTCCTATTAATAGGGAGAACTGCTAAAAATTGAGCCCTGTGTGAGTGTGTGTGTGTGCGTGTGTGTTTGTTTGTCCTGGGCGTGTCGTCGCCTCAGACCGCCGCTGTAGATAAACAAGAGTTTGGCCTCGGCAGATGTCGGTGGCGGCAGCCATGTTAACTCTGTCACTGTAGATGTGTGGGTTTAGATTCTGTCACTTCAGGTTATTTATGAGTTTGGGGGATCAGAGGGGAGGTTTTTGGGGGGATGGAGTAAGACGATCACTGGGGCAGGGCTTTTTGGCTGCTCAATTGCCTTCGTGTGTGTTTTTTTTTCTATGAATATCTGTGTCAGACATGCACGTGGGCGTCTCTTTGTTCCCTAAAATGTTTCTCCTCTTCTGGTTCTCTTTCTGCCTCTCACCCACCGTTTCTCTCTCTCTCCTCACTCAGAGCCCTCTCCCTCTCTTTAGTACCAGTTGTCTGTCTGTTCCTCGCTCAGTGTGTGTGTGTGAGTGTGTGCTACCTGCAGCCCTCCTGTCACATTTCACCCCTGCCCGCCACATTCCTGGTTATCTCACAGGGGGTTACATACCTCTGTCCTGTGAGGCAGAAACCAGTGAGAGCTTCAAGTGTAGACGGTGGATGATCTGTAAAAACAAAGAGCAATGCAGGAAATCAGAACCTTTGTCCACTCGCAGGTTACCTCTCTGAAGCAAAGGGTGCAATCTTTTTATTTAGGCTGACACAGATAATCAACTTTCGAAGATATTATCTTCTGATGCCGATGCTAATGCAGTGCATGCTTCAAAGAAGGGATATAAATCACTATGACAGGCCAGCAAAAGCATTCACAAAACTAAAAACAAGACCTCGGCTCAGAAGTACCCAAACTACACCAAAGAGATAAGAGTGATAAGAGAGCTGCTTGTCATGTTTGGACATCATTTGTGGTGTCCCCCAGGGGTCAGTGTTGGGCCCCAAATTGTTTATTTATATATCAATGATCTAAGCAATGTTTCAGATGTTCTAAAACCGGTTTTGTTTGCCAGTGACACAAATATACTCTGTTCAGGTCATAATCTGAATGAGGTAGTTGCATTGGTTAACTCAGAAATTTGTAAATTAAAATTATGGTTTAATATAAATATGCTATCATTAAATTTGAGCAAAACAAAAATAATGTTATTCAGTTAATTGCAGAAAAATTACACAACCAAAAGTTCAAATTGATGGGGTGGACATTGAATGTGTAAGAGAAGCCAAATTCCTTGGAGTAATAATTGATGAAAATCTTAATTGGAAACCTCACATAAAACATTTACAGTCCAAAGTTTAAAAAACGATTGCAGTATTAAATAAAGCAAAACAGGTTCTGAATAATAAATCACTTCACATTCTGTACAGTTCTCTAGTTTCACCATATTTAACCTACTGTGCTGAGGTTTGGGTAACACTTTCAAGAACAACAAAAGCAGTTAGGGTCATTAACAGAGCAGCTTATAGGGCTCACACACATTCACTGTTTCTTCAGTCAAAATCGTTAGAATTCACAGATCAAATAGAATGTCAAACAACACAAATCATGTTCAAAGCAAAAAATAATCAACTACCAGGAAATATTCAGGGCATGTTGAGTCAGAGAGAGGGAAAATATCACTTAAGGGGTTTGTTTTATTTTAAGAATGTGAACGTGAGAAGTACCAGGGAAAGTTTTTGTGTGTCTGTATACGGTGTAAAACTTTGGAAATGTCTGAATGATGAATTGAAGCAGTGTCCAAACATAGAGCAGTGAAAGAAAAAATATAAAGACATGATTTTTAAAAGGTACACGTTTGAGACTGTATAAGGATCACAGAAGGTTGATGTAGTTTCTCTTGTTCCTTTTCTTTCTTTATTTTTTTCCTCTGATTACTATTTGTGTTGTTATATTATTACTATTTGGTTTATTTTGTTTCTGTGTGATTGTTTTTATTATTTTGATCATTATTATTTGGCAGTGGGTTAATTATTGACTACTTATGTAAGATGAAGGGGTGGGACCAGATAAGTTTTGGCTTCCTCCTACTCCGTTTTGAACATGCAAATGACAAATTTATTTTGTGCTTGGGTTGTTGTTGTTTTTATTTTGTTCTATTTTTAATTATTTGTTCTGTTTAAAATAAAAAAGAGAAAGAAAAAAAAAAGAACAATATAGCAACACAACTGCCAAAAGAAAGAGAAATATGTTTTAATAGCTAATTATTAATAAAACATTTGTGAGTTGAACAGTTGTTATATCAAGATCGGAAATAAACATCTCAGACGGTAATGCTCCACATGGCTGTTCATGTAACTGCGTTTTTTGATGACGGATCTAACATTGATCTGATCTGTGTAACATAATACTAAGTAAGTCAATTAAATGCACTAAAACGTACGTATGTGACACTAAAACAATGTCTATGCCAAGCTAAATATGATGGCAGGGTAATTTTTTTATAAACATCACAGTTAAGTTTATTTTGGACCTTGTCTATGGTCAGTAAATAAAATAAATGAAGCAGGTTGGAAATGAGCAACCTTCAGCAGTCAAATGCAGGTGTTTCTGTTCAGGGTCACGTGACTGCCATCCTGAAGGGCAGGCAAACAGAAACGGTTTGGGGTTAGGTGAGGGTTTTGATTAATCCTAACCCTACCTTTGTAAATAGTGATGCACCAATTGTGAAAATCACAGTGGATGCTGATACCAATGTTTTTCTAATTACTTCTTTTGACATAATCCTTCCACAATGCCAATATTTTTCTCCTGTCTGATCAAGATAGCACACCACAGTTTGTCTAATAGGTCATTTCTACTGCCCTGATTAAAGAATTTTCTGTAAATCCTGTATGTCCTGTGCCACAACAGCTAAACAAATGAAAACTTATACTGGTGCATTGGGGCAGATTTCAGCAGATAACGATGTTGAAGCGATACTCATGCGCATCCCTATTTGTAACAGTAAAAGTCTGCACCGTTTTCTACTTTTTTCATTCCATTTTAATGCTGCACACAAACAGTTCACAGGGCATCTCGTGCATTTAAGTTACCTCGAGACTCAGAGGTGGGAACCCAGAACTACATTGCATACCAGTTCAGAAGATTCCAGTTGTGAGCCAGTAAAGTCGAACTATGATTGTCTGACATCTCAAGTAGCAATTCCCACTAAAGGGAGCGTTCCCAGTGATGTATCTAATTTGCAGTTTGGACAGTCTGACTTCCAAGATCAAATGTAGACCAAAAGCCTCCTCCTCTTTTCAGAGTTAACAAAAATGAGCCATGTGCTTGAAGAGATTGATGAAAATCGAGAGTAATCAGAGCTCTGCTAAAGTTAAGTTGTTTCCATAATAACAACAATCTATTTCGACTAGTTCTCTACAATAAGCATAAAAATGTTGTTTAGATGCTTTTATTTTATAACAGCCATATCAGGAAATTTGGTGTTTTCAGCAGACATACTCTAATATAATTTATATGTTTAAATGAAATTGGCTGACAAAAAGCTTTTAGATTATTCAATTAGGTTTAAATATAATAAATACAACAATAGTGTGGTGCAGGGATAAGTCAAAAACATGGATATGTTGTAGTATTTTAGCACATCCGGTAGCCAAGGCAAAAGGTGTTTGGAATTTTACAGTAGCCTTTGGGTATGATAAACACATGCAAACAAGATTTGAACATTTCATTTTGCAACATAAATTGCATCTGATATTGCCCTGCTTTGAATTTATCAACATTTTTGTGTTTTTAAAAGAATGGTTGCTAATATAACTGCCATCATATTTAAAATGGCACCCCAATGCAATAATTGCTGATAATTTTTAATAAGCAATAATACATATACCGTAGTTACAGCCATGGCCACCAACTTGATCAGGTCATTCAATGAAGAGGAAATTCTCAAACAAGAGGTTACAACATGGCTGCTTTTAAGACCAACCTACATGTTGTAGTTCCATGTTAGCTTGGCAATAGCTTTTGCTCTCACTGGTTACGTTTTAGCTAAAAACTTGTGAAAGAGTGGTTCACTCGGAGGGATTATCATGAAGGACATGACTTGTAAGTTTCCTGATTTTGTTGTTCACTACAGACGTCATTATCAGCAATTATCCAGGAACACAGTGGAAAGTTCTTTAGAGTTTTAATGTAGAGAACCAGCTCCATGCTGACTTCATGTTGACCTTCATTAATGCATCATTCCTTCACCAATCTATGATGGCACACCTGCTGCAAACTTTTTTCAAAGGTATTTTGATGTAAACTTGTGTGTGTTTGTCTCAATTTCATCATTAAAAAAACTGTTGTCACTTTAGTCAAACTTCATTCATGTGGGTCCTGAAGGGGATCTACTTCCTTATAAAGAATCTTGGGGGGCTCCAAGAAAAAAGGGTTGGGAACCACTGATGTAAATGGTAATTAGAGAGGCAGAACAATGAACAAACCAAACTCCACAAATCCACAATGACCCCCAGATTTTGTCTCAGCGCTGTAGTTTAATTTCCTGTTTCTATCCAAACTGACGTCAGATTGAACTTTTGACCACGAAAGACGTCTACATTCAGTCTGGCTGTTGTATAACTTTTGATTTTTAAAATTCTGCTTCATATATTTGTACTATTTTAGTCTTGTTACAAAGTCTGAATTGTAGTACTAAACCCATATAAAGTCATTTAAATAAGCCCAAAAAGTTTGTTTACTCACTGTTTCTGTAAATTATTATGCAGGTCTATTCAAGCAGTCTTGTACGACAGTTGATCATCGTTTATTTGACATTGTGGATGCATTAAGCATCTTGATCATGGATCCACTGTCAGAGCAAAGCAGCTCCTGTTTTTCCATCACAGAAAACCTTTAAATCTGAGAGCTTGTCAGGATAACAGGGACGTTTAAATTTCTGTTTGTAAGTCCTTTAACGTCATGAAGCCGCTCTTTGTGCTGGTCTGAGTCCTCACGTGGTTTTGTTCAGAGTTTGGATGTTGTTTTGTTTTTATTTTTTCTTGAACACGTGCACAATTCTTCATTTGAGAATTTATAAGAGAAGGGCTGGGAAGTATGTCGGAGTTTTGTTTGTTTTTTTTTTAATTCAAATGGGACTTAAGGAAAGACATTGTTTCAGATGTTTTAGTTTTGTATGTTTTGCACTAAAATATGGTTTTACATTTTCTTCTGGCTTCATGTGGCTGTGGCTGTGGATGAGTGCACTGTTGAAAGAACTGATCTAAAGGCCTGGTGCTCTTTGAAAAGATGTTTTGTTTCAAGAATGACTGATAGTAAAATGTTTCTTGACCTAAAGATAAGTTGTTAGAAATGTTTGGTCTGAATGAAGAATTCTCATTAAAATGAAGGAACCTTTTTTATATTAGTACAATCAGATAGAGGTCCAAATATTATTATTAATAATAATAACTTCATTTGTATAGCACTTTTTAAAACAAAGGTTTACAAAGTGTTTTGACAAACAAACAGGAACATGCAGAAGACAAAGCACAAGAGCCTAAGCACAAAGGGAACTACTGTAACTCACAAAGAGCACCATTTAAATCAGGGAACCCTCACATGCATACACAAAATGGCTTAGTAATCCAAAGCACCCTCGGAACCTGAGAATAAAGAGCATCAGCACTTCTGGTGTCCCTCAGACCAGCTGTGCTCATGGGAGGGAAACATTTCAAGGAAGATGAGGAAACATAAGACCCAATAAAAAGAGGCACAACAATGCAGGCCCAGGCACCCCACACAGTCTGAAAAACGCAAAGGGTCCCCAGCCCATAGGACTAAAAACACCAAAGACCACACCAACATGCATCAGCCCAGGCCCAAGGCGCAAGCCCAGGCACACCGGTGCAGCCCCCAATGCCCCCAGCCCCACAAATTAAAGGCCCGCTATATCACTCAAACCATACAGCGTAACAGAAATAAGATGAAGACGACATCACATAAAAGCAAGTCTGTAAGTGAGTTTTTAGTGGTGATTTAAAAGAAGTGACTGTTCCTGCACTGCCTCCCTGGGCAGGTCATTATTGGATAAATCATATTTGTGCAATTTAGACTGTACTTTCTGTCTTTTGATCAAAAATCTAATTATAAAACTAAAACTTTCTGTATTTTTATGTGAGAAATCATTAAAATCAGTAAAATGTATCATTTTCAAACATGGTCTTTGAGAAGAAAGAAAAATTTTTAACTCTAAACTTAAACAATTTAGACAATGTGCTTGGGTTGTCTGCAATTCTTGATCAGGGAGTCCATAAGGTCTTAAAAGATTTTAAAAGAATCAATTTAGCCTAAATTGAGTGTCTTGGAAAGTACTGAAAAGTCATAAAGACAAAAGTTTAAACTTTTCCAAAGCTGACTGTACTATTTTAAAAGAAACATCACCATAAGGTTGTAGCTGTCATTGATAAGTACACAATATACCTTAAAGAAGAGCGCCTTTTCAACCCACTCTGTTATAAGGAGTCAGAAAAACAGGGAATCTGCTGCCATCGAACTGAAGCATTTTTAAAGTAAAGTATGTCAGTTGTGTTTCCTAAATTAAAAACAGTTAAATGGTTTTTCAGCTGCAGTAAAACAAATTTAAAAAATTGATTCAAATACTGAATATAAAATAAAATATTTATTATGTCTTATAGTGGCATAATGCTGGATAATGAATTTATTTTATGAATTCATCTTGCATTGGGATAGTTATTCAGCAATATTTTTTATGCTTTTTTCTAGGGCTGAACAATTAATGGCAATTTCAATAATGTTTTGATATGGCCCTCTTTAATTTTTGGCCCACATACCACGCACAGAGGGAAAAAATATATATTTGTTCAGATCAGAAATAGCAAAAATATCATGATAAACAATCATTTTTCACAATATTTAAAAAAGAAATCATTTTAATTAGTTATTATGTTGTAAAAAAAAACTTGTAATAATAATTCTGTTTTTCTAAATGGTACTGAAATTGCAATTCAAGTCAAAATAATTAAATGGAGTATTTCTCCAAATCATTCAGTCCTGTTATTCTCAGCTTTAATAGGTATCACACTTCAAACTAAGACTGTTCAGTTGTGCCATCTTACAGTCTTAAAGAACATATCTGTTGCTAATGTAATAAGTTAGATATTTAGGATGTGACAAGATCCTCAAATGTTTGTAGAGGGTTTTGAAAAATTAACTAGAATTAACCTCAGAATTTATGTTTGTACCCTGTTGATAACTGAAGCAAAAACTTTTCCAATATTGGATAGTTGGGACTGTTGCCATGTTATCAAACAGGTCATCAAACTTGTTTTAATATTGTGTCCTTAAAGAAAGACCAACTAAGACATATTTTGTATCAGAGTTTTGCTTAGCCTTCCTTAAAAGCCCTGTCTTTTTCATGTTTTACGATGCTCATCCATTTGTGTATCTGAAGTCTTGTCTTGATTCCTGACTTGTTGCATCAGACTGCAGCAGCAGGTCACCCTCAAACAGTCATCATGAAAACATCAGCGCACCACACACACCTTAAAAAAAAACAGCAACAATGTAGGCCACTTCTACGGAACAATTAACATGCATTCAGGCTGGTGCCGTGCAAAGCTGAACTCACTGTAGGCCTGCATACCCACCCACGCACACACACACACACAGTGCCACCGCGCACAGATGTGCACACACACACACACACAGCGCTCCTCCTGTGCACAGTACTACTACAGCAGCTCCATTGACGAGGCTCCTCCAGTCTGACAGAGCAAACGGCTGCTGGTGACTCAGACCGGCTGCCTCTGATCTCTCTGTGAATTAAAACACACGCCCCCTGGTGGACGAGCGCGGCGCAGCAGCCTCGATCAGTCTGTCTCCTGCTAACATTAATGTGGACCACACTGTCCCCGCTCTGTGTGTGTGTTTAGATGTCATACTGTGTAACTCCTTATACATTTTATAGCTCAGCATGTATGTATATTAGGGCTGCTTGGTTATCACAAAAATAATATTTGGGACTGCAGTGAGATCACGGTTATGGATTATTTGCTGATGTTACAGCATAGATCACATGGAACTACTGCACTTAAATGCTCCTTCAACGATCATTCTGAACATTAAAAAGTATGCAGTAAATGGAAATTTTGTGTTAAAAAAGGTGAAACAAGTGCAACATTTCATGTAGCACAGTAATCTTCAATCTCAGTTATTCCGTTTTCATAAATGTGAGAGGCAGTGATTGTAATTGAAGTTGAAACTTTATGAATTGCCCAGCTCCACTGTAAATGTTTACATGGTACGATGACATTTGAAATCATTTCATTAGTTTTTATGCTGACTGTGAAAGGTGCCCCTGGGATTATTGACATGTATTAATATGTTAATTTATAGGGATGCACAATATTATCGGACCAAGATCAATATCAGCAGATATGAACATTTTTGCAGATGATAACAGCCGATATTTTAACCATAAAAACTGGCCAGAAATTTCACATATTTCAAATGTACTGTTGTATCATGACATTTACCTCAGCATCAGTCAGTGTTGATATTTACAAATCAAATTTATCATTCGTTAGAGGATGAAATGCTGTTTTTCAGGCTTCACTTCTCTAACACAAATGGTCGGAAACCATGAAAGGAAACTGTTAATTTTAGTAAAGTAGAGACTTTATGCTCTCGACACAGAATATCAGGATCAATATTGTTATTGGCGATAATGAGTTTGGAAATATCGGTAAAAAACCAACATCATGCATTTCTTTTATATTTTGAAAAAGTCTCTATTTTGTTATTTTGTGATCATTCTCGTCTCTAACCTGTAATATTTTTGTTCTTTTGCAGTTTCTTAGACAGGATCGACGTGGTTCGACAGAGTGACTACACACCAACTGATCAGGTGAGATGTTCACTGATACTTAAAGGTCACCTTGCAGTGCAGCTGGATCCACCTAAATCAACAACCATGCTTACATGTGCAATTTTTCTTCAACGTGGTTGAAATCAATCCAGTTGGAATTTGCAAATTCACTGTTTACGCATTCTGATTATGGCGAGCGTGTATATGCATCAAACATTTAATCAGAATAAAAGCATTTGGGCATGCATGGAGCTGTCCTTATGGTGTAAACTCAGAGACAGCAGAAGGAGCGGCTGTTTTCTCTGATTCAAATAAATGAAAAGATGAGCTAAATGTTGAGAATCAGAATCAGAAATACTTCATTAATCCCCAAGGGGAAATTTGGTCATTTCAGTTGCTCTTATACACAGTACAGAAGTAGGAAAAACATTAAAGACATTAAAAAGGATGAGCATAAAATATAAAGGAAATAGATAAAATGAAATGACAATTAAGTAGACAGGCTGCAACATGCAGATTCTTAAAGCAATATTAAGGCCAAGGTTTACATCTGATTTTTTAATCAGTATTTATTCAATATGAAAATGTATAGTGGCAACAGTATGTTCTTAATAATTATGATGAAACATGTACGTGATTCTATTAATAAGCTTTTCTCTGTTGTGAAATCCAGATAAGTTAAGAATGAGGTTAATCATCAGTGCAGCCTTAAACCAGAACGCTTCAGTCACAGACTCCTCCTCTATTACAATCAAACACTGACATCCGTCACTTATCCTCCCTCACAGAGCGACAGAGATTATTCCCCTCCTCTCTCCAGTGCTGCCATTAGTGCATTTGGACGCGTCTTTTTTTATTCCAAAGTGAACCTCAATCATGGACTGTAATCATTTTTTTGCAGCCCTCCCCAAACAAACTCAAAGTTCTTTACTGGAAAACTCAGTCACGCAGCCAGCAGTCTTGTTCATGTCTATGGCCTGTACACTGTAAAGGAAGAGTTCCTCCTCCTCAACTCTGCATGTCTGAGCAGTTTTCAACACAGGTGGTTGAGTAGAGAGGAGTGAAGAGAGGGAGGACCAGTAAGAAACAACTGTTTACACAAACAGAATTCAGAACAATCAAGGGCATACATCACCCCTCTCATGTAGAATAAAGTATGTATCCAATTGAACTCTTTCGAATTTATTCAGATTACTTGTGTCCATGTTAAGCGGGGTACACACATAAAGATTTTGTCCTGACTTTCCCCCTTCCCGACCATGGACGGCAAATGTCCGATTATCTTTTATCTTATAAGATCATCCTATAAGATTATCCTGTGGTCTGAGGTGTGTTACGGGTGAATTTGTCCCGATAATCGGCTCTGAAATGGGTCAGGGCTGACAATAGTAAATATTAAACTTGTTCAATATTTGCGACCAAAAACCTTTATGCGTGTGGGGAAAGCCGACGACTCCCAAGTCATGACTTGGTGAATTGTGACGTGGAACGGAATTCAGCCAATCAAGAAGCGAGCTGACTGACGAACAAGGAAGGAGGCATAAATAAAAACAAGCACAGCCGACCTGAAACATAAACATAAAGTTCAGTGGACCTAAGAAACGGAGGACCAGCTCACGTGTTCACGCTGTCTCCAGGATTTTTTCCACAGTCTTTTCTTTTATTTAGGTCCCGATTTTCCATCAAAAAATAGTCCAAAGACCACGATCATTCCCTCTTTTCGTATGTCCTCTCCCATGTTGCGTTTTGTGTTTTCCGGTTGTTGCCATAGACAACATTTATGGTTGTTGCTACGCTTCTTCTTCTTCGTTTTTGTTAGATCGCGTTTGATCACGCGTCTTGGAGGACTAGATTCTAGATCATTGGTGGGACAGAATGTTATGTGTGTGGCGTGCTGCATTGAGATTATCGGAGCACACCACACACAGTACGATCAAAACTGTTCAATGCCTGATTTTTTTATCTTCATGTATGGGGTTTCTAACAGATAAAAAATCTCTTCAGATTTAGAAAATCCTTGTGTGTAGACCCCGCTTAAGCAAAGCTAATGTCTGTAATAAGGCAGATCAATCTCACAAAGCTCCAGACCAGAACAATTGAGCCCAGTATACAGAGGCACTGGCCGGTCAGTGTCCTCTGAGGAGAGAGGGGCATGTGATTGACAGAAGGATCTTTCAGTCACCTTCAGGATATGTTTTTTTAAAATGTCCTGCCCTCCCCAAACACTTCCTACAGCTGTTGCTCAGTTAGATGAGTGAAATATATAACCTATGTATTTAACAGTCTAACAGTCTGGCTGTCAGGCTACCTCAAAGGAGCATGATGTTGGATTTTTTGCAGTATCAAGTTTATCAATACACCCAGTCTTTTTAATGTGGATATACACTGATCAACCATAGCATGATGACCACCCTCCAGCCTGACTGGATTGCAGCTAGATAAACTGTGATGCTCTGTGTATCCTGGCACTTCTCTATCAGAACCTGCATTAACATGTTCACCAGTTTGAGCAACAGTAGCTCATCTGTTGGATCAAACCGCACGGGCCAGTCTTCATTCGTCACATGCATCATTGAGCCTCGGCTGCCCATGACCCTGTCATCAGTTCACCACTGTTCCTTCCTTCCTTGTACCACTGTTGATAGATACTGACCACTGCAGACCAGGAACACCCTCAAGAGCTGCAGTTTTGGAGATACGCTGACCCTAGCCATCACTCCCTTTATCAAACTCAATCAAATCCTTACACTTGCCCATTTTTCCTGCTTCTAATATCAACATCAACTTATACTGGAAGGCAATGATACTACGATATTTTTCCTCCTGTGATCTATAGTGCCCAGCATAAATGAGTACACTCCCTATTAAAAGTAATGTATTAATCAATATTTAAATGAACAAAAGAACAGTTTCCAAAGTTTTGACAAAGTTGAGTTTAACGTAAATTTTTTTACCATAAGATGAAAATAAGGGTAATATGATAGCTTTTCTCCCACCCCTTTGATTGGGGTGTACTCATTTTTGCATCCTGATCTTAAATTGAGAAAAATACTTTTTTGTGTGCACCTGAAAAAATCTTGATTTCAATCAATGGCCCACATTTGGGGGAGTATTTTGTGTTATAGTATGCCATAGAAAATGTTGATTTTGGAGGTAAACTAAAGGTTTTCTAACAAATCTGAAGGGGTGTACTCATTTATGCTGAGCCCTGTATATAATGCAGTAATCTTCAGGAAATTAAACAAGGTTAAAGCATTTCTTTTTTATGGATATCCATCAATACCTCAGTCATTTGAACTGAAACTCTTTTTTTTTTTCTTTCTTTCTTTTCTACTTTCATGCCACATGCACTCGTACACAGAGCAGCAGGGGAGTGACTAAAGACACATTCATTGTATAAATTAACAAATAAACTTGGTGCTTACCACAATATTACTTGAAGCCCAAGTGAACAATCCTTTGTGATGATGCTGAATTTATGTTTAGTCTACATGAACAGCCCACTGAATTTACTCATTTAAAGTCAGTAATCAGTGTAATGGGCTCCCTGAGCGTCATGCTGGTGTAATGGTTTAAAGAGGGACCGTGCTGTCCATCGACTGTCAGTCTGCATTTGTCACACTTATAGCGGTTTCATAACCTTGCAGTGCAGATGGATCAGCCTGATTCAATGTCTTTAACCAAACAGATCCATCTTGCCAAGCTCTAATCTATGATTGTGAGCAGTCCAAAGCGGCACAGCCCAGTCAGCGTCTTTTGGAGCAGGAAGAAGTTTACTACATTTAGTACTTCACACCGTGGCAGCAGCACTCACCTTCAGTGTCTGTTTGCCTTGTAATGAATGTGATTGAAAGAATAATCGCTCAATCACCAAACACTTTCAGTAGGCTCTTTCCAGATGGTCTGATGAAATACATTGAACTGTCCACCTGGTCAGGTTAGCAGTTTCATGTTGGATTTTAGCGGAGGACAGACTATTTTAATTTCATTAAACATGTCATCAAGTCAGGGCTTTCAGACTGCCAACCTGAGCTGCACATCAGCTGTTTTTAATCCTGTTTCCTGTTTTCTACTTTCAGGACCTGTTGAGATGCAGAGTACTGACATCTGGGATCTTTGAGACAAGATTTCAAATAGACAAAGTCAATTTCCAGTAAGTTTTGAGAGAGTCAGTCTTTGGTAATGCAGGCATGATGGAGTTGTGAACAGCTGAAGAATAAAAGAAACAGAATATCTCCCTCAAATTTTTGGATAAAGAGGGAGTGGATTATTTTAATTTAAAATAAAAAGTATTAATCACTTTATGTGATTCATGTGTACTTTTTTGTCATTATAAACATGTTGAATCTGCATGTTTTTTAAGCTCATTTAAAAAATAACTTGCATGATCTTGATCAACATTCCTCTCTAGATGAATTGTTTTTGATGAAAGGTAATTTCTCTGCAATTAAACCTTTTTTATCCTCTCTTTAGTATGTTTGATGTTGGAGGTCAGAGGGATGAGCGCCGGAAATGGATTCAGTGTTTTAACGGTATGATGTCTTTTGCTGCCACTGTTTTATTATTACAATTATTATTATGATGGATTACTGGAGATAAGTTCTTTTATTTTAAGATCTATGCTCTCTAGTTTAGACCAGTGCATGTCTGAAGTTTGGGTTGTAGAGTAGGGATGGGAATCAAAAAACAGTCCAGTTCAGAATCGATAAAAACAAGTTTGAGGAATCTGTTTCATTTGTCTTAATGCTTAATAGTGCCCTCATCAACTACTTTCACTTTGTTCTTCATGCCTTGCAAATAAGGGACATTAAACTCTAATCAGAGGCAGTCAGCATAAAACAAAGAATCCAAAGCAGTAATCATGGCAAACAGGAAACAGAAGTGGTCAAAGTTGTGTCTTAATTTTATGCAAATATTTGACACTAACTGTCTAGTGTCGGTGAAGATCGGAAACTTTAGAAACCTGCAGAAGCATTTGTCTATGCAGAAGATCCACAGGAAGCAATAAAGAACCAGACTGATAAGCAGAATTAATGAGTGCATTGGTATCAATATAGTCTTATTAATTCACATCCCTATTTAAGACCCTAAGACCCTACTCCCGCCTCTGATTTCTTTGTGTGTTTTTTGTGTTTGTGACACAGATGTGACAGCGATCATCTTTGTGGTGGCGAGTAGCAGCTACAACATGGTGATCAGAGAAGACAATCAGACCAACAGACTACAGGAAGCCCTCAACCTTTTCAAAAACATCTGGAATAACAGGTCAGCATTAACAAGTGGATTTAGTCAGGGTCTGTGGAGAAATAGGAAAGCAGTTTTAATTTTTACTGTGATCAGTTCCGGTGAGATGTTGCATAAATGAAGACATAAAAAGGAAGAAACAAAATAACTCAAGAAATTTAGAAAATGAGCTCTGCATAAGAAGAAGTTTACTAAACTTGGCCTTAACACCGTAAAGCAACCCCAGATCTCCTCAATATGTAACAGCATTGACACCTAGATGTACCTGCAGTTAGTCATGGTGTGTATCTGGAG
This sequence comes from Cetoscarus ocellatus, assembly GCA_037902135.1. NCBI lineage: Eukaryota > Metazoa > Chordata > Actinopteri > Labriformes > Labridae > Cetoscarus > Cetoscarus ocellatus. The sequence goes on from JBAMNC010000554.1 coordinate 1,483,372, forward strand.
CGTTTTTGTTCCTAAACTTGCCTGTGTGTGACACATGTTACTGGAGTATACCACTAGAGGGTGCAAAAGACCTCAGGCTGTATGTAACTGCCCGCTATGTCAGAAGTAAACTGCAAACATGGCAGTGATTCAGAGAGTTAAAGTAAGAATATAAATCTCACCTTCAGCAACAGCTGCACTCCATTTCTACAATATTTTCCTTTGTGCCCATCGTAACTGTCTCTGTGTTATGGTGTTATAGGTGACTGTGTTAGCTGATGACTTTCGACCAGCTGTGCTCATAGATGTTGTCAAGGCACCAACAAAAACACTGGGTGTTCCATCCATTTTTATCATTGGTCTGATTGTATTCAGATATTTTTTGAGTAGTTTGTCAATCATATTGATTAGATAGAGGTATCATAAAAGTATGTATCTAGTATGACACAACAGGCTTTAAGGGGGGTTAAAGGCTAGTTCTACTTTGTGTGTGACTAATACACTCAGCTCACTTACTCTTCAGCAACACGACATGAACTCTTTTAGCCTCATAAAAAGTTAAAAAAAAAAACAAAAAAAACCTTTATTTCTAAACTTGTTTATTGTTCTTCCTCACAGGTGGCTACGGACCATATCTGTAATCCTCTTCCTGAACAAACAGGACCTGCTTGCAGAGAAGGTTTTGGCAGGAAAATCAAAAATTGAGGATTACTTCCCTGAGTTTGCTCGTTACACCACACCAGATGATGGTAAGAGTTTGACTCTCAGTATGTTTCCATGGACGGCTGAGCTGAACTACGGTAACACTTTGATTAGGGAGCTTAGCTGGACCACTGGGGCTGTGCATGTTCACTGGTCTCACGATTCAGTTTAATCATAATTATTTAATCAATGATTCAAATCAATTCAGTATCACAATCTAATAAAATTGTAGGCATCCTTGTTTTTTCTACATTAATGCGCTACTTTTTCATTAATCAACACAAGCAGTCAGATAACTGTGAACTGTTTTTTGTCATGTAGAAACTGTTTGAAAATCAGTTTCAGCAAAAAAAAAAAAAAAGTTTTATCATAAACCAAAGTAAATATATTTTTAGGTCTAGCCTACCTACACTTGATTTGTTTTCCACCTCAAAAACAAAACTTAATGCTGCAGTCTAGCAGCAGCATCTCACAAACATCTTTAAAAAAAAAAAAAAAACCTCTTTAATGTGAAAAACATCACAAACCTGACTTTAGTCTAACCACATGACATAACAAGGGTGTTTACAACAGTTAAAAACTATTAACGCGTCAAACTGTTAAGTAGTTAATGTAAAGCAGTGTGCTTCTTAATTTATAAAAATACATAAATACTGATGTCGTTTATATGTTAATATTAATACACAAGCAAAATCACACGAGTTAGTTGTTTATATGCTGTATTTGCATCACTGCAGAATCATCTACTGCCAAATGACAGCGCAGCAATTGAAAGACTTTTTTCAAAAATGGCTCTGAGTTTCATGTTCAAGGTCTCAGACAAACAGCAGAAGGATCATTTTAACTGATAATGCTAGAACAGGTCGTAAATATGCTTGAGGATGACAATATTTTTCTACGTTTCACATTCGCACCACAAAGTGCCAATGCACTTAATGCACACTTGCATTAACTCTATAAAAGTAAACACTGATCTTTATTACAATCAACTTTTTATGTTTTGCCCACTGTCAGTGAGATTTTCTGGCTGAATTTTGTAAAATGACCAAAGGTCCTGAGAAAGGCTCATTTTTAGATATGTTCATTATATTACTATCACTTCTTGACTCATATTATAGTTTGATTATGATCTAAATATTGTTTGCAACAGTTTTTTTATTAACTGAAGAGTTAAAGTGTGTTTTTCTGTGATCACAGGGACAGTTAGCAGCTGAGGCTGAGCATTAAGGAATGTAACATTGTGTCCATTTATGATATTATTTTGTTTGTTAGTATCATTTGAACTTTTAAGAGCTAAAGTTAATATTTCTTGTCCAGTAGAATTAAAGTGCAGCAGATTGTTTCATGGCAAAGAGCGTAACTGTTTTCTTCTCTGACAGCAATACCGGAGCCAGGAGAAGATCCACGCGTCACAAGGGCGAAGTATTTCATCAGAGATGAGTTTCTGGTAGGTTTAAAACTTCATTTTCATTTTTAAAGGTTTGATTATTTAAAAAAAAAAATAATTTGTAATTAAGACAGTACAATACTTCCTCATTTAGTTATTTTACATATATTTTACCAGTTGAGTCACATGGATAATAATTTTATACAAAAGTTATTTGGCCAAGGTAGCAGTCACAAAGACCTGTTTTTATCCCAAAAGCATTAATAATGCTTCATAAAAGACTCAGATTCTAGTAAAGCAAATTAAATCTACTTATTATCTCTCAAGAAAAAATAAACCAAGTATTTAAAGACTACTATACAAATATTTTTCTATTTAGAATGATGTAATATTTTTTGCCTTTTTTTTCATCTTACTGGTTACAATTTTTGGAAATTAAAAATTGACTGGCAGGCCACACTGAGGGCGTCATGTGGAGTGGTGGTTCTTGAATGGTGTGGCCACTCTGATGGAAATTTGTGCACAATTAAGTTTTAATACATCTTTACACCAACTAATACTTGAGTTTATATATTCTTAATATAAATGTGAGATTAATTTGTTCATACATATTTCATTAGCAGTACTGTTGTTAGTCAAATTCTGTCAGGTTTTTGTAAATAATAAAAACACTTCAGACAGACTGTTAAGATTCATTAAAATGCATTAAATATTCTGAATGGATATGGATGAGGTGTGCCTGAGCTTTGGGCTTGGTATCAGGGGAGCCTGAAAAAGAGTCTGAAGCCACTGATCTGGAGTTTCTGGTTTACTCAACACTAACTCGTGTGTATTTCTGTCGTCCTTCAGAGGATCAGCACAGCCAGCGGGGACGGCCGGCACTACTGTTACCCCCACTTCACCTGCGCGGTCGACACAGAAAACATTCGCCGCGTCTTCAACGACTGTCGGGACATCATACAGAGGATGCACCTACGGCAGTATGAGCTCTTGTGATGGGCGGCGGCGTCCGACCGACTTATCTACCTACCAACCTACCTATCTACGACCCCCATGACCAGTTAGCCAATCTCCCCCCTCCACTTTGACCCACCAAACAACCGAGAGAGACTGACAGACGGCCTGCCCTCCCTCCCCTCCACCCTTATAAAACTTCTTGGATTTAAAGAGACAGAACAGTGGGACAACTTTCTCTTTTTAAAGGAAACACTTAAGAATAGGACATCATCAACATCTAGCCTGGACTAACTGCTGTACTCTGCTACACTTTGACCCAGGAACAAGGGTCAGGACTGGATCCCCTCAGAGCAGGCTTTCCCTCCTTTAAGCAATCTTTCTCTCTGATTTATCAACACACACACACACTCGCAGGTACACACACACTACAGTCAGACATTTAGATTACCTCCATGGGTTTAAATGTCTCCTATCAACACACACACAGAAACCCTTTTAGAAATCAAGTCCGGCTTTAACAGATGGCAGAGGCTGAGTGAAATAATGAATTCAGAGAGAGGAGTTTATTCACCGCGTGCTGAAGATGAAGCTGAAGGAGGAGGAGGAGGAGAAGAAGGAAATGATGGACACGGAGGGCGGCAAACTGAAACAGAGGAGGGCTGTGAGCCTTTTTGTGCCCGAACAGACAAACTAATTGACTCACGGCTGCCTGTGGAAGTGAGCGTGACTCGAACTCTACGCCACACGGCTTACATATCCTGCTCCTAAAACCAACTGAGGAGGAATGGCAGAAACCAACTTAAAAAAAAGAAAAAAATTATAAGAAAAATATCATACAATGCATAAAATCATGCATACCAGTGAACTTCATGCAGTGCAAAAAATCCAAGCTATATATATATAGATATTTATATATGTGTGTATATAAATATGTATATATATAAATATAAATATTATATATTCCTGTAATAACACAACTCAACTTTTAAGTTTTTGTTAGTTTTTACCCCATGTTGTGTGTCGGTGTACACTGTGTGTGATCTGCCTTTGTGCACCATTTAAACCCGCTACTTTCACACACACACAAACACATATCTACACACGTGCAGCCATCTTTGCGCCCCCCCGCCCGCCCTGCTGCTATTTGAAAACTATTCAACATATGAAAATAAAGGAGAGGTTTTATTTAATGAGGAAAAATATCAACACAAAAATGAAGCATGAAGCGAAGAAATGACATTATCAAGACTGGATGCAACATTTTGACCTTGAACACACACTCGTACACACGCTCAAGCCCTCGTCATTACCCGACGTCCTCCCCATCCACATCTCTCGTCTTACTCTCTCACCTCTCCCACTCCCACGTTCCTCCCCTCCTCCCGGCTTTAAGTACGTCTGTCTTTATTTTACTGCTGGACTATTATTCTTGTACAGACTGTAAAATGTATTATTTTGTACAACTTTATTGAAGAAAAAAATAACTTGTAGAAGATCCCTGTGCCTTGATCACGACTGTACGTGTAAAAATGAGCTAATATGTAAGTTATGTTTCACTGCGCTGTACAGCTGGACGGGTCTGTCCCACCTTGTCCGTGCTAGCTCGCTTCCCCCCCTCCTGCTGGACGGAGGCGGAGGTGGGGAGGGGCATCGGATCGGGGCGGAGGCCTTTCGTCTGTTGCTTAGTTTCCTTTCCCCCCCACATTTGTTTGTTCGTTGATTCATTTGTTTTGCTTTGACTCTCCTCTGGTTTATATAATAGGATTTGAAAAAATGAAGAAAAAAAAGATAATCAGACACACCACCTAAATGATGTGTAGTGAAAGAACCCTAACACGATTTAATATATATAAAATATATTTCAGATTTTATATTTTATATATATGTACTGTACACTTATATCTATGTCCCCTATGTGAGCTGTCCCCCAGGTTTCCTTTGCTTTCTGTCAGTAACATCTGCATACATTTCAGGAAGGTGGCGATTCTGGGAGCAACGGGATGGGTATACATTTCTTTATTTTTTATTTTTAGCTTTAACTCTTTTGAAGGAGACGGGAATATCCAGTTGCAAAACATTGCTTGTTTCTACATAAACCAAATTCTTTATGCTTAAAGAAGAAGAAACGGTTGTTTAAGTGTTTGGTTTATTCTCAGGCTGAGTACACAAAATACTCTCTGAGGTCTACATCACATGCTCAGTGTATTAGACACTACACCTCTCATACAGTAAATGTAGTGTAATACAACAGGTCTGCATCAATCCTGCCAACACTGACACGGTGAGGAGGGTCATTTTGTCCAAATACTTCATATGGGCTACCTGCTGGGTCTTCAAGATATTTAAATTAATTAAAAAAGCATTAGAAAATGCAAAAAATATGTATATAATGCAACTTTTTTTGTCCACAAGAAGCACTTTCTACGAGGTTTTATCCTCGTTTTCAGGCATTTTTACTTATTTGAATCTGTACCCCCTTAAAAAAAAGTTTCTCCCCTTTAGTAGTACAAATTTGGTGTTTTTTATGGTTGGAAAGTCTGATTAGTCACCTTGACATCGAGGTGCAACAAGTAAGGATTGTTTGTTTGTGGGATGAGTCACTCAGCTAACTGTGTGGGCTGAGACCCCCCAAAAATGTGCCAAAATCCCCTCTTCCCCTGAAAGAAAGCCTGTGGTTTCTTAAACAAGGGTGAGGAACCGGTCTTCTTGGGTTGTTGTCTTCCTGGGACACCCACTTCATGGTCTGACTTTGACCTCGCCAGCCTCATGTTACTTGCAAGTTTGTAATAAAGCTGCTACTCTGCCTACTGGAACACCAGCTTCAAGTTACAGAGGATTTTGGCAGATTTTTGGGGGGCACTACCCTCATGTTTAGCTGTGTTGCTTATTCTCTAAATGCACAAGCCTTACAAGTTGTACCTCATTGTAAAGGTGACTAATTAGGCTTTCCAATGATTTTAAATACAATATCCGTTGGTGTTAATAAAGGGGAAAAATAATCAACCAAACTAATATTTACAACTTTTTTGAGGAATAGTGTAGGGCTGGGAAATATTGTCTGAAAAGAAAAACCTAGATTTTTTCCACACAAAACTCTATTTCTGAATTTTAGATTTCTTTCCCCATGGAATTAAACTGTATGCTGTAATTTTGTTACCTAATATACATCATGTAGTTTGGACACGTGCAAGATTGTCTGTGTTGACTCTGAAAGCTGCACCTTTTTTACAAAACATTCTCATTGGACTCTGATCAGTGTTTCATCTAATAGAAAAATTCAAGCCTGGACTTGTGCCTGTGCAAAAACTGGCAGGGTCTATAATTGTAAAAAAAAAACCAGTGTAAACGTTCAGCATTTATATTTTCAAACAACGCACGTACACAAGTAGAACAAGAGTAAGTCATGGAAAAAAACTTGTTTTATTTTTAAATCTTGAAAAATTGAATTAATAGATTAAATCGATATATGGCCCAGCCCCATCATTTTGCAAATAGCATTAATAGTTTTCTCAACATTTTGACTTTTTATGAAGTGCCTGATGAAAAATATTTATACAAAACTCAACACAAGTTATAGGCTTTGATGTTTTTTACAGAGGTAGAGTAAAACAGGACACTTTTTGGTGGTAAAACAAAGCACTGTCCCAAAAATAATAATGATTAAAATATAATCAAGGTTTCAGATTTTACAGACATAAAAGAAGGACTTATGCAGACCTGTTGTCAGACTCCATCGGAGTTAACAAGGTTCATTAATACACAACTAAGTGTCACAAATGTGTTTCTCACACTTGAGTGGAACTTCATCCTCATACACTGTTCGTCTTCATGCAGATTTTTAGGCAGAACTTTTCACCTTGTCTGGGTCCTCATGATCCCTCAGCTGTGAAGAGGTGGGCTCCCCCCGTGAGGTCACCACAGCGATGTCTTACTGATCAAAAGTGTTTTGGGTCATGAATCATGATAAGTGGTACAAAAGTCTTGCACAGAAATTAACAGCTTTGGTTTCTGCAAGGACCACAGTTATTTTCTCCTCATTGCCAGAGGGACAAATTCTTACAAATTGTATCCTCTGTAGCCGTATTATTCATCAAAAGGTCAAACTTCTATATTCAAACTCAAATGCAAAATGTAATATTTGATCTAATGCTCTAAACACTGAATTCAAGACAGTCTTTGCTCTTTTCCCGATCAAAGTCAGAGGAGATTTGACTGGTACTTCCAAACAAACTATCGCTGATACTGATATCCATGCTGAGCACAGAACCCCCACTTTACTAAAATGACCTGTTCCTTTCATGGTGACAGTCCAGTTAGTGTTAGAAACAGCTGTGAAGCAAGAACAGCATCTTGTTCTTCAATAAATGAGTTTTGATTTACAAAAGTGGACATTCAGCGATACTGAGGTAAGTCATGGTGCATTTCTACATTCTGCCAAGATTACTGCCAGTATTTAGGATACTTATGACCAATTTGTATAGCTAAATATCTGCAAAAATGTTCGTATGTTCCGATACTTATCTTCTTAGGCAGTCATCAGTCAGTACTGATATTGTTCCAATAGTATTATGCATCTCTACTAAATATATTTTACTTACATTGTTATTTTTCTTCACAAATGTATTTTGTAATGCATAGAAATGAGTTAACAGGAACAGTCACATCATTACATTATTCATACACACAATCCCGTTTTTTGAAGTGGGTTTGCTTAAGACTCACTTGTAAATAAAACCAGTAAAGCATCTTTCTAACTCTCCCTCAGAGCGGAGATAGCCGAGTATGTGCTGAGGCAATGGTGCCACTGAAAGCCTCTTGATGAGCCCTCGTTTAGGGTAAAACCATATAACCACCAGCCATTCACTGTTGTCCTCTCAGCTGTGGGGTCAGAGTACTGCAGCGGGGTCAGTTAGCAGTCACAAGAGCACAAACGGGAAACATCGAACTCTCCTGGATATTTACAAGACGAGTTTTCTTTTGACAAGCTTGTTTTGAATGGACATTGGATTCCCTCCTCTACAGCTCATTTTGCCCGTCAGTCCAGGAGAACCATTGTAACTCAGTCCCTCCCATGGCCTCACAGTTCATGCATCTGCACCGCCAGGTAACATGATCCATCCGGCTCCTCAGTTTCCACAGCAGTTTCTCCCATCCCTCCTTTTACCCGTGACTCCATCTACAGAAGGTCTTCCTCTGTGTACTTCAGTATATTTAGTTATTCTCACGAGTAAGAGCATATGGTCATCACTTACGTCAAAAACATTTATTTTTAGTGAAGTTTGCTGTTTGAAGGATACATAGCTCACATATTGCATCCCAAAATACAAACAGGGGCTTTGTCAAGGAAAAGTGAAATACTGTAAAGTATCTTACTGTAGCATCCAGTTGAAGCAACATAGTTTTGTTTATTTTTACCCTGAAAGTTGTAAAATTACAAGGCTTTCGGTGGCACAACTGACGGCTGTGGAAACGGGGGAGAGGGGGGGACAGAAGGTCAGTTGCTTTATTGGCAATTATATTTACTATTAGCATGGGCCTTTAGCAGTCCGACTTTAAAAAAAACGAACTATCCCTTTAATATTCATGGCAGTTTTGAATATTTCCTTGAGTATATACACGTTTGATTACTGAAACTGACTGACAGGTCACATTGAGCTAGCAGGGGAACTGCATGTGGCCCCTGGAAAGCTTGGTCCGGCACACAAACCCTCGTACTGCAGCTTTTTAGTCACTGAATATGTGAGCCAACAAGAGAAACCGCAGAGTATAGAAGAGGTCAAAGATCAGCATCTTATGCAGCACTTCATGTCACAAAACTGTCAATCTGGAATGTCACAATTTGTGAAAGTTTGTGACGCAGAACCAGCCGCAAACAGGGTCTCAAGTCACATATTGACCTATGACGTGAGTCAGTTCCAGATAAACTTTATTTTAACAAAAAGTTAATGCACTCAAAAAAATTTCTAGGTAGCGTACTCTTAAACTGTGGTATTATTTTTTGATGGGAGTTCTTGTAGGCAGAGACAATACCCTTTGTATTTGGTACAATGCTTCCCTGTTTGCGGCTGGCTCTGCGTCACAAACTTTTACAAACTGTGGCTTACTGAGGGAGAGGAGAGGACTTTCTTCTGCATCTAATGTACTTAGTGGCCATATGGAGCTCATACAACCCCACTTCAAAAAAACATAACTATCCCTTTAAGATTTGAAGCAATGATGGTGTTAGAGACTGAGCTGCATTCACTGTTAATTTCTTTGAATAACCAAAATGCCACACAAGCCTCCAAATTATGTTGTCTATTTGGATATAAGATCTCTTCATTTTTAGTTTCATCAGTGCACAAAGTGCCTCAGAAGGTGACGGGGTAAAAGGAGTTGAATACTTGCATGCAGCACTTGGGGAAAAAATCTCAAGACATCGGCATTAATGGGTCATATTTTTTAATTGTTGGAGCTCAAGTGAGTTCTGCTAATTTTGCTGCAGTGTTCAACATAACCTAACATCCAGAAAAGAGGTCATACTTCAGCTAAACCTCTCAAAAGCCATTCTTATGAAATAAGCTGCCAGACTCCTGAACAGAGTGATCGACCATCGGAGAAGATCAGATCATCAGAAGATCAGGATGGATGCAGGTGCGGCACACAGGACAAGAATGTTGGTCCAGAGAAAGCTCACTGATGGAGTTCAAATGGAGCCATAAGAGCATTTCCTGGTCAGATCATCAGGATTTTGAGGTGAAGCTGGTTATTCCTGTCAGAAACAAAACCCAACAGCTGAAGTGTCAGCAGGCTGGCAGACACACTTTACTAATAATGCCTCTACTGTTTTACCTGTAAGAGTGGTTAAATGTGCCATTGTCTAATGAGAATGGAGAAGTGAATCAGATTCAGATCACAACGTTCAAAGATCAAGGTCAGACTACACCTGTAAATAGACCATGGGAGGTAAACTGTGGCTTACAGAGACCCTCAGAACTGTACCTGATACTGAGGGGAATGAAGGAGTAAAGCAGGATTGATTCACACAGGCAAAACTGGCCCACAGATGAGTCTTATTTAAACTTTTTGTGTCAAAACTTGGAATTTCAAAACAAAATTGCAGCTGTGACATTACATTCAAGGTCAAAGTACATTTGACAATACACTCTTACAAATAAGGGTACAGCAGTGATCCCCATATCCCAGGCTGTTTCCTCCCAGCAGACTGGTTCAGTTCAGATCAGAACAGTATGCTATTATAGGTGTTTTCACCGTCAAACTTTGGGGAAGGCACCCAAATAACTGATTTGTAGCCTTCCACTTTTTTGTACCCTTCTGTTGGGGTCCTGGGTGTACCAAGCTGACCCCAAAGAGGAGGCAAAACGTTGCAGTCTGCTGGTTGATCACAGGAATGGTCACTTCCAATGCAACAGCAGCTAAAATGAAACCACACAGCACACCATGTTCAAATCACCTGTGGATTCAAGTCAGCGACTTTTCTGCTATTTATACAAATGCTTGTCGAAAAGGAACTATTCTGAATGGAGTACTTTGGAGGTGCCCACCTTCTTGCTACAGTAGGAGAGCAAGTAATGGAAATGCAAGTGAGATCAGGACTTAGCGCTCCAAACCGTACTAAACTGTGCTGTAGATACCACACATGCATCCTTAAGGGTTCCTTTTTGGTACTTATGAAGCTCAAATGACCCTTTTTAAGGTAGGAGGTTACATTAAAGTATAGTATTAATTCAGAATTAATCAAGAGGTACATTTTGGAACCATTTTTTCAACGAATGAGGGTACAGTGGAGAAAAGACAGGAATGCAGAGGCCATGAGCTTATCAAGGCATTGCTGTCACCATGTTGGGTGATTATGGTCCTAAAATAAAATGTCCTCTCATATTGAGGTTAAAATATAGTTTCAAACTATCTAAAATATCATGCTACCTTTCCTTCAATCCCCACTTCTTTGATTTACAGCAGCCTGTGTTATAATTATTAAAAAAACATACTGCACAAACAAAGTTAAATAAATCCACTTGTTTCCTTTTTTCCTGAATTTTAGAAAGTGTGTTAGTCTAAAACACACCATGCATGACAAAAAAGAGGTTTGTACAAGTCATGTGAGCTATCCTGTAAAATGGTAGGGCTGAGATGTAACAGCCATCACTGCTTTGAAAGTGTGTCAGTCCAAAAAGGCCAGTAGATGGAAGCAGAACGCCACCTGTGAAGACTAAGAAGATCACATCAGCCCTGTCCTCTGGTGTTTGGTTTATATGTGTTATGTTTATGAAATAAGATCCAATGAAGATTTATTCTATAATGTAAGAGGAGGAGGAGGTTTTGGACTTTAGCAGTGGAAAAAAAGCATTAAACCAAATGAGCAAAAAAGCTATTTGACAATTATCTATTTTATTTTTAAGAAAAACACAATTACAAGTCATAAAGAGTTCAGGTGGATACTTGAGGGTCATGTCTAATTATTGGCCAGCTTTGGAAACCAGACCATAATACACTAGCAAAGCACATGGCACATGCTTTTTGAGGAAAGCAACAGACTTAAGAAATCTGTAACTGTAACTCATAAAAATCTGCCAGACTTGACTCATTTCGGTTTTTTTTCTTTCAGATTTACTCCCAAAATTACATGGTTAAATCAATCAATTAATAATCAATCAAACAGAAATTATTTAGCACATTTCATACTAGTGAAATCATAGTTCAGAGTCCTTTAGTTAAGGCAGAAAATTCTACAAAAAAATAAAAAAATAATAATGATAACAATTGTGGATTTTTACAACTACTCGGAAAATAAACACTCAGCAGAGGTCCATTTACTAAGTAGTATTTCAAAGTAATATTGTCAATAATAATGATAGGATGACAGGATGGATTTGGAGACTAATGCAAACCAATAAAGTAAAAGAAACAATAAAATCAAGGTGACTGATAAAATATATAAAGGAGGGAAAAGGAGCAAAAGTAAAGCAACAAAACCAAGAAGCAACAGACAGAAAATAATAAAAAGCTAGAACACTTAAAAACATGGACAGATAGTTGTATAGAGAAATGGATAGATAGGCAGATGGTGGGGTGGATGAATCAATGGATAAATTAATGTAGAGATGGATGGGTGAATAAATGGATGAACAGATGGATGGACAGTCAGACAAATAAAAATATGGGCAGGCATAAAGATGGGTGGAAGAATAAATAAATGTGGCTGGTTATGTGCAAACATATGGATGGATGAGAGGGTGGATGTATAGATGATGGACAAACAGATGGATTGATATGATTTGATGTGATTTATGAGCATAGTGTTAAAATCAAAATAGCTCTAAAATAAAAGCCATAACAAATACTTTGAATTATTGTTGATATAAGGTCACATATTTCTTTTTGCAGATGTCTCATTTAGCCTCTGACTGATCTTGTAATCTTAATTAATATCGAATGATGCCTGATTCGGGTTTTATAACATTTGAAACTAACTGTGGCTTTTATCCCTACTTCTCTCTGCTATCATGAGTTTTTTTAATTCCTCACACGTGAACAAAAAAGCACACAGACTAAATTACATCAACAGCCTTACACAATGTCAAAATGGTTATGTATAAGCTGCAGAGCTGGCTTCAGATTAATGACACATTTTCAACACCAGGGGTCACTTGGACACAGGAAATGTATCTGCCCCACCCATGGATATTCTCCACCCAATCAACACATACCATGGTCTTAATCTAGTGACAGCAATGATAATTTATATACTCACTGTCATGACAGAAATCTTAAACCCTTGTTGTGAAGTCAGGGGGGAGCTTTTCAGGTGACTCTGGGCATGAACCTGGCAGAAAAAGCTCGGTATCCTTGTTCCCTCCCAAGGTCCAAGAAATGTTCTTTGTATCTTTAGTATATATATCTTTATGCAAAACTAATTACTTCACACCAAGAAAAGAGAGAGAGCGGGTCTAGGTTTCTTAAAAATGTAAAGTTTTGTACAAGTGAGTGAAACTGATAGGAAGCGACCCTCTTTAGTTTCTTTACAGCCCTGTTTGCATTCTATTGTATTTTCCAGTATTGAAATAAAACATTTCCATATTATTTTAGTTGCCAAGTCAATGTTGCCAACATTCTTGTAATATTTGTAGTGGATAATTGCTTGATTTTTCTGATGTTTTTTTGGTATTGACCTGGTTTATTTCTATGTATTCTTTTGTTTTACTCTACATTGTGTTTCTGTTGTTTAACCTGGCTGCTACTACTCTTGATTTTCTTACATTATTTCCTTCCATCTGATATTGCCGATATTCTCTTTATTTATTTATTTATTTATTATTAGATATTTTAGGGCTTTTGGCCTTTGTTGATAGTGAAGAGACAGTGGAAAGACTCAAAAAGGGGGAGAGAGAGTAGGGGAGGACATCTGGCAAATGGGTTATGGTTGGATTTAAACCCAGGCCCCTGCATGAGACAAGAGCCTTAATACATTGTTAATACATGTAGCCACTCCACCACACCAGCATCTCAACTTGCTTATATTCTCATGTAATTCAGGAAATGTTGGGGAAAATGCTTGTAATTTTTATTTATTTTTTTGTAATTAATCATTGGTGAAATTTGCTTTGTTTAAAATTATTTTCTCTGATTTAATGTTGCCAAGTTATTAATACAATTTGATAGAGCCCTCTGTCTTTGATTTCAAATGTTACAGGGCAATTTCTGCACACTGTCTGAACTGAACAAATAGGATGGCATAAGATTTGTGCAATTCATGCACGAGTTAAAGCAAATACATTCTTAAAAAAAGAAATATATAAGTCTATTAACAAGCAAACTCCTAACATTCTCCAAATTGCACAAACATATTGTTTGGATAAAGCAGCAATATCTGAGGCTGACAAAGGAGGACCATGCAGAAGTGCCAAGAGCTGTAGTTCCTTGTGTGTTCACTTGAGACTGACTGCGAGAACCCTGGAAGTATTGTGATTGTGTGCAGGAATGGGACATTTTTTTATGGCCTAAATAAACATCTTTACAGCCAGGTTAAAAAAAATGATCCAGCCAAAATGTATAAAACATCTTTGTGCTTCTTGTATAAAACACCCATTTAAAATTTTGTCTTGGTTTTTGGGTGCCTTGGACAAAAACCTCATTGAAAACCATGTTTAAAATAGGCTAAGACTGCAGGTAATAAGGCTTTTGTCTTTCAAAGATCCCTAAAAAGCTTAAAATTGTATTGTTCAAAAGCACACTTATTGGCTTTGAGAAGGATCCTTTATTAGCCCTTGCCTGGGGCCTCAAAATGATTAGAAACGTCCCTGAATTTGCCATCAGGATGCAGCACTCATTCTCATTTTACTCTCTTTCACAGCAGGACTCAAACTCTTGTTTAGAGACGGTAATAAAAACTTAACTGTAACAGATATATTTCCCTGTTTGGGCAAGAGTGGAAAACACTCCAGTCAAGATGAGTGAGTCTCTGAAAAACTGTAAAACCCAACCAAGGCTCCTTACCTGATACGACCTTCTGACGTGTACTGAGATCTCGCGAGATTATCTCCTTCTCGTCAGCTCTTATAACCGTCGGCACGTCCTCGTCCTTTTCGTTCGTCCTCAGTGCAGGATAACGAAGCAGCCACCTTCAGCCTTCTCCAGAAAGAGCCATTTTACTCGGAGTGTGACCCTAGAAGAGCGAGTCTGTCATTATCTTGGGCAAACTGCGACTGCAAAAGAGGACTCCACATAGAGTTTTTAGTTTTTTTTAGCGGTAAGTCCGTGAATTCGCCACCTCAGTCTCTGTGGTTGAAGCCTTGCTGTTGCTAATGTTAGCAGCTTAGCTAGCGTTAAGCTCGGTCAGCCGGCAAAGATCAGGAGCTGAGGGGCTTTGGTTAAATCCCAGATTTTCAGACATTGAAATGGTGGGCTTTATTCTGCTTTTGTGTTATTACCATTGAGCTAAGGGTCCCGGTGGAGAAGTCGTGACTTCAGGGCTGCGTGTGTTATAACACTTAAATTAAAGGGGAGCCATGAGTAGGACCACTAAACCAGCAGATCAGCGTCTACAGGCAATACAGTGTTATACAGTATGTCAATCAAATGTGGTGGAGTCTTCCTGCCACACCACTGTTTTATCTATATCGTAAACAATAAGGTGAAGGCAAGGACTTCCTATGACCGGGTTACACAGAATAACCGGATATTAAAGTGTAAGAGCAGCTCTCACGGCCTCGCGTCTCTAAGGATCAATCTGATGCGTAAACAGCTATAATGATGATATGCAGAGGTGCTTTAAAAGACAGTAACTATATCATTACAATTGGAAAAAAAAGAAAGAAAATGGACTCTTTTCCCCTTTCCTGGAACTCGTCTGAAGGTGGGGTATAGCAGTGATTACTCTGTCCAGGAATGTGTAAACTTGGCACACACAGATGTAAGTGCTCTGACGTATAGCCGTGTGTTTTTCATCATCAGTGCAGCTGTAATAACCAGGTATTAAATATGTATCACAAAGTCTGCTCATGAAACCTGTTGCAGTTATCTTAACAGTCCCAAAAATACGTTTTTTAATAAAACTGGGCAATTAATCGAGTTTCAATATCAGTTATAATTACCGTCTCCTTCAATAAAAATATCAATTTTATTACTTGATCTTTAATGTTTAGCATTGTATTGTTAAAAGTGCTAAAGTTCAATGAATGCACGTAGTATTCTTGCAAAATCAGTTAGCAGTTGTATTTTATAAAAGACATCTCAGTATCTGTCAAAATAATTGGGTTATGATTTTTGCCGTAATCAAACAGCATCTTTTTTAGCCATTTCTGAAGAGAAGTTGTGTCACAGCCTTGAAAACGAATACAACCAAAGTTTAAGTTTGCATAAGGCTGGGCAGTATGGACTAAAATGTCAGTATCTTTCCGTTGATTGGTATGAAGGACTGTAAGGGTAATGAGAGAAATAGTGGAGGGGGGAAGACTTTTCATCCCACAGTGCTTCTGGAGGAAAAATTGATGAAGAATAGAAACATACATAGATAAATAGATGTGTTGTTAACCCTGGAGGACATCTAAGAAACTAAAAATTAAGCAAAACATGGCTGCAGCATATAATTTCAAATTCAGAAATAAAACAAAATGTCAAAAACAGTGATGATATTTGATAATAAGAAAATGCCAAATTAGAGGAAATGGCCACAGGCAATGCTGAAATCCATTGTTGAAAAAAAAAAGTCAAAATTTCGAGAGTAAGGTGAAAAATGAACAATTTGGGGATTTAATTTGACCATCATATTTCAGTTTTATTCTTAAATTTCAACTTTATCCTGGATTATTATTAGCTAAGTGAGCATATTTCTGTAAACAGATTTTTTTACATTAACATAACTTGTGTTTCTGAGAATTGGTGTATTCTTGTTAAATGTTTGGTAAATTAAAAAGATTTTTTTTTTGTCCAGCTGTACTCCCCTACCTGTTCAAACTGCACAAATACACCAAAACGTTGCAGTCATTCTTGTGTGATCTAGACAGTAAGACGCAGTTTGCTTCCAGTAGTTGTCAATTAAAGACAAGAAATTAGCCAGTATTGAATGACCATTATTTTTTGTTATTTTAAAATTAATCGACTTTATTGACAGCATATTTAAGTTAAAAACTCTGGTATTGTGAAATTCCTCCACACTTTACAAGCATTGTTTTGATACAGCCTAAGCCATTTGCTAATAATCCACCACTTACTTTAAAAATGGCAAGTTGACACAAAAGCCAACTTGAGTTCGACTTGTTGGAAATGTTGAGTTTAAGGCATCTACTGTGACCTTTTTAGACAAAAGGTCAGAACAAACTGCTCCTTCATATACAGTTAACTGGTATTACACATTAACTAGTATTTTTGTTGAAATGTCAAACAAATTGGTTTACACAATGTTTGTATGCTTAACCTTGGAATCATATGAACCTCTCTAAACACACAAGACAGCCATAACATTTCCAAGTAAATCAATACTTTTAAACAAAATAAGTACACCTATCCTATCAGTGTCAGCTAAGTGTGTTTTAATGTTTATTTTCATTTCTATGATGCTGAAATGTTAATTTAAATTAGGAAATAGATTGTTAACAGATCTTGTTGCAAATAGTCTCTGATTTGGCTGTTAATCAAACAGCTGCCCGCTCTTAGAAGAAATGAAAAAAATCTTAAATATGTCTTGATGAATAAATGTTGGCCAACTTGTTGGTTTGTGTTTTGTGTGGAGTTTTGAGATACACCCTTTAGTAAACATCTTGCAGAGCAGGTTTTTGTGACACAGTCTGAAGTTTCCACAGCATGGGTCTAATTTCATTTTTTTTTTTCCTCAGACCTTTTGGACAATCATCATCACCACTGCCGATTATGGATGTGATAGTGCGTCGCTGTCCGTTCCTGGCTCGTGTGCCGCAGGCGTTCTTCCAGCAGACCAAAAAGACTCTGTCGGTGTATGCCCAGAGATGCCCCATCATGATGGAGCTGGCCTCTAAACCCATAGCCCCATCAATGGCACGTGCTCTCTGCTCCTCCTCCTCTTCCTCCTCCTCCAAGAGGACCGAGGACACCATGTCTGCCGCTGAAGGTCAGTATGATAAATCCAGAGCAGATGTGTTTTCTTAACCCAGTTTAATTGTTGCAGCTGTATTTTGAGCGACAACAATTAAACAACAATTAAACAATTAAACTATGAAACTATCCAAGCTCGTGTGATGACAGACTGGTTTATTGTTGAGTCAGAAGTACTTGACTGGGTGTCAGTGACTAACCCATCTGAATGTGGCACTTATTTATTTATTTTTTTATAGCTCCCAAACTGGAAGAGGAGCCAAAGCTGCCTGCTGGTCACCCAATGCCACCTTCAGGACAGGCCATGGCCTCTAAGTGCCCCTTCCTGGCCGCTGAGATGGGACAGAAGAATAGCAGCGTGGTCCGCCAAGTTGGCATGGAGTTCCAAGAAGATGTTCAGGAAGTCCGCACTGTCAAGAAAGGTAACCATCGTAAAGAAACCAACCAGACCACAAGTTCTTTGACCACCATAATGCACAGAATTTGACTCTTTACGTCCTTGTTGGTTCTATTCAGAGGTGACTCCTGCCCAGCTGAAGAAGCCAGCTGGGTCGAGCAGCATTAAGGGAAAAGAAGGGGAGCAGGCTAACCTGATGAGGGCCCTCCTGAAACAGCAACCCAAAAGGGTCTCTCACCTGCTGCAGGACAACTTACCAGGAAGCAGTACGTCTTACTCTGGGTTCTTAAAAGTCTTGAATAATAAAATTAAAAAAATTAGCTCATGCTTAAGTGGTATTACTTGAAATAATTTTAAAGTAAGCACGCTGTGGTGGCCACCTTAGATCTTCATCATGTTCACTTTTGCCTCATTCATAACAAACAGGTATTAAACAACGCTGTCTTTCTCTGTCATCATAGTGTCCCGCTTCCAGTATGATGACTTTTTTGAGAAGAAGATTGTGGAGAAGAAGAGCGACCACACCTACCGTGTGTTCAAGACCGTGAACCGTCTGGCTAATGAGTTCCCCATGGCCGACGACTTCACAGGTTCTTTAGAGGAGAAGAGGGAGGTCTCTGTTTGGTGCAGCAACGACTACCTGGGCATGAGTCGACACCCCCGGGTCACGCAGTCTATAATGTGAGCCACTGAGAATTTGTTTGCATTTCTTGGCCATATGATCTGTCATGAAACAAATATTATTCAAAGCTGTTTACAGCTCTTTAGGGAAAAAAGAGACGGAAAGAGTTTGGACAAAGCTCATGATAATTATATACAACTTGACACCCAACGGTGATCCGGTTCATTGTTTGTGCAGGTGTAGAGTTTTACTTGGTCAAAGGTAACACCTAAACCTCCTGGGCCTCGTTGAGGAGGGATGTTTTTCATCTTCTCCCCTTGAAGCGTGCATGAGCTTGTATTGCTGCTGCAGTTTTCCAGCTTAACTGTTTACAGTTTACATTTCTAATCATACATCTGATGTGCAACATGACAAAAATGTCTGACGTTCATGTGCTCCTTTTCCAGGGATACTTTACGAAAACATGGTTCAGGGGCAGGAGGGACCAGGAACATTTCTGGGACCAGTAAGTTCCACGTGGAACTGGAACAAGAACTGGCTGACCTTCACAAGAAGGACGCTGCGCTGCTCTTCACCTCCTGCTTTGTGGCAAATGACTCCACCCTCTTCACCCTCGCCAAGATGCTGCCTGGTATGCCTCAACACACTCTTTCATTTAGGGTGGGGCATTATGGAACAAGAATTATACCTAAATGTTTTTTTGCCATTTGGTGATTAAAAATACACACCGAAGAAGTATTAAATAGGAAGTTGGTTTCAAGTCAGTTTCACAGAGTTCATGGGACTTCTACCAGCAGCCAGCTGCTCTGTCTCAATATCAACTACTGTGTATGTTTTATTAGTTTGTGGGAAAAGCAGACATGAAAATGATCCCTAAGTAAATTGATTATGATGAAATTATTATTTACCATTTAGTTTTAACATTTCAGACTATTGTTAGTGGCTCTTCTTGTACACTTTTTAGCATAAGGCCTGAAATATATTTTGTGTCTTGAATCAACTTAAGCAAACATTTGTAGTCTGGTAGTCTAGTCCTATATCACGGTTATAAGCACATCAGTATTTTGCAAAATTCAATATATTTCACAGCGCTACTATGAGTATGCAATGGCACATTAATGATGAAGCTGCTTGGTAACAACTTTTAGACTGTAAACCATGCTAATTCTCACTTTTCTTTCCTCTTGCCATTTTTAGGTTGTGAGATTTACTCCGACTCGGGAAACCATGCCTCAATGATTCAGGGTATTCGGAACAGTGGTGCTAAGAAATTCATTTTCCGTCATAATGACGTCGGCCATCTCCGAGAGCTCTTACAAAAGGGAGACCCGTCGAAACCCAAGATTGTGGCCTTTGAGACGGTTCACTCTATGGACGGTGAGTGTGGGATGGTCACAGATAGATTGTTGTGATACCTCACCCTCTACACCTTGATATATTTATTGCATATATTGACTTTATGTGGATGTCCAGAAGAGCAAAACACAGTGACAACAGCAAAACAATAAAAAATCAGATACCACAACAGTAAAGAAAACACAAAACAGCTAATGCGAATACACAACAAGAAACTTAAAAACATGTCATTTTTAAAAAATGCAACAACTAAAATAGCAAATGATCTAAGAAAAAGCAATGACATCAAAACCAAGAACAACAAGCCAAAAAATGTCAGATTAGGAACCACTATGGGAAAACACAACTAATTAGAAAACACAACAAACTAAAAACACAATGACAAATAAAGAAAACAATTTTTTAAATATGTTTTTGCTTTTGAAATGTATTTGACATGTTTTGCACTTCAGAGCCACCATGTTTTTTTTGTTTTTTAGTACACACACTTTGAGGAAAAAACAATCAATATGATTAATTAAAAAATGTTAATAACAGTGACAGCAATGACAAAATAACATAGCAAAAAGGACTACCAGTATGAAAGAGAAAAGTTTCATGAATCTACATCAGATTAAGCCATTTTCCCTTCTAAACTAAATTTATTAAACTAAATTTATGTATAAATTTACATGACCCGTTATCTTTAAAAACTTTAGCGTATAAGACAGTGATCAACTAATTTTTCACGTCAAGAGATAACGGCATTCAACCACTTCGTAAAGCAGAGAGCAGAAGATAAACTTCCTATCACACTGTTGTTTAGACCTTCTGAATGCGCTCACCTTTGCTCAGGTGTAAACATTTTCTGTTCTCTTAAACAGGTGCTGTGTGTCCGCTCGAGGAGATGTGCGACATTGCTCACGAGTTTGGTGCCATCACCTTTGTGGACGAGGTCCACGCTGTGGGTCTGTACGGAGCCAGGGGAGGGGGCATCGGGGACAGAGATGGCGTCATGCACAAGATGGATATCATCTCAGGGACTCTAGGTCAGCGTGAAACCTTTTCTAAAGTATTGTTCATGGGGTTTGGAAAGTGCTTGGATCCTGGATAAAGTGCTTAAAAAGTGCTTGGCATTTATTGTGTGAAGAGCTGAAGGGCAGCCTCGTTATCTGTACTCAACCATGTTAGACTGGATGCAGAGTCTACTCAGAGGTGACACATTTTGTAACATGAACATGCAGTCCTTACGCTTGTCCAGGGTTCCCATGCGTCCTGGAAAACCTGGAAAATGATTGACCAGTTTTCCAGTCATGGAAAACATATGAAAAAAAGTTAAATGTCCTGGAAAAGCTTGATTTGTCCAAAAGAAATAATTTATCCTCCCTCTGCTTCTCTTTTTCTTGTTAGTGAACACAAACAGGTTAAAAAGTGTGCGCATAGCCTTCATGTCTGTTCTTAATTGTTAAAATTGAGTCGTCCCACTACCCAGTGTTTCCATATGACTTTGTAGCTAGATTTAGCGACTTTTCAGAACCCCACTAAGGACTTATTTCCCCCAAAAGTAGACTTTGAGTTGCTGTATTGTATATGGAATGAGAGGTTTTTATCTCCTCTCTCTGTCTCCTCTGATGAGTGACATACATGTCCTGGAAAAGTCCTGGAAAATAATGTATAGAAAAGAGTGGGATCCCTGTTATCTGTTTTGATATGATGTGGTATTGAAAAGAAAAAAACTGTAGGATCCATTTACTTGTATAAATGAATAAAGCTTGAAAAGACGCATGAATTTAAGCGTTATGAAGATGTATAAATCCTGGATGTGATAAGAAGAAAGAACATATCGCTTTTATGATCAAAAACAAACCCTCTCAGCTGGCTGATATCTTCTCAGCTCTATGTTTTGTTGCCATGCTCAGGATCAGGTCTCATCTGTGTCACACAGTACGCCAGAGGGCTTAAAGAAGCTGGAGCAGCTCTTGTGTTGCCAGGAGACCGTGGGCTCTTGTTGCTCCCTTATTGAATTACTCTGTGTGTGTTTGTCGCTTTCAAACCGAGGGCACAATGATTCCTAACAGAGGGATTTGACAGCCTCTGTTTTCCTGCACCGGCTGTTTCTGAGGTTTAGTGGGAGGATTTTCAAAGGCCACATGATTTAAGAAAGTGACTGTTCTCACTTTAAGCAAAGAAGTAACCATATTTTTACCGTGTCGTCTTCCAGGAAAGGCGTTTGGCTGTGTTGGTGGCTACATCGCGAGTACGTCGGCGTTGGTGGACACGGTGCGGTCCTACGCTGCTGGTTTCATCTTCACCACCTCTCTGCCGCCGATGCTCTTAGCTGGAGCCAGGCAGTCCATCCAGGTCCTTAAAGGGGAGGAGGGGCGCACGCTGAGACGTAAACACCAGCGAAACGTCAAACTGCTCAGGCAAATGTTGATGGACTCTGGGCTGCCTGTGGTGCACTGCCCCAGCCACATCATCCCTGTCCGGGTAATTATCGTTTCAGTTCACTTAAAAAGCAATCAGTGCATCTTCTCCACGGCTCCACTCTAATCTTATCCGGTTTTCATTTTTATTTGTAGGTGTCTGATGCAGAGAAAAACACAGAGGTGTGTGACCTCATGATGAGTCGCCACAACATCTACGTGCAGGCCATTAACTATCCCACCGTGGCCCGAGGGGAGGAGCTTCTACGCATCGCCCCAACGCCGCACCACACCCCGGAGATGATGAAATACTTTGTTGGTAAGAAAACGTAAATTTAAAACTCCAAACTTTTCACGAGCGTTAATAAGCTGCTCACACTTTCTGATTTTACCTTTTTATATTCACATTTTAGTCTTTCATTTTTTGTTTTTAGAATGTTTTGATTCACATCTGGTGTCATATTTTATCACATCAACACATAATCACATGGGATGTTTTATGAATCTTATTAACTTTGTTTTACTAGGCTTTATTAACTTTTATTATTATTTACTTGTTCAGTTTTATTGCTTTGCTTATGGCGTTTCTTTTTTAATTTTATTTTATTGAAATTAAAGTGGTGTTTATTCAATCTTTTTTAATTATGATACCTTCTGTCAGTCGCTTCCTGCTTTGTTGTAGCATTGATCTGAAGTGAATTTTCTTGATGCTGCTTTAAGTAAAGCCATGTTTTGTGATAATGAGATTATTTCCCAGCAGCTGTAGCTCGTCAAAAACTGAAAGCTTTATACTACGAATAATGACAATAACAATTATAGTACATTTTTTTCAGTAATCTCGTCTTTCAGGGGCAGTTTTTGAGGCAGAGTTTAAATAGAACAAAAATGTATTGCAATTAATCAAAAAGATTATGAAATATTAATAGTGATTGAATAAGACATGAGACCCGTCTGTATTTCGAGTTAACCCATCCTCTCCCTTGCTCCCCTCCCACAGAGAGGCTCGTGCAGACATGGAAGGAGGTGGGTCTGGAGCTGAAGCCCCACTCCTCAGCAGAGTGCACCTTCTGCCAGCAGCCGCTGCACTTCGAAGTGATGAGCGAAAGAGAAAAGTCTTACTTCAGTGGCCTCAGCCACCCGATCTCAGCCTGCGCATAACACTACTCTGTACTGCGGGCTGAAGACAGCACATACACACTCAGTACCCATTCCTCTGTCACTGTCATAGAATGTATTGATTATCTTTGATAAGTCCTCCTACACATATTATTTAATATATTCTATGTTCAGATGTTCTATATGCTCCAAATAAAACGAACTATGAAGTGAAAAGATATTATTTTGACTTGTCTTTATTGACTTTGATGAAGAGAAGAAGTTGGGGGGGTTGTTGTCATGGTGATGGAAAGACCTTTTGTTGGCTCTCTGATTGGTCCACTGGCCAACCAATCAGAATCAGAGAGCCCCTCTTCAAGGAGATGCCGAGTTACTGCAATTTAACATTTTTGTAGGCAGAGTCTGTTTTAATGCTTTTTGGTAAAACTGTTCTTGATTTTGAACATTAAAAATAAAATAAAAACATAATTTGGTCCCCCATCACGTTTCCACACTGTTCACAGTGGAGGTAAAGTGCCACAGGAGTATGAATTTTATGGTTAAAAACCAAAACCTGCTTGTTAGATTAATGGGTGACAAATGTTCCCTTGGGTGTAGGTGTGTGTGAATGGTTGTTTCTTTTGTCTGCCCTTTGATTGGCTTGCAACTGGTCCAGGGTGTATCCCACCTGTCACCCAGTGATGACTGGGATAGGAAGAGATAGACAAAGAATCGATTGTTTAAAGAAACATCTATCACTGAGTCAGTGCAGTGTGAGAGTATATTAGGGCCAAACAAAAATAAAAAATGACCTGTAATTCTCTGAGAAAAGGAATTCAGATATTATAGTCATATATGTACTTAATTTACAACCCAGGATTTTCAAGATTTAAAACTTATAAATTTATCAGACAAAGCAAAACATTTTTTAACAAAAAATTAATAAACTTGTGCAAAAAAAAAAATCAGAATTCTGAGCTTGAAAAGCTGTATATTAGTAAGAATGCAAACTTAATTTTTTAGTAAGAATGCAAAATGTGAAGCAACTGAACATCTTTGTGCAAGCTGGTTTTTGTTTTTCTTGTGTCATGCTGAAAGTTGAGAGCCTGGTCAAATTTTATTACTTATTTGCATGGAGTTAAAAGGAAATATCTACCCAGAAACATCAAATTATAATCAGCAGGTAGACTCTCAGGAGGCATTATCTTACACTGAGGCTGTTCAGAAGAAAACTGTCAAGGAGATATACGGTGGTTTGTCCATCTACAGCACACTATGCTGCTATTTAATGTCAAATATAAGTCGTCAAAAATGAAATCAACGAAATCCTTTCTCAAATCTTTGGACTTTTTGGATGCCAAATTTATGAATTTGGTTTCTTATAAAACTATATGGTATACATATACACATCTTTCATATTTTTATTTTTAAGACTGTCACAAAAACACCACTATAGTGCAGCCACTTAATAGTCAAGATTATAAAGAAACCCTCTTTGAGTTTTAGTAACTAAATCAACAAACTGAATGAGCAGCCTCACATTGTTAATACTGACTTTTAAAAGTAATCTTAAAATGCAAAATCCTGTAGATTTATTAAATCAAAACTACACTTAATAGAAAGTCAAAGTTCAGTGACAGCTTGTGATAATGTAATGGTTGGATGCAACTAAATGAAATCCTCATTTCTGAGAAGAAGAAATCATCAATTAATTAAAAAGAAATGATACAGGTTAGCCCTCAAGATTCTGCTTGTAACAACTTAGAGGTCCCATGTCCATGTGTGATGAATAAAAAAAATGATGATTTAGTTTTTGTGGAGGATCAGATGCAGCTCTTTTTCCCTTCCCTTTGGAAACACTCAGGTCTGAGTGTGTGGGGAGGCTACAAGAGGCAATGATAATGAGCTCTGTGCTGGTTGGCTGCTCAAATTATGTTGATGGGATTGGAGGGGTTGAGGTTAGAAGCCCAGTGTGAACTTTCAAAACAGTCATGGCATCTGCCTGTGGCAAGCAGAAAGCACAAATGCAGATGGAGGCTGTATAGATATGACATCCTAAACTCTGCAAAGTAAAACAGAGCATTTAAAGGGACATTTTCTTTAAAGAGGTACAGCATATTTCTCTGAGAACTGAAAGTAAAGTAAAAAATTGTCAAGTTCTTCGGATCCCTAAACCCTTTTTAACAACATCAGAAGCAAAGAAAACTGATTTTGCAGTACATGGGACTTTTAACAAAAAAATACTAACTAGAAGTGCTCTGAGAGCATTACCCTCAGCTAAGGCATTATGAACATTATTCGCCCTGTCGCTCAGTGTTAATCCACAGCTGGATTTGGATCATCTACAAAATGTATTCACTTCTTCCTTGTGCCATGACCAAGATTCCATTAAAAATCTTACCAAAATCTGCTCTTAACTTTTCAAGTTATCTTGCCAACAGACAAACGCTGGCAAAAACATAACCTCCTTGGCATTAATAATGATGATGATAAAAACTTTGTTTGAATATCATTTTTGTGAAAATAGTTTTACAAAGTGTTTTAACAGCAACAACAACAAACAAAAGACAAAGCACAAGACCCTAAACTCAAAAGAAGCTCTCCAGCAATGACAAGAAGCACCAATATATGCCAATACTCTATATTTGGAAACAAATAACTGATTGTATTTGTAAGTGTGTGAGAGCTGGATTGTTATAACATCACTGCATTCACATCATCTGATGCTCCAACAGGACAAAGTGATTAACTAATCAAGCCGGGCTGACTGATAATTTAGAGTATTTCTATGAATAGTCAGATAAGAAACCTCTCATTCACATGCTGCTCATGCTCACAGATAAATTCACTGATGCTCCTGCGCATCCACAGAAATGGGTCACTACAAATTGGTTACAAACATTGTTGTAGAGAATAAATCTTTGTGCTACAGGAGTCAAGGTAACCCAATTATTTTGATCCACTGGCCTACTTCTTTCTACGAGAACAAGAGGGAACAACGAAGATGATTGATTTCCTTTATGGTGGCTGATAAACTGCTGGGAAAACAATACAGTCTGTGGATGTCGAGACAAAACACCAATCTGTTACATTACGCAAACCAAGAGGGATATTCTTAAGTCATCAGTTTAAAAAATAAGACAGTTAAAGGCAGGACGTCCTTTATGAACACATTTTATTCTAAGAAACATAAAAATGTCTATAAATAACTGCTGTTCAGTGACATACGACCATTCTTGTGTCCGTGGGGGACCTACTAACCCACTGTCCTGTAAATTTAGGCGGTGGGTGACATAAATGTGACCCAGAATCACAAAATAAAAGAGGTCACAATGGTCACAACATCACATCCTGTATATCCTCATAATCCTCCGAGCGTATCACACACACCACAGATGGCTCTGCTTGTTTTGGTGGCAGATTTGACATGAAACCCCTGCAGACTTACACACAGGATGGACTTTAGTCTTATTTGGGTCACTTTTTTTTAAATTTTGAATCAACCAGGAGAAAAACACACAGTCTCCACAGCTCGCTCAACAATGTTGCACCACCAGTTTTTAAAAGGAATACTTTCTTAAGCTCTCAGGTGTCGTAAAAGCTTCTGTTGCCTAACACATGTTGAGGCTAATCTGAGAATGGAAATGAAAAATGTTTCAAGCCATTGCAAAGACCCAGTGTTGAGTAAATGAAGAAACTTCCTATTTTTAACTGGCTCTGCACCACAACATGACCCATTAGTGATATGTTACACTCAAGAATTCATTTTCTCAAAGCCCCTGTGAGGAACTAAGGACTTTTTACAATCCAGTTTCCTCTGAGGAGGAAGTTTTGCGTATTCTCATCCCACTGAGTGTGTCTTGACAACTCCATTTCCAAAGAAGTTGTGAAATTATGTAAAGTGTAAACAACAACAGAAAGCAATGATTTAAGTGAGTTGCTACCAAGTAACAGTCTGAATAGCTGTTTGCATCAACAAGCAGTTGAACCATGTAGTGGTCAAACTGTATTTATCTGTCACAATGATATCTTATTTATTGTAAAGCATAAGAAACATGTCTTATACATGCTTGGCTCTCCTGCTCCTCCCACTAATGTGTGTTCCTTAAAAAGGCATTTCAGTGGGTTAGGATTTATTGCCAAGAAGCATTGTTACAACAGAAATAATCTACCAAACATAAATTTCTTTTTGAGCTTAGTTTATATCATGAGTGATTTTCTGGGGTATAATGTTTTGTATCTTTTTTAGAGAAGAGAGATTCTTAGCTGGTTTATCTTCACAACCCTCCACAGAAATGATCATCCAAACATTTTCAGGTGCTTAAATTCATTTAATGAAAATGTCCCGGTTTTGACAAACAGACTAAATGTGACTAAACCAGGAGGAAGGACAAACCACACATGTTAAATGCAGTTGAGTGCTTGAATCTTCTTAAACTCCATTTTACATTTGATATGTTGTTTTGTTTTACAAAAAAAATAGTTAAATAATACGTTCTCAAAAAACATACAATTTACCTGTTATCTTATCAAAAAGAAGGGAGTAAATTAAAATGTAGTGTTTCCATACATCTTAAATGTTAAGATTAACCCTTTAAAGCCTAAAAACACAAATTCTAGCCAGAAAATTCTATTTTTTTGGAGCTGAATTGTTATTTCACTTTCTACAGAAATCCAAAAAAAATCAAAATTTCCGTAAAATTGATCATATATATGTTTTGTATCTCATTTGATACATTAGGTGTTTTGGGCAACTGATAATCCACTTGAGGACATGTTTATCATTTATCTGATGTTATTTTTAGTAAGTTGTTGATCATATTGATTATATAGAAGTATCATGAAAGTATGTATCAAATATGATACAACAGGCTTTAAGGGGTTAATAACAGGCTCCCATTTGCAAATGGCTAAAAACTACCCTGCATCCTTCTTTATGGTCCCTTCCCACCAGCTGAAAACCCTCTCTAGAGCATCAGCAGTGACTAAACCCTGAGTCAAGGGTTGTTTCATTTTTATGCAACATTTTCTTCCAAAGAACATCTGTATATTTACAAATGAGCAATAAACAGTTTATATGACTAAATAACAGTTTATCCAAAAAAGTAGACAAGTCGCACGTCAAACGGACAGATCATCCCTGTGGGTTACCTTCTGTGATTTTTCATTTAGGAAACAGTTGTGACGTCAAACACACAAATGTTAGGATTCAGATTAAACCCATCTACCACACCATCTTTTGGCTGATTGACTCCTCAGTTATTTTTATACCCTCTTCTGTATGACGGTGTGAGTGATATCACTCCCCCCTCCACACACAAAAATAAACCTGTGTGTACACGTGTTCCTATTTCAGATGTAAGTTGTCACATGCTCAGACTTTCAGTGCCAGGGTGGCAGGATGATATACATATATGCACTGTGCTGTTAGCTGGGTTGCAGTGAAAATACATGAGGGAAAGAATTCATAATAAACAAATATTAATGTGTGCAAAATATAGAAGCAAGTAAACAAAAATTCAGAATTTAATGTGATAGATTTTGGTATGATGAACTTAATAAGAGGGTGTGTTTCTTTGTTGTATCAGGACGTCTTTGTCCATCTCTCAGTTACTTTCTTGGTTTGAATATGTTTTATATGCACTTTAGTGTGTTAAACATGCCTCATTTGCGTGATAGAGAACTTTTAAGCACAAGATAAAAAGTCTGGGACATTGGGGCTTCTCCCCTGAAACAATCTATTTAAACAAAGAAAACGCTGAACAAAATTCTTCTGAGGTGTTGTTTTCAAAAGTTTATCAGGACATGAGCAGACAAAGGTGAAGCAAAATAAAGCACTTTATTTATTTACTTATTTTTAAGTTTTTAGGTCCTGTTGGGCCAAAAGCCATTTAAGTACTAGGCCCAGAAGTGAACCCTGTGGTACCCCATCATGCAAAATTAGTGAGGTTGAAGGTTTATCTTGTCCTTCCTGATAATAGTGCATGTCTGAAATTCCTGCAGGTATTCTGGGGGTGATTTTGGCATTAAAAATACTTAATTATGGGTGTAAATACATGTTCTTTTTTTTTTTTTTGAAAGTTTATTATTGGGCATTTTTGTGCCTTTATAGATTGATAGGAGAGAGAGACAGTGGATTGGCTTGTGAAGGAGGGTGGGAGAGTTTAGGGGAGGACATTCTGCCGCGTGGCCACAGGCTGGATTTAAACCTGGGCTGGCAGAAGCATGTATATGGGTCGTGACTGGTTTTTTACCTCTCCACCAAACCAGCACCCTATAAAGATGTATTCTACTGATCTCAAAGGCATAATTTAGTTTTTAAAGGTACAAGATCACAGGGCATTGGGTGAATCAGAGTAAAAGTGGTGGTAGATGTTGAAAAAAGGTTTAATGGTGTTTTATTTCTTCATCTGTGGATATCCAGTGTATTTTGACCATCTGCAGGTCTGCAATACGTTACAAAAATTGCTGAAGTATCTCCTCGTGCATTTGAAATAACTTCATTTAAAATGACTTAAAGAACACATGGATGGGGATTGTTTTTCTTTCAAACATAAATGGGGATACAGCCTATAGCTGGCTAACTAACTAACAAATATTAATGCAACAATAAATCAAATATCTCAAAATCTTGCCAATTCCTCATCTCAGTGGTCCTGCAGAGGCCTATGCCTTTCAAGTATAGATGATTTGGTGATTTAATTGGGTCTGACATGAGCTTACACAGGATATTCATGTGGAGTCAGCAGCAGAAATAACAGTTATCCTTTTTTACTTCAAACAGGGCGGCTCGGCCAAAGAGGGCAAATGGACAAGTTGCTGGGGTAACCTTCCCCTGGCCTTGTGTGTGAGCATGAGTGTGTACATGTGACACCGAAGCATGAGCTTCCAGCATTTCCATGACTACTGCCAAACTCTCAGAGCGCAGACAAATACAAAGCAATGAGCCCTGCACCAGGCTCAGAAATGAGTCAAATACCTCCAACATGGTCTTATTCAACTCATCTGCATGGTAACAACACTTGAAACACACAACAGCAAACTGAAAGGCATTTATCCAAAAAATCATCCATTATCATTATGGGAGATATTAAGGGTCTTTTGTGAAGCGGTACCCAATTAGCCAACACTTTTAATGAAGACATGAGGTGGTGGTGATCTAAATCAGGATGTGGATCCAGAAACGTTTTCAAGGATTTGTTAACAGTGTGAGACAGAGCAGTTTTACACACTTCCTATTCAGTGCATATGCTGACATATGAGGATATATACAACAATGGCTCTGTGTGTTAATGGACTATAAAGCCCAAAGAAATGAAGGAAAGAAATAGTCACGGTCTGGTCATGCGACACCCCAGCTCTTTAAAGTGCAGCCTGTAGACTGCTTGTCTGATAATTCATATCTGTGAGACTTATCTGCTTGAAAAAGGTCACTTCCTCATTACAGGGAGAGCATGGAGGTGTGTGCACAGAGAAGGAAGTGTGAGCTGACAGCTGGAGACTGTATATACCACAAATTTGCACAGACATGCTTGAAAACACGCAAATATACATGCTAGGGTGAACACAACTTAATGTTTTGTTCTCATAAAATCTGTCTCAAACTTTGCCGTCTTTGTGTCTTTTTGCTGGCAGGTATGAAAATAATAAACGAAAACGAGTCCGATTTCAAGGTTTAGGCATTCCTGAGGAGATGTCTGAGTTGCAGCTGGGTTTTTGAACAATGCAGCCTTTATTAGGACTGCAGTATCATCATCCAAGATAAACTCTTTGAAGAGGCACATGATTGTTTCATACCTCTGTGTTGAAATAGAGGTGCAGCTTCATTGGGGTCAATGGTCTTTGCTCTACTTAATGTATGACAGCTGCTTTTAATATGTCAAACATGGAAAGCAGAGAGGCAGACTGAAGCAATCTATTAAGATGAAAAAAGCGATGCACAGGGCGAGGTTTAGTGTCACTACAGAAAGACTCAAAGTATCTGTGGCCCGAATAAGCCTTAAGTTTATTTTTGGTCATCTCAAAATTTGCACGTTCATTTACAAAGGTTTATAAAGAGGAACCTGTTGAAAATTCAAATCCATTCTTGTAATTAAATACGGTTTTAAACAAGACAAATACTTGCCAGAATTGTTTACTTTATTTTTCATGAAAAAGAGTGAAATAGTTTACTCAAAAAGGACATTTTCTGACACATTTACTGACAAATAAGACCAGGCGGACTTTTATAATTATAGTATTAAAAGGGTTAAGTGCAGGGCTTACTGACATAGTGACACAAATTGAATTGGTGATTACATTCATACACATGGTTTGTTTTTCACGCTGACCTCATTATCTGCCCAGCTGCTGTCATGAAGGTCCAGATAACTGCAGGTCCTCGGGCCTCCTGGAATGTACCCATGTGATCGTTTACCATTTCAGCTCACAGAGAATGTCTGCGGGCATGTGCATGCAGAAAGGTGCCTTGAGGTGATGTGACTTCAACAAAGAAGAAAATGGAATTAATTTGTTTCCAGTGCAGAAGAAAGGATTCGAGCTCCTCCTGTCACAGACACCAGATTAAACTTCAATATACTTTTGAATATTCTGTATAATGCACATATAGAGCATTTCGCCAAAGTCTATGGAGTACAAACAGTCTTTATCATATATGATTGCTATCATATAAAATATGATACAAAACAATACAGGGATGGTGCACAGCAAGAAGATTGCCTGTTCAGTTCCCTGTGCCGACCAGGATCTTTCTCTGTGGGGCATGTTCTCCTCCTGCCTGCATGGGTTTTCTCTGGCACTCGGGTTTCCTCCCATGGACCAAAAACATTTACCCTGTGTAGCAGCTGGATCCTCCTGATTCAATGTCTGTTACCAGAGAGATCCATCTTGCCAAGCTCCAATCTACAATGACTATGAGCAGTCCAAAGTGGCACGGCCCAATCAAGCTGATTGGGCCGTGTGTAGAAGTTGGCAGCATTTTGCCAAACAGAAACGGTGAATATAGGATAATGTTTCTATTTGTATGTAAAGTCCGTCGAAATAGGTGTACAATCATCCCCATAAAGCTTTCATTGACTTTTATTAAGGTTGATGAAGCTTTTTATATTTATGTATGAATGTTTTAGTAACGGGCAGGCTCATTCCAAAATCTGAACGCTAGATCTCACTAAAATGCCAATTTCCACACAATGCACCTTTAGGGCTCTAATTTCCTGGCGCAACTCAGGGTGGCGCAGCCTGGCGCACCCCGCGCAGTGGTAATTTCTGTACAGATGTTCAGTGTTATAGTACACGTGCCCACTAGGTGGCATCTTGGAGTTAGGTTAGAGGAGAAAGGACTAAAGAAGAAGAAGGGGTATTCATGAAGCCTGAGTAAAGAGGACATGATAATCAATTCGTAGTCAAATATAAAACCTTCTACAATTTCGTCCGGCGAACCTACTGTGAGTATAAAGTAGGTACTAGGCAGTGTCAGCTGAGTGTATTCAGTCTGAGATGGTCCGGTAGGTACAGACGGCGTTTACCGTCCGACACGCAGGCTACGCTAAAGCTAAGTGGCTAACAGTGAGCAGCAGACCCGCGCTGGAGCACGGACAGTGAGAGGGAGATGACAGATCAGGTATTCTCCATCGCGCCTCCTGGTAATTTCAATTTTGAGGAGCCCAGCTCATGGCCGCAATGGATAAGACGGTTCGAGAGGTTCAGACTGGCATCAGGACTAGATGGAAAAGCAGAAGAATACCAAGTCAACTCTCTCCTGTACGTAATGGGCGACAAGAGCGACGACATTCTCAGCATACTGCCACTTACAGACCAACAGAAGACAGCCTACACAGAGGTGACAAAAGCCTTAGGTGAACATTTTGTTGGTCAGCACAATGTGATATACGAACGTGCTAAGTTCAATAGCAGACAGCAACAGCAGGGCGAGTCAGCAGAGCACTTTATCACAGATGTGCATAAACTGGCAGAACACTGCAAATTTGGTGCCTTAAATGAGGAAATGATAAGAGACCGCATAGTGGTCGGGATAAGAGACTCCAAATTGTCAGAAATGCTTCAGTTGGACCTCGACCTGAAGCTGGCTAAAACAATAACACAGGTCAGGCAGCAGGAAGAAGTTAAAAAACAACAGCAACTGCTACGAGGGGCACACACAGAAACTAAAAGTGCAAATGTGGATGCCATCAACACAAATAGAGGGAGGACACAATATAGACAAGCTCCCCCACGCAGGCTAGAGCTGTCAACGTCCAAGCCAAGCACTTTGAACAGGACCCACTATGCTGAGAAATGTAAGAGATGTGGCAAAACTCCACAACATCCATGGAAACAGTGCCCAGCCAAAGAGGCCGAGTGTCGCAAATGCAAGAAAAAGGGACATTTTGCTGCAGTCTGCAGATCATCTCAAAGAGTGCAAGCTATAGTTGATAGCGATGCAGATACTGACATAGCCTTCATGGGGACAGTTGACACAGAAGGAACAGATGAGGTACGGGTAAAAGACATCTGCCTGAATGGAGAGAAGGGGACATTTAAATTGGACTCAGGAGCCTCAGTTACAGCTATTCCAGCTTCCATGTATTCTAGAATTCGTGATGGCAGGCTGCAGAAACCTCCTAAGAAAATTAAAGGTCCAGATAACTTCCCATTAACGGTTTTGGGCATTGTGAGAGCACACCTTAAAACTGACAGAAAGGAAACAAAGCAGAATGTGTATGTGGTGTCAAACCTGGTGATGCCACTAATGGGACTCCCTGCTTTAATAAAGCTGAACCTGATTCAACAGGTAGCCTCAGTTCAGGAGGAGAAAAAGGAGAAAAGTCATCAGTACAGAGCTATGTTCCCTAAAGTGTTTTCAGGGCTGGGAAAGCTACAGGGAAGCTACAAGATAAAACTGAAAGACGGAGCAGTTCCTTATGCACTCTCAGCTCCACGCAGAGTCCCATTACCTATGAAAGATCAAGTTAAAGAAGAGTTAGACAGGATGGAAGCAATGTGTCAAGGAATTAACCCAAAAGAAACTAACAAAAAACAAAGATGCAGGACCCAATTGCAGAAATAACAAAAAGGCTTGATTTTAAACTCCAAGGGATCTCAGTTCAATAATTCAAAAACAAGTCCACAACTGAAGCTCCAAAAGTACAAAAACAAAGTTACAACAAAAAGCCAAAATCAGAACGGAAACTACCTTAACTCTGGGGAAACGCGAGGAACTCACGGGAGACATGGTGAGGAGGAAGACGAATGACCCAACAAAGAGAACAGGGGAAAACAGAGACTAAATACACTTGGGAAACCATCAAACACACGTGAAACAATCACCCAGGTGAAGGGAATCATCATTAGAGAGACACAGAGGGGAGGGCAGGAAAACACCACGAGGAACACAGGGTTTTCAAAATAAAACAGGAAACAAGAGAGACGAGGGAGAACAGTTCACAAAACAGGTAACTTAACTAGGAATAAAAAACAAGGACAAGACAGTAAAACAGGGAACAGCAGGAGGTCTAAAAGGGGAACAAATACAAAAATAACAGAAGAAGTCAGATCCTGACACAATGGGGGTTATAAGAAAGATTGAGGAGCCAACTGAATGGTGCGCGGGAATGGTGGTGGTCCCCAAACCAAATAAGAAACCCCGCACATGTGTGGACCTCACCTGACTGAACGACAGTGTCTGCAGGGAGAGACACTTGTTACCAGCAGTTGATGACACGCTAGAACAGCTAGAGGGGGCAAAAGTCTTTTCAAAACTGGATGCAACATCTGGGTTTTGGCAGGTTCCTCTACATGAAGAATCCCAGCCCCTAACAACTTTTATTACCCCCTTCGGAAAATACTGCTTTCAGAGGCTGCCCTTTGGTATCTCTTCCGCGGCTGAACATTTCCAACTGAGAATCTCCCAAATCATCGCAGGGACTAGGGGAGCTCTGTGCCATGCGGATGATATCCTAGTCTATGGAAAAGCTGAGGCAGAGCATGATGAAAGGCTGTTGGAAGTACTTGAGAAGTGCGAAAAAGCGGGCCTCACCCTTAATGAAAAATGTGAATTCTCAGTGGAGGAAGTGAAGTTCCTAGGACACAACATAAGTTCAACAGGAATCGAGGCTGATCCAGATAAAATCAGCACCATTGCAAAAATGCCAGAACCTCGCAATGTGGAAGAAATCCGCCGTTTCATGGGAATGGTACATTATGTTGGCAAGTTTTCACCCAGCCTACCAGCCCTCACAAAACCCCTGCGATCTGTTAAAAAGTGACAGCACATGGATATGGGATGCACAACAGAAAATGGCCTTTGAGAAGATTAAAAATGAGCTAAGTTCTCCTCCAATACTAGCCCAATATAGTCCTAAGAATGAAACAATGGTTTCTGCAGATGCGTCTTCATGTGGACTTGGGGCAGTTCTCTTGCAGCAACAAGCAGAGGGTAGGTGGAGACCTGTTGTGTACATATCATGGAGCCTGACACCCACGGAGGTCCAGTATGCTCAGATTAAAAAAAGAAGCTCTAACAGTAACGTGGGCCTGTGAACGACTCAGCTCATATCTGCTAGGCTTGGAATTCACAGTGAGAACTGATCATAAACCTCTAATCTCACTGCTAGGCTCTTGGTCCTTGGATGACTTACCTCCAAGAATTCTCAGGTTCAGACTAAGACTGTTGAGGTTCAATTACAGCATCATACATGTCCCAGGCAAACAACTTGTCACTGCTGACACTCTCTCAAGAGCACCACAGGGACTGGAGGACAGAGAGGACAATGCCAGCTTGCAAAATGAATGCTGCGCCTACATTGACCATATCGTACAGCATCTACCTGCCACTGAAAGTAAACTGACTCACATCAGGGAAGCTCAGAGCTCAGACAGTATTTGTAGGCAGCTGAAAACATTCACATCAAAAGGATGGCCCACTCACAGGAGAAGTGTCCCTGAGCACCTTTTACCATTCTGGTCAGAGAGGAATGACATTCACATGGCAGAGGGCCTGCTTCTCAAAGGAGTGAGGATTCTGATCCCTAAGTGTATGCAGCGGGAAATGCTGGAAAGACTACATGAAGGCCATCAGGGAGTGACTAAGTGTGTAGCAAGGGCACAAGAATCCCTATGGTGGCCGGGGATAACGAGACAGATTAAAGAGCTGGTGGAAAGATGTGTAATCTGCTGCCAGTATTCACAGACCAAGACGGAGCCTTTAATGACCACGCCCCTGCCTGCACGACCGTGGGAAAAACTTGCAGCTGACATCTTTCAGTGGAAGAATGGTCATTATATTGTGGTGGTAGACTACTACTCCCGATATATAGAGGTAGCAAACCTCCCAACCCTGTCAACGTCTACAACTGTAGAGCGACTGAAAGTAATCTTTGCAAGATTTGGAGTGCCTGAAATCTTGGTAACTGACAGTTTGCTTCCACAGACTTTGCCAGTTTTGCCCAGGACTATGGTTTCAGTCACACAACCAGCAGCCCTCGCTACCCCCAGAGCAACAGGGAAGCGGAGAGGGCTGTCCGTACAGTTAAACAGCTACTCAGCAAAAGCCCAGACCCCCAGAAAGCTCTCCTAGCTTACAGAGCTACCCCACTGGCTCATGGGCTGAGTCCAGCGCAACTGCTAATGGAGAGGAGAACAAGATCAACAGTTCCAACAACCCCTCAAGCGTTGAAACCAGCATGGCCAAACCTCAGAGCATTCAGGAAAAAAGACAAGGAAATAAAAGAAAAACAGAGAAAGACATACATAAGACAAAGGATTTACCAGTTCTGGTTCCAGGAAAGAGAGTATGGATTAGAACAGCGCAGACCACAGCTACAGTCCAAGGACCTGCTACAACACCAAGGTCTTACAATGTGGAAACTGACCCAGGGAGCTTAAGAAGAAACAGGGCTCATCTAACAGTGCTTCCAGAGAGAGATCTCACTTGCTCTGATGAGACAGTGAATGATCCAGGGCGGAAAGACTCAGGTGGAACAGTGACCAGGTAAGGAAGAGTTTCCCGTCCTCCTGACAGACTGGACTTGTGAAAAACATTTTAGTTGTCCAGGGAATTTCCCCTTGGCTTTTTGAAAAAAAAAGTTTATGGGCATGACAGTTTGTTGTTTCTAAAAAGATAGTGATATGTTTTGTGACAATGTTATGCAGTCTGAGGTGAATGTGCCCAGTTGTTAATACCTTATTAGGATAGGTGTGATTATCATTTCTGAATTATTTCAGTTTGTTACAGTTTAATGCTAAAATCAAAGAAAGCTGTTTACAAGCTAAAAGAGGGGGATTTGAAGATGTTCAGTGTTATAGTACATGTGCCCACTAGGTGGCATCTTGGAGTGAGGTTAGAGGAGAAAGGACTAAAGAAGAAGAAGGGGTATTCATGAAGCCTGAGTAAAGAGGACATGATAATTAATTCGTAGTCTCTGGAGTCTCTTCTGTACAAATATAAAACCTTCTACAATTTTGTCCGGCGAACCTACTGTGTGCTGCCAACTTGGCAATTTGGTAGACCGGCTGCGCCGAGATGGGTTTGACGGCGCACCAGGGGGAGGTGTAGAAAGATTCAGCTTGGCACAGTGACAATTTCGTGCCAAAAAACTGTGCTGAAGGTGCGCTGAAAGCCTGCCAGCTCCAAACTGGTCTATTCTCGGTGCAGACGAGGCCCACCCCGGGCAGTGGTAATTTGGCTTACAGGCGCCCAGTGTGCACACGTCACCAAAACCTCACAGGCAGGTATCCAGAGTGTCAGGCACATTTCAATGTAATAAACAATCACAGCAACCATTATTTAATGTAACCGTCTGAACCAGCACATACATTTGTATATATATTAATTGTCCCGTCACATCTGATGTCAGATCAGAGACGTTTGTCGTAACTAACGAGTTCACATCTCTCAAGCCAACCACAAACAGCCACATCATCTGATACGGAGTATCCGGCTTCTCTCATCTCATGAAATTCAAAGAAAAGAAAAAAAGAGAGAGACGCTTGCTGAATAAATGTAAGTCACTCGGTGTCTGAAGGGTTTACCTGTGATTGCCCATATTTCTCTGTTTTAATCTTTATTTGTAATGTGATCTAAAAAGAAGGAGTACATTATTGCAAGGAGGATGAGGAGGAGATATCGGGGGGGAATATTTCACCAAAGGTTCTGCTATTTGGGGATGAAAGACCAGGAATGCAGGTGGATCACAAGCATGATGAATGGATTAGCCTGCTGCTGTGTTTAAATGTAATTATCACTTAATTTTGTACACATATTTATGAGACAGGGTCCTGCGAGGTGGTCCACACAGTGACGCGCAACGTGGCCTCCGATGTGCGGCCCGGTGGCCCCCGCACTCTCCCAGTTGCTGCAAAAGTGACAGCGGCTCTGACCATCTTCTCCACCGAGGTGAAATTGTCACTGCATCTCGCCGGCGGCGCATTTAAAGGCGTGGAGAGGCGTTCATTTGATTGGTGAAGATTACACTCGGCTGTGTTAAACCCACTCACGCCTCCTCTCCTCCCTCTCTGCTACTTGCCTAAAGTTAAAGTGACTGCTCGGTCACAGATTAGCATAGATGCTAAAGGCTTCAGTAGCAGTTTTATCAGATCTGGACTGTTTTTATTAAATGAAAAACAAACAACACTAAAAGCACTTCTCGACAGGAAGGATATGTTGAAAAAAATGCTTGTTAGGTTAATTGGTGACTTTAAATTGCCAATAGGTGTGAATGTGTGTGAATGGTTGTCGGTCTCTCTATGTTGTCCTGTGAGCAGCTGGTGACCAGTCCAGAGTGTGTCCCTCGTCTCACCCAATGTCAGCAGGGATAGACTCTAGCCCCCACGACCCCTAAAGGGACAGATGGATGGATGGGCGGATGGACAAAACAAAATCAAGAATTACAAAATAAGAAGATATAAAATTACACTATATTATATGATTCTGTGAAATTGAATAAGACAAGATACTACACAACATGATATGATAAAACACAAAACAAATATTTTTTTTCCCTTATGTTAAGAATTCTTGGATTTTAAGTGCTGGACATATTTAGCTGCCTCCACAGTCATAACATAATCATGATTTTAAAAACAGACAAACAATCCGATTTCATCAGAGCGAGAGGCCGAGCAGTATAAAGTTCAACATTTATCCAAATAAATTGTTATAATTTTGTACTCTGATCAGCTTTAC
Organism: Cetoscarus ocellatus; assembly: GCA_037902135.1. Taxonomy (NCBI): domain Eukaryota; kingdom Metazoa; phylum Chordata; class Actinopteri; order Labriformes; family Labridae; genus Cetoscarus; species Cetoscarus ocellatus. The sequence continues at coordinate 1,523,020 of JBAMNC010000554.1, forward strand.
ATAATGATGACTAATCAGAGTTAAGGTCTATCAAGGCCCAGCCTGTCACGCTGTAGTTATAACCTACCACATGTTAAAAGGTCAGACTATGTGTGTGATTCATAATAAATTCATTTATATGTCAGTGCTCCTTCATGTTCATAACTCAACAACCTGTAAGACTGGTCATATTACTCAGTCCCTCACGCTGATCAATATTTAATGCTCTTCCTAAAGATCAGTACAGTACAGCCAATGAGCCACACACTATAATGCATAAAGCTTGATGAATTAAAAAGCTTTCAAGCTCAAATCCCTGCTCATTGCATCAATAACCTTGGAATCTATGGAATATAAAAGTCAGTAAGACTGTATAATCTGTATCTTTTCATATATGTTATGTAACGAGTGTATGTGACTATAAAGGTCATTCCTTTTAACATAGTCACGTCTAAGTCACTGTGAGATACTCAGTAAATCCTCTTTGTATAAATGTATCGACCTCAGCAAACAAGTCCAGACGGTTATTGCTCTGGTCATTACACAATTACTTTGCTGTGGTGAAAAGATCATGATACGTTAGTTCTTGCAACATAAAGCCTGAAAATGATAAAACAACAGAAAATCCACAGAAGCTCCTTTTAAACAGATGTCTCATATCAAGTAACCAAACGTGCAGCTGTAATGACTGTTCAGTCTGACTTTGGTATGTGTGCTGTCCAGATAAAGAATTGATGCTGTTTGGCAGTTTCATAACTAGACTTGAGCTGATATTTAACTTGTTTGGGCAGTGCTAAATAGACATTTTCTACTCCATGATACATGTTTAAAAAGAACCAACAATACACATATTCTAACTCCATTTGCAGGGACATTCACTTTTTTTTGGTACTTAAATCCAAACCAGTGCTGGTTACCTCCCATTGGGACTGATAAACGCGTACTGAATGTTCTAGATCATTGCTCCATTTTTAAACACAATATGGGAGACAACAATTATGTTTATACTGATACAGTTAAAGTTGATATAAACTTGTGAAAATTATGCTGTATCTGAAGCTGATTTCTAAGATATGTTATGGCTGATGACGCTAGGTCACAGCTAACTGAGTGGAGCTTGGCTTTTATCTCTGCAATCGAATCTTCACCGTATCTTAGTGCCCCACACTGCCTTTAGCATTTATACTTGTGCCTTGGTGTGTCTTTGTTGTGCTGCAGTGCTTCACTAAAATGCTAGCGGTGCTCACATTCTCTGCTTATGAACAAGAAACTATGGTGACAGACCAGAGTATAACATCAGAGTAAAAGAAGGGCAGGCCTAAGAGGAGTTGAAATTTAATAGGATATACATTTCTGGTACATCTGCAAGCAAATTTTATATATCTGTTCATCTTCAGCAGCATTTATATCACATTATTATACCCAAAATAACTCCTCATACATACTCAGAGACTTGCAGTCGCCTGGTGCTGTGCCTCAGAAAATTAGAGCTTGTGCTCTGCATCATTCTGACGTGCACTTACATTGGTTGTGAGGTGCACATCAGGTTACAATCATTGTCTTCTGTGTCAGTTCAGGGCAATGTAGACTTAAAGTGTAGATCACAGTGTTGCTCTAATGAAGAAATCAACCTTAAAGGCTGAGTTACAGATAATTTATTGCAGTGTTACCCCTAAATTACCAAGCTATGGCTGAGTTAGGGCTAAGGTTTGTCTGAATTGGAGTATTAGCTAAGTTGCTGTCAAGCTATGGCTAAGGGGCTGTCTATACGGAGACGAATTCAGGCATATTTTTTATCGTATTGGCATTTGTTCACATGGATATGGCATTTGGGTGCCTGACAACCCACATTTTTAAAAACAGGTAGGTACATCTGAAAATGCTGGCCTTGCGCATCCGTGTGAACAAGAAATAGGGATAGTTTCAGAAACAATGATGTCTTAGGCCCACCTCTCCCTTAAACCCCAACAACAGAAACAGTGTCGGGATAAAGTGTTGTGTTCGTGCTGCTTAAGCTACTGAGCTTGCTATGGCTCTAACAGCAAAATCTTGAGCTCCTCTACATCCACCATGATCTACAAGAGACCATGGAGAACGGTATATGTTAGTGTTTGTTGACATTTCTCATGATGTGTTTGTATGCTCTATGTCCTCTTCTCTGGTTTTGGGGTATGTCTGCCCACAGCATTACAGCGCCACTTACAGGCCTGGCAGATGTACTACAGTGTTTTCAGTGTTTTCATGTGAACGGACACATTTACTGAAACAGTAAGTTTCAGTAAGTCCAACCCTGAGATCTGAGTGTTTCCAAAGGAGAGGGAAAAAGACCTGCATCTGATCCTTTACAGAGATTAATTTATTTTATTCAACTTCAATCAAATCATTGCTTTATAGACACCCAAGACATGATGTAAAGGGTCAAACAAACCACGACTTGGGACCTTTAAGTAACATCTGATGTACAGCTTATTTTCATCAAGCCACGACTTATTTCTGGCTGAGTTACAGTTGAGTACTGGTTGATTATGGTTAAGTTATAGCCAAGTTAGGACTGAGTTGTGGCTTATTGCTAAGTAATGGCTTAGCTATGGTTGACATATGGGTTGATATGACAGAGTTTCAGCTTAGTTACAGTTGTGTGATGGCTAGATTAGGGTTAAATAATGGTCAAGTTGCAACCTATAGTTACAACTGAATCAAGGTGCACTTGTTTGTGGCTGAGCCACAACAAAGTTTTGGTTGAGTTATGGCTGAGTAATTACACATCTTTATAAAGTTGACCTATGGCAAAGTCATGGCAGAGACAGGTACAGCTGAGTTAAGGCTATGTCAGATGTTGCCAATGAAGTTTTTCAGTTAAGACATCACTCTCTCTCTTGCTTTTGTTTGAAATTATGACTGAAGCTGAATCAGTTTCTGTGTAAATATTGTTCATTTAAAGAGGCTTTATGATTGAGAAACATGTTTGCTGAGAGTACAGAAAATGTTGAAAACATTCACATTTGTTGGTGTTTCCAGTTTTTTTGTTTTGAAGTCCTGTGCCCAATCATGAATGGAATTGTCACAATATAACATTCTGAGTTTGTCTGCGATTGTTGATAAGGAGTAAAAAGCAAAAAACAAACAAAAAAACAGGGCTTCCATTTTGAGTTGTTATGATATTTAACAGGTATCAAAACTTTTTGATTCTCACAATCCTCAAATCAATGATTGTCACCCTTGTAACATGACCATTTGTTAAGTCTTTATAGAAGAAAAAAAAGGAAGTGTATCAAATCTGAGTGTCCAGCTAAAAACACCTCTTGTTTTTGGTCTATTTTAACCAGCCCTCCCTCAGAAAGAAAATCCCTCTTACTGCATCTTTACTGCGTGTGACAAACAGCGAAGTACTGAACATCCACATGCTTTGTTCATTTACGGTAGCTCTTTAAAGATAGCAGAAATTTCCTCTCTGATTTACTGGAGCGTGAGATCGTAAAGGAATGTCACTCAGAGACTAAACAGCCTGTGAAACAGTCTCCACCCTGACAGCAGTGTTTGAAGAATTATTAAAGGACAATTATCTTCTTAACACTCACACTGTTTTTAAATGGTAATTACAATTAAATGCACCACTTTTCAAATCCTGAAGCCTACTCCTATTCACTATGACTCAGTGAAACAGCTTTAATCCACCATAAGTACAAAATTAAGCAAAATTGAGCAAAGCTGGACAGGTGGGTTAAAAGTCCTTTAACTAAAGAGACATGTTGAGCTGAATCAGACTTGTGTTGGACAGACATCTGCTGTGAGTGCGTGTATTAAAGTCAAATTGCCACTCTCTACTCATCTAATCATCTATCTATAAAAAGATATGGAGAGTGAAACCTGTAGGTCTTTTCTGGTTCAGCCAAAGGTACGAATGTGAGGGTTTGCATTATCACTGCTAGTTGATGAATAATTCCAATGTGCTGAAGAAGAAGAGTATGAAGGAAGAGAAATAATCATTTGAGGGGGATTTCATTTAAATTTTACATTTTTATTTTGTTGCATATGACAAAAACAGGCTGAAAAACATGCATGTGCACAAACAGGATCCTGTGGACATCACGCACAAATAAGGGCCATCTGAGTAGGGGAGAGCATGTGGAGGCTCCCACAGAGTTCAGAATCAGCACTTTGTTCAAGGGCACTTTGGTGGTGCTCAAGGCGAGTTCTTGCACATGTTCAATTATCTAACAAACTCCTTAACTTGGTCAAACTGAGACTTAGACCAGAGTCCCACTTGTTGTAGACCCAGATCCCCACAGACTGAGCTACAGCTGCTCATTTAAGGCTGTGTAAATAATCAAGCACAGAGTACTGCCCAGTCCTCACATGGAAAAACATTTAATAAAAACATTTTATTGACGTCTCAGAAAACAATTTAAGACTTATTTATATAGAAATCTCAGAATAACAACAGCCTTTTAATAGAACAACATGAATAAGGTTCATACATGACTCAGTGGATCAGAGGGGGAGTCTGAACCCTGAGTCCGTCTCTGTGGCCTTGGTAGTTTATCAGGGACACAGGCAGACTGGACGGGGTCCAGTCTCACGAGCTCAGCATTCCAGTCCCCTTGTGGCCTTTACATCCCCTGCCCTACAAACACACAGGGTAGGGTTACAGATAAGGACAAATGCGTGCCTCTCTTTCAATCAGAGCTGCTCTGGACCGTGGGTTTGAGTGTGTTTGTGTCTTAATGGTTCTTTACATATTACTTGTTTGCTCAGCTCTTTTGCACGTCTTTGGTTATAACAATAGGGCCCTTCAGACTTGTTGCTTACTTATTTGTGTCTCCTATTTTATTACATTTTCACATAAACTCAGAGGACACTTTATGAGGGACACTTGTTCAACTGATCTTTAACAAAAAAAGCCAGTCAGCAAATAACCTGCGGCAACTCAACACATTGAGGCATGTAGGCGTGGTCAAGACGACCCGCTGAAGTTCAAACAGAGCATCATAATGGTAAAGACTGGTCTATTTCAGAATCTACTGATCTACTTGGACTTTTTATGCACAAACACTGCTAAAATTCACTTTGAATGGTCCAAAATTAGAAAATACTCAGTGAGTGGTCGAAAATCCCACAGGTCAGAGGTGAATGGCCAATATTAGAGAGGCAACAGTAGCCCAAATAATCCATTAATACAACCAAGGTATGCAGAAGACCATTTCTGATTGTACAAAATGTCTATCCTGGAACAGATGGTCTACAGCAGCAGAAGACCACACCAGGTGCCACTCCTGTCAGCTGAGTACAGGAAACTGAGGCTACATTTTATGCGGATCCCAAAATAATTAGACAACAGAAGATCAAAAACTTGTTGCCTGGTCTGATGAGAATCAATTTCTGCTGCAACATTCAGATGGCAGGGTCAGAATTTAGCTTAAAAAAATAAGGCATGGGTCTACTGTGGCAGTGGTAATGCTGCAGAGGTAATTTCTTGGCACAATTTGGGCCCCTTAGTACCCACTGAGCACTGCAACAGCCTACCTGAATATTTTTACTGACAATGTTCATCGTTTTGTGACCACAGTGTACCCATCTCTTAAGGGCTACGTCCAGCAGGATAATGCACCATGTCACAAAGCTCATAAAATCTCAAACTGGTTTCTTGAACATGATGATGAGTTCACTGTACTCATGGCAGTCTCTAGAGTCATTAGATCTCAATCCAATAGAGCACCTTTGGGATGTGATGGAATAGGAGATTGGTATCATGGATGTGCAGCCGACAAATCTGCCAGAAATACATGATGCTATCATGACGATATGGACCAGAATCTCTAAAGCACATTGTTGTATCTATGGCACAAAGAATCAAGGCAGCTCTGAAGGCAAAAGGCGGTTCATCCCAGTACAAGCAAGTGTGCCTAATAAAGTGGCAAGTGGGTGTATGTACAGCTATCATTTAATTTACATATTATTGCTATAGTTATTCTAACTGACCCATCAACTAACATTTGAGTGAGTGTTTTATAATGGTTTGTAACTATTTAACAAATTTCTTATCATTTTCTTTTTTATGTTTTATCAATATTTTATGAATATTCAGTTCTGTGGTTTTAATTATTTTACTTGATCTTAAATAAAAGTTTATGTTTTTTCACATATGAATTGAATCCCACAATTTTTTACTTCTATTCCTCTTTTGTTTGTTAACTATCTCACCTTTTTTCATCATCCAGTTGGATGATGAAAAAAGGCATTTTTTATTGGTGCATAGTCATCTCAGGATCATTTTGTGATCATTTTTATTTTGTGTCAGTTGCATTGTTGCTAGTTTGTAAAACAGCCAACAAAATGTAACTTTCCTTAAAGGTGCTATGAAGTGCTTGATTGATAGAGTTTTGATTCCTATTAGTCTAAGTAAGCTTTTATAAAAACCTTTTGGCACATTATGGTTCTTTATATGTCAAATAAGTCCATGTGCATACCCTGATTTTTGGATGTCTTATGTTTAAGTCCTTATTTCTTTGCAGCAGTAGTCCTGTAAATGGTTATGTCTGTATGTTCTCTTTGTTTGGATGTTCGTTTCCTTATGTGACCTTTTGCCTGCAACACTGGAGACCGACTTTATCCACACCCACTTGGGCCATACCAGGAACAAGTGTGGTTAAAGGTAACATACCTTGAGTTAATGTCACGCTAACATAGTTTAAAAGCGTGACAATAACTCAGAGTGTTTACTTGAATGGAAACTTCCTTGTTCCTCCTCAGTAAAGATTAACACAGAAATGACCACAACAGTCTGAAACATTTGGGGGTATAGATTATGTTTTGTTGGTGTTATGGTTTGTCCTGGTTTCTGATACTTGGATGATTAACACCTCCAGAGTTAAAAAATAGATAAATAAATAAATAAGAAAATGTGATGGCGTGATTCGTTTTAGTGTTACTTCAGCTATTTACCCTCAGACAAACAAACCTGAGCCGTCATGGTGGTGCAGCAGGTAAGGGTGCGAGGCTCACAGCAAGGTTGCTGGTTCAATCCCCACGTAGACCGGAATCTTTCTGTGTGGAGTTTTCTCAGGGCACTCTTGTTTTCTCCCTCAAGACCAAAAACATGCTCATTTGGTTGATTAGTGACTCTACATCTCCCAATCTGATTCAATCTTTCACACTTCCTCACTGAAACATGCTACACACACTTACGTACCTATTACCTATTTTTGGAATTTAGACACTGAACCCAGGCTGCCTGCATGCAGCTAAAGCCTCAATACATGTTAGAGGCAGCTGTAACCCGCTCTTCTCTTTCTATTTGTGGTCTGTAATAAACACCAAATTACTAAAAGAGGTCCAAATTGTTCAAAGTGGTTGAAGAGGCTTTATACAGTTCCACCCACTTTTCCAAATTTTACCATCTAATTTACACAACTTCATTATTACACAAAGCAAAATGAACGCACAATGTCATTTTGTTCTTCTATTTTTTTATTGTGATTTGTCAGCGTGCTTTTGATCTGTTGTTGTTTATAATTTGCCATTTTGGATTTGGTTGTTTGTTTTGTGACGTGCTTTTGATTTGTCATTGTGTTGCATATTTAATTGTTGTCTTTTTTATTCCCCATTTATTTTTGTTATTAGCTATTGTGTTTTAAATGTGTTGTGTCTCGTGTTTTATTGCTGTGTTTTTCTTTTGTCTTTGTCAATTTCATCTAGAACTATCTGTTGTGTTTTTATATATATATATGTTGTTGTGTCCTGTGTTTTGCCAGTACATTTTTGGTTGTGTTATTTAATTGAGTTTTGATTTGTGATTTTTGACTTGTGGTTGTGGCATTCAGTATGCTTCTGTTTTTTTGCTTAGCCAGTGCTTCTTTGTTTTTAGGTTTGTGGTTGTGTTTTTTATTCTATTTCATAGTTTGTTGTTTTGCTATTTAAGTTGTTGTTGTGGGGATTTTTTTGTTGTTGTTGTTGGGGCTTGTGAGTTGTCAGTGTGTTTTTTTTATTTATTGTTGTGTGTTGCATTTTCATATGTTGTTTTCTTGATTTTTCATGATGTTTTTTGTGGTTTTATGATTTCTTAATAGTGTTTTTTGATTTTTCCTTTTGTTCATTTGATTTGTTGTTGTTTTTACTAGTATGTGGTGTTGTTTTGCTGTTGTTGTGTTTTTTTGACTCATTAGTTGTATTTTGTGATCCGTCATTGTGTTTTTGATATCCTTTTTGGTTTGTTTTTTATTGGTTGATGTGTTTGTTTTTGATTTTTTTTTTCAGCTTGTCCTATGATTTGTATTTGCAGTTTGAGATTTTTTGTTGTGTGCTTTGATTTATTAATTAATTGTGTTGCTTTGTAAACATGATTTTCTGTGGGTTTTTTTGTTTTTTTTTACTGAACCACAAATTTTTAAAAAATTGAACAAAACCTCCTGACACAGTCTGAATTCCATATATAAATTTGGAATATTTACACAATTTATCAGTTTCACACAGTTATTCAAATGTCACCAAACATTATCAATATACTTGTGCATTTTAGTCACTGCTCTCTCTCCCTCTTGATTAAGATAAAACTACATATAGTTACTTGTTGTTGGCCTTTGCGAAGAGCCTATAAACAATTAAATCTGCCCTGAAGTAAATACTCTACTGATGTAATAAATCAATGGAAGATTTTCCAGTAAGAGGTGGCTGGCTGTGTTTATAGTATACATGTGCGTGACAAACACAACAGTATACAGCTGCAGAGCTGAAGTCGTTTATTCCGTTTTCTCCCTGAAGGCAAAGCAGCATACCACAGATCTACATTTTTTATAGTAAACCTGCTGACAAAAAGAACAGTTGTTAATCAAATCTTTCATACAATCCAAACAAGTAAAGTCATGAAAAATAAAGAAGAGTCAGTTTGTTTAACACTCAGAAAGATGTGTGGTTAAAGGTCACATTGATGACAGTTTTTATTAAATGTAATTAGGTGTGAAGATTGTGGGATTATTTTAACATTAGTCCCGGTCGTGCCTATACATGCTACCAGCTTCATTCTGCAGGTAAAAGGGCATCAGACAAACAAGTGAAAGGAGGCACTGAACTCTTACTCTTTAATGAGGCTAAAGGTGGCTTTATGACTTCTCGTGTTGCTTCTTTGTACTCCATTTTATAGCTTATTTATCAGGGTATGACCTTCCACCTGAATTTCTGTTAAGAGTAAATCTTTTTATTTTTGAGCGCTCATTTTTATTTCTCGGAAAAAGGGAACAAGGATGTAAGTCTGAAATCTAATAAATGTATTTCCTCCCTTCCTCACTAGAAATTATGACAAAGATAAGATTCATTGATCCTGTCTGCAGCAGAAAGAGCCCAATAAGCTGCACGTTACAGACTTTGACCTCCACATTCACCGACATTTACTGCCTTCCTGCTCTCACCAACACAATTAGATTTTCTTCTAAATGTGGTCACTGTTTAAATTTCATATTCAGAGATTGTGAGGAAGTATCTATCAGAGTTACTGTCTTTGGTTATGATTCAGCACTTCCTTCCATCAGATTTCCATTTGCAGAGTAATATTTATGCAGAACAAAGGTTTGGTCTGACATCTGTCGTAAGGTTTAGTGCAATATATTTTGTGTAAAGATGATGAGCAATAGAAATGTTTGAGTTTGGGTTCTGAAACTGCATGTGGGTCTTTTTTAATCACCGCTGTAGTACAAACATGGATAAGATTTTCATATTGTCATGTTGCCTAAAATGTAACACTGTTATATAAAGTTCCTGTTTATCTGGGTGGAGCCTAGCTGGAGGTAAAAAGTCTGGATGGTGCTTTTCCTCTTTAGCCCAGAGAACAACACGTCCATGATTAACCTAAATCATTATGAAATGTGGACTCATCAGACCACAGCACACTTTTTCACTTTGTGTCAGTCTATCTCCATTGACCTCGGGCCCGGAGGAGCCAGCAGCGTTTCTGAGCATTGTTGATACAGTATATGACTTTTGCTTTGCATACAAGAGTTTTAACTTGCACTTGTAGCTGTATACAAACAATGTTAACTGACAATAGTTTTCTGCAGTGTTTCTGAGCCCAAGTGGGAATATCTTTTACATATTGATGTTGGATTTTAATGCAGCTCTGCCCGAGGCATTCAATGTTGGTTTTTGGCCTTGCTGCTTTTGTGAAGATACATCTCTAGATCCTCTGAATCTTCTGATGATACACTGCCCGGCCAAAAAAAAAGTCGCCACCAGAAAACAGGGTCAGACACTCTAATATTTCATTGAACTGCCTTTAGCTTTGATTACAGCACAAATTTGCTGTGGCATTGTTTCATTAATAAGCTTCTGCAATGTCACAAGATTTGTCACAGATCATAGCACTGCCCCCACAGGCTTGTACAGTAGGCACTAGACATGATGGATGCATCACTTCACCTGCCTCTCTTCTTACCCTGATGCTCCCATCACTCTGGAACAGGGTAAATCTGGACTCATCAGACCACATGACCTTCTTCCAGTCCTCCAGAGTCCAATCTTTATGCTTCCTAGCAAACTGAAGCCTTTTTTCCGGTAAGCCTTACTGTTCAGTGGTTTTCTTGAGGCTACACAGCTGTTCAGTCCCAATCCCTTGCGTTCCCTTCACATTGTGTGTGGAAATGATTTTACTTTCACTATTAAACACACCCCTGAGTTCTACTGTTGTTTTTCTTCGATTTGATTTGGTCAAATGTTTAAGTGATCACTGATCACGATCATGCAGGATTTTTTTTCGACCACATTTCTTTCTTGAAGACGATGCTTCCCCACTATCCTTCCAGTTTTTAATAATGTGTTGGACAGTTCTTAACCCAAGTTTAGTAGTTTCTGTAATCTCCTTAGATGTTTTTTTCTGCTTGATGCATGCCAATGATTTGACCCTTCTTAAACAGACTAACATCTTATCCATGACCACAGGATGTGTCTTTCCACATGGTTGTTTAAGAAATGAGAAGCTGCTCATTGCATCAGCTGGGGTTAAATAAGTTGTTGCCAGCTGAAAGATAATCACACGTGCAGTAATTATACAACAGGAGGCTCGTACCTATTTGCTTAGTTAAATCCAGGTGGTGACTTTTTTTTTGGCCAGGCAGTGTATTATGGACTGTAAAGGATAAAACACCTACATTTTTTGCAAGTGTACTTTGAGAAACGTTCAAAACATTTTGGCTATTGGCTCATGCAAATAGTTGTTTACAAAATGGTGAAGCTCTCCCCATCCTTGCTTGTGGATGCTCCTTTCGGCGATGCTCCCTTACCAATCAACCATGACACTCACCTGTTTCAGGTTAATCTGTTCACCTGTGGGATGTTCCCAACAGATGTTTTTTGAGCTTTCCTCAACTTTCCCAGTCTTTTGTTGTCCCCTATGAGCTTATTGTCCCAAAAAAAAAGGAGTTCAAAAGACAACAAAATATTGCTTACTGTCATTAAGCAGACACCAATGCATCACTCCTGTCAATTGTTTCTTAGACAATAATAATAATAAAAAAACAACAACATCCAGTCGAGGAATCACCTTTGCCAATGATGAAGTGGCATCTGATTGAGATAAAATAAACAAACATTTTGCATCTCAGTGACCTGCTAAAACTCTGTGTCCCCATTTGGTGCCTGACCCCTCAGTGACACACCTACTACCTTTCTTTGTCTCTTGACAAAAATGATGTTTTCACAGAAACCTAAGAAATAATACAAACAAAAGAACGACTATGGAAACTGCTCCAACACTCATGATACTGTGAACGTTTCCTTTTATCACTCTAAGTACTTTGAATCTCTGAGTATGAAAGGCGCTCTATAAATGAACTGGCCTTGCCTTGTTTTTAGAATAAGGCTTCCTTAGTTTGGGTTTCCTACAGTCTCACCTTTGATATTTGATAGAAGTGACGTTATATAAGACTCAGGGATAAGTAAACAGCTAAAGTCCTATCTGACAACACAAAGGTGAATAATGAGGACAGAGGTTACAAGCTGCACAGGAGATCAAGCTTCTCCAGCTCTCATGTAACAAGTTGGTTCACATTTAATGAAGGGAGTGGCTACATTTGATTAGGAGTTTTATTCTCTTATAAACTTGATTTGTTCACTGTGAAATTAGGTCAGTCTTAGATCATTTGTGCACTACCATAAATACAAGCGAATAGAGAACTTTGGCCCCTTCTCGTTGTTCTTAAATAGATTTTGTTTGTAAAGCCTTTCTCTATCTTTATCTGTATTTGTATAGCTTTACTTAAGAGTAGGTCCATGTCATACCCTTCCTCTTTTCATAAGTATTTTCATCCAATTTAATTTCATTTTTATTAACTAATTTATTTTTTATTTTCATTCCAAACCCAACATGAATACAGCATTAGTGCAGCACTTTGCCACAATCATCAACAGCTACAGTGGTAGGAAATCTTGAGCAGAACCAGAACAGACATCCACTAAAGTCCTGTTGGGGGTGTGAGTGGACGGAGATTGAGAGGGGTGGACTGAGACAAAGGGACTATCATGAGAATTCATGATAGCAATACATTCATGAGTGCTCAGACCATAAAATTGTCCTGATCATATTTGTCTCTGTTGAATTGAAATTACCAGAGGATCACTCCTTGAGATACGGCATCTCATTTTTAAGAGGGTCCTCTTCTATATATGGTTGTGAAGTCATCATGGTTGAAATAGCAATATCAACCATGGATAGAGAGATTGTTCTAATATTAACATTAGCAGCTATAACTAAGTAAGTTGGGAGGACTGATGTTGATTAATATAGCATCATTTAGTTGATCTGCAATTAAACTGGGTTTAATCTATTAAAAATGAGATTTACAGTAAATGACGTTTCTGTTGATGGCTGATGTAGGATAAAGCAGATGGAGTCAAGTGGGTCCACAGCAGCAGGTCATCCATGTTGGTAATCATGGCTGTATTACTATATATTTATGTGGTATTTGCAGGAACTACTATGTATTTTAATTAATTGATCACTCTGAGACTGATAATAGGAACTGTAATGATAATGGAATGGGACTGAAAAGGGCAAATATTTTCAAGTGCAGTTGTTGAAGCTATGCGGGTCCATAACAGCAACCCATCCACATCAACAGCCTACAGGACAAAAACCAGAGATAAGTACAAAAAGGGGCTATTTCTATGTCTTCATGTAATGGGATATTATGTCAATGTCAATGTCAATGTCAGCTTTATTTATATAGCACATTTAAACAGCCAGCAACCTACCAAAGTGCTTTACAGTAGAAGAAACAGGCACAATAAAAACGGTAAAAAAAACCCCAATAAAACCAATAAGAGAAATAAAAACCAATAAAAGCTATAAGAACAAAAACAATACAGTATAAATATGTTTAATAACCAGTAAAACCAATAAAAGCCCAATAAAGGTGGCTATACTCTGCCAAAAGCCAAGGTGAACAAGTGTGTCTTTAGCCGTGTCTTAAAAGTGGACAGGCTATTTGCAGTCCGCACATTTAAAGGTAGCGCGTTCCACAGAGTGGGAGCAGCAACCGAGAAGGCTCGATCTCCTCTAGTTTTTAAGCAGGATCTAGGAATATCCAGGATCATCTGACTTCCTGACCGAAGTGCTCTGGAGGGCTGATGAACCTTAATAAGGTCAGACAGGTAGTCAGGGGCCAGCCTATTCAGAGACTTAAAAACAAATAAAAGAATCTTAAAATCAATCCTGTACTTTACTGGAAGCCAGTGAAGGGAACAGAGCACCGGAGTTATGTGCTCCTGTTTCTTTGTTCCAGTCAGGAGACGAGCAGCAGCATTCTGAACCAGCTGCAGGCGGTCAAGCTCTGACTGTTCAATGCCGACATACAGGGAGTTACAGTAGTCCAAACGTGATGTGATCAGAGCATGGACAACTTTCTCAAGATCTTTCCGGTCCAGATAAGGTTTAACCTTGGCTAAAAGCCTAAGCTGAAAAAAGCTGAACTTAACAACAGAACTGATCTGCTTGTCCAATTTAAAAGCACCATCAATGATGACCCCAAGATTCCTGGCATGGGACCCAATATAAGGGGCTAGTGGGCCAAGGGAGCTAGCAAGGAGCTGGACCAGATCGGGGCGACCAAACAGGACAACCTCTGTTTTGTTTTCGTTTAACTTCAAGAAGTTTAAATCCATCCATTGCTTAATATCACTCATGCAGTCGAGTATGCACTGAAGAGCATCTTTGTTTGGGACCTTTAACGACAAGTACACTTGCACATCATCAGCAAAGCAATGAAAAGGGATTCCATAGTTCCTAAAAATCGACCCCAGAGGTTGCATATAAAATGAGAACAGTAGAGGGCCCAGGATCTTTCCATGAAAAAACCCTAATAAAACTAAAATAAAATTTGTTTCTGATGCATCAAGTGTAACACACATGTGGCTTTAATTCTCAAAAGACTTGAAATCCTTTACTGACATACCCTCACATGTGCACAAAAATCAAAAAGGCTCTGTTAAAACTTAAATAATCTATGTAGTGCCTCTACTCTTTTGTGATAACGTCTGGGTTTTCAGTACTTTTGGCTCAAAAAACTTTTAAAGGTCAGAGAGTATACATGGCATACTTCTGTGTGGTGTACATTGTGTGGCAATAAGGAACATGCTTTGAAATAGTTTTTAAAAGGTTCCTCATCTTTTGTTTGGGTTGGATGATGGAAACAAGCAACAGTGCAATTAAGCAAATCCACATTCATATAGCGTCAAGTAAAACTTTCTATTTCCTTGTTCGTGAGCTGCTGGTGCTCTAAAAATACTACACAGGCGGTACAGCATTGTTGTGCTGTAGGCTTGCCCAACACTCAGGCTGTAAAGCAATGAGCCCTCATTCTCTCGATTAAGTTATAAGAGCAAAAGGCGTGTCTTTAAAGCAAAGCAGGATGTGGAGGAATGTCTCTCCCTCACATATTTAAACACAAAATCAAAACCTATTGTGAATTTGAGTAGATTTATAAACATGGTGCTGACTCCAGAAATAAGCTTAAGTCTTTCTAAAGATAGTATCCAGGAGGAGTAAAAGCCTCTGAGTGTGAATCTGGAACTGTACACTAGTGCATTAAATCAGTAGACTTTCACATGACAAACTCTGTTTCGAATTGAAGTTAGAGGAGTTTTTGTTGTGCAATCATTTTCGGTTTGAGACTTCATCAGGACCTTAAGTCCAAATAAAGACCAAAAGCAGAAGTTTTAATTATAGCACAAAACATGCTTTAAAAAATGATTTAAGGAGTTTGATAAGGTCACACTGAGGCATTATTATTATTATTGGTCTGAAGTAAATAAGATTTTTTTTATGTGGCCAAACAACAGTAGCTAAACTAATTTAGGCTTTGTAGTGAGTTAAAAAGGAGCTAAGCTGTTAACTGTAGAACAAATAATACATTAAGATGACATGCCATTGATAGAGCTGTGTTTCCTAAACTTTTTCAGCCCACAACCCACAAAATAAGACTGCCAATAGCTGAGGACTCCCGCTGCCTATGGAGGAGGTGAAAGCATAACATAAAATAACAATTTGAGGTCTTTTATAACATAATTTTCAGTTTATCCTATATCTCATTCTAGTGACCATGATAATGGTTTGAATCATTAGGAAAAAAAAACAGTTTTGTTCTATTAAAAGCATCTTAGGACTCCTTTTGGAGTCCAGCAACTTCACAGGGGGTCTGGACTCTGACTATAGGAACCACTGGGTTAGGCTGCAACTTTTAATATGTAAAGGTAGCTGACTGTAGCACAGCTATAATGCTTAGCTCCATCAGGCTGAAAGCTCAAGGGTTCATAATGATTAAAAACTGAGTCTTAGAAAAAGCTAAAACAAACACCTTACAGCAATCTGATGCTCGATTTTCAAGGCAAGCCATGGCCAGGAATGCTATGAGCTAAATTGGTCTATTTATTTATTGCATAGAGCTGCAAAGCTAAGCTAACTGATAAATGATAACTGTAGTTAAGCTAAACCTAGAGTAGCTTTGCAAGACTAAAAGCACAATCCTTATCAAAAATTTAAAAAAATCAAGTGTAAAATAAAGAATCTTCCAGAAACTCTGTGACACTTTCCCTGAGTTTCATTTGTGCAAAATTTTATTCCTAGTAGGTCGATTTTGAGGGATATTTAGCTAGCCTAATTCAGTGGTTTTAAAACTTTTTTTGCCTAAAGCACACAAGTGAACTTGCCAAAATCTCGTTGCACCCTTTATTCATTTCCTTGTAAAATAGCCTCTTTAACTTGAACTACAGTACCCAATCATTTTTACAAGTTTATTTTCATGTAACCAATGAAAACATAAAACAGACAAAAAAACTAACTAGACAGTATGTTTCTCTTTAGGTTGCCCACCAAAACAGATTTTTAACATTTATTATGATTGTATTAATATTTTTAACAAGCAGGTATCAAAGTTATTAGAGTTTATTTTCAGCTGACAGTCAAAGGGTAGGGCATTTTGGTTTGATTTAATGTTAGTGCTGATGTGCTTGAAACTTTGTGATTATTGATAACAATAACCTCAAACAAATTTGGATTTTCTTCAAGCTTTTATAGTTTTTTAAGTAACTGAACTTGATTTTTTTTATTCAAAGACTTAAAAGTAGTAATGAGTTACTTAAAAAAACAAATTGTTTGCCATTATATAGTTCCCACTGGCCTAGTTAATTAGTACAAAGCAATACAGAGCGAGCCAACAAACTGTCTCTAGTTACAAACATTAGACAACAATGATCAACCAATCTGTTGTTAAGTTTCTCATTAAGACAAAAGGTTTTCATGGATACCGCACAAGTGAAAATGTGATTCATGGCTCTCCTCTTTTTCTTTTTTCCTGTATTTCTCTGCTAAATACATCACACAGTCTCACTTCTTCTACACAGAGGTGAACAGAACAAAAAAAAACAAAACAGAAGCACAAAGGCTGATGCTATACTGTGTTATGCTGCATCATACAGTGCCAGTTTTAAGTTTTTACAGAAAGGGAGATAAGATAGGAGGAGGGTTTTTTGCCCATCATAAATGACTCAAAGGAAACAGATAAGGCAAATATGATGACTTAAAACTTCCTACTTTCCTGAAAAGAAGTCAGCTCAACATACATCCTTCTTCTCCTCAACGATAAACACAATCTCCTAACGCGTCAGTCACCTCAGATAAGCCTTGAGTGTTTGATATGAGGGTGTGTAACCTGTGTTAAAGTGCTGATGAAGGTTGTGACTGATTTTAAGCATCGAGGAAACTTGCTGCATGTGCGTGTTAAACATGTAGCTGTGTGTTAATCACACACAATCCTCAAGTGCCTTTCTGGCAGGGTTTGAGTCATGCTTTGTGGCTGAGAGGATTCCAGGTCAACTTATTTGTTTCCTCCTTTGTTGATTGTCACCTACTGGAAACCAGTTGTGTGACAAGTGTTGAGAAATACAAAACATTCCCAGCAATTGATATGTGTTAAAATGTTAAGACTTTTTTATTCCCTGAACATAGACCTCCGGGTGTGTCATAAAATGAGTCTGAGAAATAAGTGTGAATCTACCTGAGGGTGTTATTTGTCCCCAACTTCATTAAGTTTATTAATACATGTCATTAAAATCCAGTACAAATGTTCCTCAAGGCTTGGACAGGTACCAGTAGACATTTCTTAGCAACACCTCTCAGGAACTCAGGTCTTAACAGGTTCTGTGTGTTTTTAAAGTGCTTACAAATAAAAGGCTTGAGGCCATTTTGTATATTTTGTTTTTTAGTAATTCCTAAATTTAGGCGTCTACTGGATTACCTACCTGGAGTGTGTGCTGTTGTATAATTACAAGTAAAAAACCAGTCATGAGTACATGGTGTGAAAATAGCATGAAACCACATAAACACATATAGTCACACTGTGAAGCACCTGGTTAAGGAGGAAGTATTATGTCAGTATATGAAGAAGTGTTGTCTACCTGGTGACACAGCATCCATCAGACCTAAACCCAGAGTCTGAGGACTGTGGACTGTGGTGAGGGAACACTCGCTCTGATCAGTCACACACATCGGAGACATTACCTCAGCCTCACAGAGCTGGCAGTGGCCCCCTGATTTGTTACGACAAGTATTATGAATATGTTTCACCAAAAGCTTAAACTGAGACTGATATTGTGGAAAAGCATATACATACAAATATTAAATTCCTTTCAGTGTAGGAGTTCATTTGAATGATCTCAATTTCAAAAGGATGGCCCACTGTCTTTAAACAATCACTGCAAATATGTCAGTACAGATGGAGCCACCTGAATATTCCCACTCCTCGTGACTGAGTCTTGGATGGCCCATGATAGGAAAGTGCTGAGACCTGCCAACCCTTGTGGCTATAATGAGATCCAACACAAAGTGATAACCTCATGATGACTCTTAATAGTAGTTTCTTTTCTTTTCAAACCAGCATCCCCAATAGGTGCAACCTTTATTCTTTCTGCCAGAAGGAGCAGTGATTATGGAGGCTGGTGTGATCATGGGCTTAAAAACTGCAGCTCTTTCCACCATAA
Source organism: Cetoscarus ocellatus (assembly GCA_037902135.1). Classification (NCBI taxonomy): domain Eukaryota; kingdom Metazoa; phylum Chordata; class Actinopteri; order Labriformes; family Labridae; genus Cetoscarus; species Cetoscarus ocellatus. The sequence continues at coordinate 1,541,512 of JBAMNC010000554.1, forward strand.
ATCTGTCTTTTCTCTCTCCCTCCCTCCTTGCACTACAAACACCCTCAATTATAACTTAGACATGGAATTTCATTTTACTGTAGTATTTTGAAGTCACAAGCAGGATCCACAGCTGTTTGTTCCACATTTGTGGGCATGGAGCCTGAATAGGGGGATACAGAGATTTTTGTTCCCTCAACCTGCAATAGCATGGATAGGCGTGTTTCAGGTGGAATTTAGGCACACACCAAGGGGGGGGGGGGGGGGGTTCTCCCAGTGGCTGAAGTTTGGCTGATGTTTGGCTAGAACTCGGGTGGCATCCAGCTTGGAGGGGAAAATGAAAGAGGTTTCATCTGTACCAAGAAGCATCTGAACAAAAACATATGAACTGTAAGATGACCAAAACTGATACAGTTAGATGAAAGAAATTCTGTATTTGGACAGACAATTTGAGCCAGTGGTTATCAAATGGTGTGGTGGGGCACACTTTTGTGCCTTGAGGGAAGTTTGGGTGTGCCTTGAAAATTAAGACAACCACAATACTATTAAACAATGCAACAACTTTAAGTTCAATCTATCAACAGGTGCATGGATTTCAATAAAGCTTCTGCAGCCAATTGAAAAACCTAGTACAGCTTTCAAAGAAACACCATCTCTTAAAGTTAAAAGAAAGTCATGAATTAGTCTTTAGAAGTCCACCAGTTGAAAATTGTGAGATGTGCGTGACTGCATTTACAAAATTTAACAACATATCAAGTATCGTCTTTAATAATGACACTGATACACATTTCATTGGCAATGCAGCTATTTGTCGAATTCTGTTAAGCAGTTGTAGGTACACATAATCAAACTGATAAGATACTGCAACATATGTTAAAAAGGATAATTTGTATTATTGTAAATATGGTGTGCCTTGAGATTTTGAGTTGTGTGCCTTAGGCTAAAAAGGCTTCTAAGTTCTAGTTTGGTCAAATTTTGTGTTTAATGTTTAAATATGTCTGGGCAGTATGCCCAGTCATATCTTGTAAAACAAACAATACTACACCTGCAGTAAAATGGCCTCATTTGACCTTTGTGAGAGGTAAAACTTGTGTTAATAATAATATAAATATGCTGAATATTGAAAGTATGTGCTTTAGCACCAGACGTTTCAAGTGCTAGGTGTTTCAGCTGGCTTGACGATGTAGCCGTAAGGCACAATATTGACTGACATTACAAGGACCTTGAGGTCAATCATGTCTGCCTTTGCACCCTGTGACATGTCAGGACCATGCGCTAGGTTGTGTGGTGTGGCAGGTATTTGTTTCATTCTCATTTTTTATGCGCAACTTTGGTTACTAAGACACATCGATTCTTCCTTAATTACTAGTGAGCCAAATTGATAATTTAGAAGGATAGATAGATAGATAGATAGATAGATAGATAGATAACTCAAATGCAAGTAGTTTTACCCTATGAACTGCTAATCACAGAATTCAAGCCTGTTTCTGCTTCCATACATTTCTTTTAACGGTGTTTTGAGTGATTTATCTTTTTTTTCTACCATTAAAATCTTTTGGGCCACAATGACAGATTAGGGGGGCCCACAGAATGCCAATTGCCCACCCCTGGGGTAAATGAACTACCATGAATTATGACTAATGATTAGTGTTAGTAATATAGGACTTTATATTTTGGTGGATTACAGGATATCCGCCATTGTTACACATAACTAGTTATGGTTATTGCCACCAGTTTTGAGGGAAATTTGAGTTTTAAATAAAATTGTCAGTTTTCAAAACTCTGATGTGAACACTGACTGCGTCGCCCATAATAGTTGGAATTTCTAACAGTGTTACACTTCTGACACCTGGTGGCAGAGCTCCGTAACTACATTTTCCAACTATGTTAGCTGAAAAACGCCGAACTAATGGGTTGCAGTTGGTAATAGTTTCCCTCACCCGGTAAATAATTTTGTATTTAATAAATGTGTCACAACCATGCATTTGGTGTCCTCATACTCCCTGTACATGAAAGTGCTCCTGTCCCTTTAAGAAGCAGGACACGACGCTCAGCGCCCAATCGCGGCGCGTAAACTGAACGCTGTTGTTGTCAGCAAGTAGCAGCTAAGCTATCATGAGCTAACGTTAGCCGATGAGTTATTAACGGTTATCCCATTCACCGTGACAGAGGGGTGTTACACTGTAACGGTCACCGCGACACTACACCGGCTGTAACACCAGGAAACATGACCTCTGCTCAGGTGAGTGCGTATTGCCTGCTGACTTTATGGAAGTTGTGCCTCTGAACTGAAGTTGTTTTCTCATTTGTAGCTGCACAGCTGCTCCTCAGAGAGAGCTCTCGTTACTCCTAAGATTCGTAACTTCCATCTAGATTATTTTCAACATTAATTCAACAACTCAGGAGAAAAAATGGTGGTCAGTTATTAAAAAATATTGTTTGTATGGTTTCCAAACTTTATTTGTCCAACAAACAGCAAAGGCACAACATTTTCATAAGCATGCAATACAGTCTCTCTGACATGAACAACTGTATCTAATCATTCTGTTTTTATCTACCAACCTGAAAACAATTAATAAACAACGTCATTACTCACGAAATATTTAACATATGACATATTAAGGATTCTCAGCAAAATCAGACTTTTTGTTTCTCTAATTGTTGCACTTGAACGCATCATATTGACAATCAGTGTCTATTTGACTAACAGTCATTTTTCTGAACTGTCCTGCATGGATCATGTTGTAACCTTATGCCATCTTAAGTTAGAGATTAACCTTTAGTCTGACTATTTCAACACAGAATTCAACATGGTATTGATAAACAAGCAGGACTCAGAGTGTCAGAGTTTTTCCAGCTGAGAGCCAAAAGGTATGGCATTTTGGTTGATTTGAATTTAGATACTGATGCGCTTGGATCTTTATAATTATTGAGTATTGGTGAGTTGGACAATTTATTTGGATTCAATTTAGGTTCTGAAAATGCCAAACAGGACCTAGTTCAATGTATTTTCAACCGCTTATCTTGTTCACTGCAAAACTCCAGGTTTATTTAGGTGTTTTTAAGTTGTTGGATTTGTATGTTTGTCGGCATAAAGCATATAAAACACTGATACATTACTTTACAATCTAATCAACAGCTGCTGTGTAGCTGTAATTTTGACTAGGGATGGGGACCGATGAGACTTTATTGATCGAAATGCCATTAATGATTCTGCTTATCGGTCCAGTTCTTAAACCATTTCCTTATCAAATCCTGCTGATTTTCTGTTTGGGCAAAAGTTGCCTTTTAGATTATCAGTGGGAACAATATCAAACATATGACACTCCTGATTCAGTGCTGTGCTACATGGATAAATGCTTCCGCTCTCTGCTGGAGGTTTCAATTACTCAAAGTTGTGCAGTAAATGCATTTTTGTTGGAAATCAAGCCACAATTCTGACTACTTCTGAAACATATCAGCAGAAGGAATTGATAAGGGTATCGATAAGAAAAAACAGTAAAGATATCCATTCCTTGAGGGAGTTACTATTATCAATCTCAACCGAAATTGGTATTCGATCCCCGTCTCTAGTATTGACACATGACTGAATAAGATCGCAAAACACACCAGTGTACCTCGCCACACCATTTGAAAACCACTGCTGTAAACCCCTTACATCAGGTAAAGGTGATAATGGAAGGTTTGTCTGGGTCTATTTTTGCACTTTATCATGTCATACGTTAAAAACAATACTCACAGCTCTTCTTTCGTAGCTGTCCATCCCTTACACTTATATTGTAAACACACCTGTGTCTTCTTAAAACTCTCATAGGTTGGCAGAAACCAGGTGCAGTCTTATATTACAAATGATGTGCATGTTTGTGATGTATTAGGATATAAATAATTTAACAAGCATGGTACTGACTAGGGTTATGTTTTACTGGATCTTTGATGATATTACTATATGCAGAATTTATAGCTTTTTATTGCTGATACGATACTAGTATTTTTTTTTTTTGTCAAGAGCACAAAGCCTAACTTTTACTTAAATTGACCTGTCCCCACTATGGTGACAGGTTTTTTTTTTGTATGTTAGAAACATAAGAAGCCAAAAACAACATTTTATTCTGTCATAAATGATACTTATGTTTTATAAAAGTGGATATTCAGTGATGAGATAAAGCATAATGGTAAATTTGTACATTCTGCCAATATCAGTCATTGTTGAACTGTTATGGGTTGTAGTAGGCCTTCTTTTTCACACTGTAAGAAGCTGATTTTACTTGTGTGTCAATTAAAATACATGAAACTGGCAGGTGAATAAAGACTCTCCGGGTATCAGAAGTGTCTTATCTCAAAAGAAACTTATCAAATATTTTCAAAGAAAAACAAACATTTGCATCTTTGAAGGTAAGAATTAGTGACACCAGATTTTTGCAAGTTGATACAACATCAAAACTTTATGCTGTCATTTTTTCAATATCGATACCAATCATCTCACTGAATGCTTATGTAATGTTCAGGAATTTGTTGTTTTCACTGACCAAAAGCACAAGAGTCCTAATGTTAGTTTAGTTTTAAGTCTTAATTTAAGAAAATAAATTTAAGACATAACCTGCCATCATAGACTTAAGTGACTTTTTTTCAGTGATTGATAATTATTCCATAAATACAAATACATATGAAACAACTGCATAAAACATGTTTCACTGATTTATAAATCCTTTTTTATGCTAAACATTGTCAGTTGTAAGGTATTTTAAAAGTGTGTTTAAAATATTTTGTACAAATTAACATTGCATAAAATTGTTTTCTGTCATTCAACAGAACTGTGTTATGTGTCTGTTTGTAAGGTTACTGGTGCAGCTGAGTATTGTTTGAGCCACCTGGCTAGTCTCCTGTCTCATGACAGTGAAAACAGCCTGCAGTACTTTACAGATAATCGTCCAGAATACTTGTGTGGCCTTAATGTTTTAGGATAGTAATTGATATCAAAAAAGTACTTGTAAAAGTATTGGTACTTGATACTCTAAATTGATTATCCTATCCTTAGTAAGATGAATAGCTAAAATTCATATCTTAAAATCATATAAGTCTGTATGCTTGTGTAAAAGATTTAATCTGGCCTTCAACAATGTTCAGGAAAACAAAATAAAAAGAAATCTGTTGAAATAAAATGAGCCAGTCATTTTATGAATTCCACACTTTATATATTAATGAGTACATTAGGGATGTGCGATTGTGGATTTTTGCTGATATCTGATGGTCCCAAAGTTATTATTACCGATGCTACTTTTTGGCAAGGGTAAGAGGTATTTCCTGTACTAAAATTGACCTGTTCCTGTCACTGTGACAACGTATTTGTGTTAGAAATTGATGTCGACTTAGGAAGAACAGCATTTCATTCTCTCACAGGAGACACTTCAAAGGTTAACATTCAACAGTAATAGGGTGAAGCATTATGCAACAGTCATACATATTGTGGGTCTTACAGCCAATATATGTGATATATACGGCTTATATATGGCTCAGATATCGGCTGTAGATATCAGCAGAAATTTTGGTATCAGCTGATACCAGTATTCCAGTATTTAGCTAATAACTAGACAAACTGCTGGTCATCATGAACGATGCCAGTCACCCTCTGCACACCATCATCAGCAACCAGAGGAGCCTGTTCAGCCCAAGACTGCTCCCTCCCAAGTTCAGGACAAACAGACCAGTTTTAATTTTGTCGACTAATTACACTCAAAAAAAATATAAACACATGAAACCGTGTGAATGAATGAACAGAATGAAAGCATGCTGCAATTGCCGTAACTGACATCCTGGCACTCATAATGCCAATGGCATGCTTCCTCATGTTTTGCATCATCTGTGGCATGTTGACAAGTGACAAAAGTCAACAAAAGTCACTAATAAATAATATTTTTGGGCATGTTAAGGGAAAGGGCATCCTAACTTAACCTTTTGAGTTTGTGCGTTTATATTTTTGCTGAGTATATTTTCGTCAACCTTTTTCCCCTGACGAAAACTACACTATAACATAAAAAAATGAGTGCACGTGGACAAAAACTAAAACTAAATTAACTGATGTTTTGTCAACAGATAAAAACTAGACTAAAATATTTGACAGTGACTAAATCCAATCAGACCTAATTTTTGTCATTTAGAAAGTAGCGACAAGCTAGGGATATATCCAATCACAGCTGGTTGTGTGGAAAGGTTGGATGAGTTAAGAGACATCTAATCACAACTGCCTTAGCTTCATGGTGGCAGGATCCAGGTGTAAAACATGACATCAGAAATTCAAGGAAACAAAAAATGCCTTACATTTTACACTTCATATTTTAGTTGACTAAATTTACAGTAGATTTTGTCGACTAGAATGTGAAATTTCAACTAAAACTAGACTAAAATTAAAACAATTTAGATGACTAAATTATGACAAGAACTAAAAGATGTTTTGGGCAAAAAACTAAACTAAATGCCAAAATTAACACTGAAACAGACTGAGAAACCCCTTTGTCCCTCAGGCAATCCGACTATGCAACTCCTCACTAGGGGGGAGGAGTAACAGGAAGACTGATAACGGGAAGAAGCAGTAGCCATATTTTTATTTATATTTTTGTTTATCTTTTTTCTTCTTTAAATGGTGCTAATGGAATCTTAATTTCCCTGAGGGAGTCTTCAAAGGGATGAATAAAGTTCTATCTAATCTAATCTAATATCTGCTGATGATATTGTGCATCCCTAGATAAATAAAAATGTATGTCAAAAACCTTCCTGTTTAACTTTTAAAGAATAGCTTGTAGGCACATCTTGGTATCACCGGGTAGTTTTTCACAAGTTAACGAACTTCTTTAAGAAAAATACCCAAACGTTATTGATTGTAAAAAGGTGTGGTAAGTATTTTAAAGGCAGGGGCTTCCAGGTGTAACATCAGCTGGAACAATGTGAAAAATTGAAACACTTGATGTGATATAAGTTAAAAATATAAATGATATGAACAAATACGATGTATCCCTCTAAGCGTTTATTGTAGAGCCGCTTATCCATATGAGAGACTGGGGGCTGAAGCTAATCCCACCTGACACTTGGAGTGGTCTCCTTGGGGAAATACAGATCAACGAGATCCAGCTTCATGATGATAAATCTTATTTATTCACATAGATTTAAAAAAAAATATATAAAAGTATAACAAAAGATGTACAAAACTTTAAGACATGTAAGACCACTTTAGTGAATGTTAACTCTCGACGCCATATTTGTCAAAGTGTCTCATGATAATGCCCAGCTCCAGCTCCACGGTCCCCATGGTCTCGGTGTGCAGTCTGTATCTGTCCGCCCCGCTGTAGACCAGGTCCGGGCTCCGCAACTGAGGACCTCCGCCCACAAACATTTGAGACAGCTGCTCCTGCCAGGACCCGAGCGGCCTCCAGGTCACACAGGTTATCCGGTGATGTCCGGGGCTGGACGGGACGTGGCAGTAGCCGTATCCGTACAGCTGACAGCGACCGAAAGAGTCTTGGTGCCACACTTGGAGGTGAATCTTGGGCCAGCCCTGCAGTCCTTTGGTGGCGAAGTGTAGATCAATGGGGTGACTCCAGTACGCCATGTCTCCTATCTGAGGGATATCAACTTGGGTCTGACCCTCCTTCAGCCCGGAGAGAAGACGCCATGCTCCTCCTGTGTGCACTCCCCATTTGCAGAATAGGCTGCTCTGTGGGAAACCGGTGGCTCCAACTATCTGGCCGATAATATGTAGTTCAGCCATTATATGGACGCTCCCTTTAGCAAAATCATGCGGTGAAGATGGTCTTCTCTTCAAGTCCTCGGGGTTGTAACGGCTAGCAGCTACTAGCACCACCGCCTGCGTCTCCCTGGCAACTCGAGTCGTTACAGTACACCCCGAGTCTGACCTTTCAGGCAAGAACTTCCTGTTAGACTGCGTTCAGGTTTTGCTTTGTAAAGAAGGAAGTGAAGCTAAACCCACATAATGTTTTTTTTCTCTTAAACAACATGCCCTCAAATGAGCAAATATCACGTCGTGGGGTAATAGTAGAACAACATAAATCAGGACAAGCTGCCTCACAGGCACTGCGCAGGGAAAATTTTTGTTGGCGGTTGAGAGGCCATTTCAAAAACAAACGTCAAGTACTGTAGATAAATAAGGCATTACGACATTTCCGTTCTTAATCAGACAGCAATGCAAAAGGGAATTCTGAAAAACTTGTGAAAAAACATTACCATTTAGGGCAAAAAACGCAAATTTTAATTATGTGTCGTTCTGTGACGTACTAATCTTAGTACGAGTTAAATGCGATCCAGCGACACTCTGTGGTAGCAGTGCTTCACAACCAAGACACAAGCATTGAAAACACTGGATGCCAAAAGTATTAGTAAAAATGCAACATGTTTTGTAGTGGCCGTGAACATTTACCCATAAATGTTTATGAAAAAATGTGGTATGATTACAGTCTCCTAAAGCTTACTGAATGCAACACTTTCTATGACTCCTGTTTGGTGGATAATGTGGTATATAAAGTTAATGATAGACTCTGCGATCTTATACCAACTTTTCTTCCTTATGCTCTAAACAGGTGGAAAAACGACTCTTAGAGGGAAAGAAACAAAAGTTAAAATGTACATGTTTCAGCATGACCTTCATAGGTCCGCACATCTGGAATGAGCTTGAAGGCACAATGAAAACAGATGCATCTCTGTTCAGCTACAAAAAATACCTGATGGAAAAGCAGTTGCTAATATATATCAGTTCCTCAAATCTGCTGCCGGGATGTCAAAACAAAGTCCAAATAGCATTATTAATGAAATATGAAAACTTCAGTTAACTTTATTGCCATTTTCTGCTTGTGTTGTATTTATATACACCAGGGTAAATTTGGTAATTTAGGACATCTCAGATTTTTTGGTTGAAATAATGTTCTTTGTTTCTGTGTGGAAATTATGTGGATTTTAATCGAAATTCCCTGGCTACTGTTATAGTTACTACACATCAAAACTGGGATGTGTATTACTTTTTAAACTGTAATGAGGCTGATGAATGCCCACCTTTCTGTACTCACTGGTGCTGTACAAATATATCCAACTAATCTGGCATTATTTAATTAGTTATTACTGTAACAGCTTGTGCACATGCAAGAAATGTAAATGTAATCCTGACAACATATGAATATTTTATATATATCTTTTTAATTCTTTCATGTTCATAAACTGCATGCCTACTGCAAAATCTTGCATTTTAATGTTCTGGGTATTAATTACATTTTAACATATATTAATCTTTAAAAGGTCATTTGTAGTTGCAAAGGGAGAGCAGATACTTTGACTTACATTGACAGGGCTTTCCCATCATCAACTGCCTGCCTAATAGCTAACTACTCACTCAGGTACAGCTGGCTACTTTTTCCTATTAACTTCACCCTTAAATGGGTACACGCATAAATATTTTGGAAAATTAATTCACTACTATTTTCTAGCACATACAGACAGAGAACATACAAGTTAATGATTTTTTTAAGCACATTTAATTTTTATTAACGAACTGTATCTCCAAGGATACATTGCCCATTTAAAAATGTCTACATTTGTATCCTTGTGATTAAGGATGCACAATATTGGGTTTTTGCCAATATGCTGATATTTCTGAACTCATGCGGCAGATGACGATATTTTATGGAGCACAAAGTCCTTACTTCATGAAAATTGACTTGTTGCTTTGAATGTGACAGTCTATTTGTGTGAGAAACAGATGTAAAAAAAAGAAGAAAAAAATTTAACACTTGAAAAAATAAAACTCTTTCTTCTTAAATGTACCCATGCAGTGATGATAAGGTGCAGCATCATGGTAGATTTGTGTATTTTGCCGACATTACTGCTGATAAGGGGCCAATACGTATGGCCAGTATACTGTCTTTAAATATCAGCTGGTACTGATATTCAACGTTTTAGGCCAATATCTGCTGAAAGCGATATCATCCTGATAATATTGTACATCCCTACATTTGATATTTATGTGCAGTTACAAATTAATTTGCTCCTTTTTATCCAAAGCTTAAACATACAACTTAATTGCTCAAACATAAAAGCAGTTGTTTTTAATGCAAGACAAAATTATGAAATATAAAAAACTAAAAACATGAAATATACCTGTTAATAATAATTTCATACCTGTTGGAAGCCTATACTAGCATTAAGCTGATATATTGGTCCTATCATGAAATGTTATCAATGAGAAACGTGTTCTGAGGTGTCATTATATTGCAGTTATGACATGTCTCTTTGTCTCTTTCCCCGCACAGTCAGATCCCACGCTAGAGAGACATTTTAAAGGTCACAGGGAGACTGTGACAAGTGTGGACTGCAGCAGTAACATGAAACAAATCGGTAACTGACCCTTGTTTTTAATCTCTCTCTGTGCTTGTGTTTCCATACCATACTCAGTGATTTTATTTACTCTTCTGTGCTCTGTGCTTCTTCCACCACCAGCCACAGGCTCCATGGACTCCTGTGTGATGATCTGGAACATGAAGCCTCAGATGCGAGCATACCGTTTTGATGGACACAAAGACGCTGTCCTGTCCGTTCAGTTTTCTCCCTCAGGTCATCTGGTGGCTTCTGCCTCAAGGGATAAGACTGTTCGTCTTTGGGTTCCCAGCATGTAAGTTTTGAAGTATTTCACTTTTGTTTTGCACTCCATCTCTGTTCTTTTAGTACTATTTTTTCCAACGAGACAGATCTCACAGAAGACAAGGATGATGACTCACAAAAACAACAAAAGTAGACTGTAGTTCCTCCTGCTTCACATATTTCACAACACCCACTGCTTTTTTGATATTTTGTTTTTTAACTTTGTTGTTTTGATGTCTGTCAGGAAGGCTGAGTCGACAGCTTTCAGGGCTCACACTGCCACTGTGCGCAGTGTTAACTTTTCTGGTGATGGGCAGACTATGGTCACTGCGTCTGATGATAAGACCATCAAGGTGTGGACTGTCCACAGGCAGAAGTTCCTGTTCTCCCTCAATCAGCACATCAACTGGGTCCGCTCTGCCAAGTATGATGCACAGACACATGAACAAACATTTGCATGTAGTTTAACTTTCAACAATTGCCTGGTACACTTTTCAACTTTCTCTGCTGTATGTTAAATCTTATGTTCTTACATGAACAGAGATTCTAATCACACATTCAACACATTTCTTGCAGGTTTTCTCCTGATGACCGTTTGATTGTGTCGTCCAGTGATGATAAGACCATAAAGCTGTGGGACAAGAGTAGCAGAGAGTGTATTCATTCTTTTTATGAACATGCTGGGTAAGCAAGTATAACAAAAACAGTACACAGAAAAAATAGCATGAGGTGTTCTGTTGATTTTTGTAAGGAAAAATTAGGGAAGTATGCCTGAATTAAACATTTGTTCCAGAAATGATGTATGGGAGTCTTGAATGGACATACACGTCCATCATTTATTCAATACACTCTTTCCATAATAACAAGTAAATTATGGTTGTTTTCTTGAGATCTTGACTTTTTTTATCTTGTTAACCTTTAATAACAAAGTTAGTTTTACCTTGAAAGTGTATTAATTTGAAATGATCTGCACAAAACCAAATAATACATTTAAGGCCAGGTACACCCATAAAGATCTTTAAAATCTTGACTGATTTTGGAACAGAGAGAGTACCCACACATGAAAACAAATAATGACAGATTAAACTGTTTTGTTCTTGTGTGTGTATGGTGTGCAGAAAGAAGAAAACCAGGGCACCACCACCCGATCGCCAACAATCAGGGCCTCTACACTCTCAGCTCTTAATCTCAAATGGTCAAACATGACTTTAATGAAAACAAACATGGCGAACGATGTCAGGGGGAATTGAGGCTAACTGCTGCTAGCAGTTAGCTTCCTATGTCATCCTTGGGGTCTGTGGCCATCCATCTCCTTTTGTTATCAGTTTGTAATATATAATTTAGTTATGAGGCTAGACCAGTTGAGAACCACTGTTTAAGACATGCAACATTTAATTTGTTTGTCTTTTATTTCCAAAGACAAAAAAGTACTTGGGATATTTCAGCCAATAAAATGTGACACTGAAGACTTTCTCATTTTTTTCAAACTTTCCAAAATTCTCCTGCTAAAGACCCCTAATGAGTCGTGGTTTGATTTAATATTTAACAGAGTAAACAGTACTTCATGTCAAAAATGTCGTCATATCTCTGTATCTATAATATACCCAGATTTGTAAAAGTATCTCTGCCAGAAGTATTGTATAAGTTTAACCTAAGGCCATATTTTAATGACATGTTTTTTTCTCTCAAGCTATGCAAACCACGTAGACTTTCATCCCAGTGGAACATGCATTGCTGCTGCCAGCACTGACCACTCTGTGAAGGTTTGGGACATCAGATCACATAAGATGCTGCAGCACTACCAAGGTAACTACACCACAGATACTATGCAAAGACTAACTTTAGTGATTATGAGCTTTTTCACAATCATTGTTATAACAAACCCACGGTATGGATTTAATCGGAACATATTTGAAGTCTGCTTCTATCAAAAGTACAACTCAATCTGGCAGGGGTGAGTGCTCACCCCCATCTGGGCACCTCCACTTTGGCTCAACTTCTGCCATTCTCTTTCCAAGCTGTCTTTTTGGACATTTCTCCATCTTTCTGTCTTTTTTGCCTCTTTGGGGAATTTTTTTTTGGTGAGTCATGTTGGTTCCAGAATAGTTGTGATTGGGTTTTGGATGCGGTAGAGGCCACAGGTACAGTAGTACCATCTTTGTCATTGTTGTGAACTTGCATGTTTGAAGGCGGATTCTTTATGAGGTTGTGATGCTGTTTTGGTTGCTGTGCTAGCTAAGGGCGATGTAATAGGTTGGGTGACTTATTATTAGCACATAAGGGCATAATTTGGACCAAATATCTTTTCACTTAGTGTTCATTCTTTCTTTAGGGCACAAGTAACAAGTGAGGAGATCTTTAAGAGTCCGTTTCATACACCTAATATGTGAAAAAATACAAAGGATTGTAGTCTGATATTTGGTTGCTCTCGGTGCATTAACCCATTGCCAAAACTAAGGCTTACAACTATTTACTTAAACAAAATGAAGGCATAATGAAGCTTGAAAAACACATGATTAAAGTGGTAATCACAGCTCAAAAATTCTTGCATATTTGATTAACTAAATGGCACTGCCACCTGCCAGCCTGCCAACCAGTCTGAGTCTTCTAATTGCCTCTCCTAAATGGATTTGAGTTGATGTGAAATCTAATAATGGATAATCACATCTGTTTGGGGAGACTGTGTGTAGATAAAAGCCTTTTCCTCTTCTCTCCTATTGTTTCTCACTTTCTATTTGGTTTCACTGAAAATACAACATAATTACTAATCTCAATGGCATAGAAGATCAAACTTTTGGTTAAATTACTTTGGTTTGTCCTTGTTAGATACCCTCAAAATTTAGGTGATCAATGTACATATAAATGGATGGATATTTTGCTCTACCTTTTCTATCTTTTTATGGCTAAATCCTTACTTATATGCATCCCACTTGCTCTCAAAGTTGTTAAATGCTGCTTTTTCGTATTTTTTAATGAATTGTTTTACAATTATTTATACATGTCATACCACTTGCAGCCAGCAGAGGGAACTGTTGCTTGTCACATTTGTGCTCCTGATTTTGTCTTATTAATGAACCCAGTCACCTGATACAAAAACAGTTCTGTCTGATGAGGTTTGTATCACCTGCAAAAAGCTTTTAAACTTGACGTTATGATATGTATTGATGTAAACCTGATGTTTAGATCTTTACCAGTAACGCAGCAACTGAGGCGTTGTGATTTACAGCAGCAGCGCTCCTCAGAGGGATCCAGGCAACTGTGTTTGTGAGCATCTGTCCTGTTGAAGTGTCCTGGAGCAAAGTGCTAAACCTTTTATTGCCCATAGGGTGCTGGTTTACAGCTGAACTGGGCCAGTGCTGTCTATTTTAAAGGATAGATTGTGTTTAATCCCTTATCATTGAAGATGTACTCATTGAATTATTTGTTTTTTCCTTAATCTGATGAATAGAATATTTTTTTTCACAGTTTTAAAGTTGAAGCAGCATTTCCTTATTAAAAAAATACTTAGGTGAGCTAGGCAATACATCTTTGCTTATCTTGTCCTGTACTTGTGGAAGTAGTATTGAGTGACAAAATAACTGATCCTTATTATTCTAAAATAAGTACATAGTAACTCTCATTTAGGTGTTTTCCAGTACATGTTTAGAATGGGCTGTTTCTTCTGTTTGCTGTAAACCATCACACTTAATTGGAATGGGAATTGAAAACCAAGTTCTGTTGAGAATTAATCATAACCAGCCTAAGGAATCAACACCATTTGTCTTATTTTGTAGGTAAGCTTCATACTTACGTAGCTCACTGTGCTGTGTCTCTAATAGTGCTTAATCAAAGCGGCTCTGTATTGGGATATTAAACATATGTAAACAAGCTGTTTGTAGTGTGTGATGACTCCACGCTGTTTTTGTGGCTTGTTTTCTCCCACAATTCATTTAATTACGCAGAGAGTTTGGCACCATGTACAGCCTTGTATAGCATTAGCGTCTGTTCCAAGTTTTTCTGAACAGAGAGAGATCTGAGCTGTGACACTGTGGTGCACACTCAGGCTCATGCCATGTACCTCTCTCAATCCCTCTTAAAAAACCCCACTATCCCTTCAACAATTCCCTTATCAGTTGCTTTCACTGATGTTTGAATGCCTTGCAAATCAAGGGCATCATGCTCTCATAAGAGGCAGTCAGCCAAAATGGTTCCAGACCAGTCAAAGTTGTTATCATGGCAGACAGAGGTGGTCAAAATCTGGACTTAATTTACATGTTATGATGATAACTCTAAAACATCCATCCAATGTCTGTGCCTATGTGACTTTTGGGCAAGAGTGGAAATGCCTGCAATTTGTACAGCATTAGATATCATGAGTGACGTGTCTGATGCTGCTGATGCTTCTAAAGAACTCAGTTGATAGGCAGAATCTAAAATTACATTGATTTTCATAAAACCATATCAATTCCCATCCCTAAACCGGACAGCAATAGACAGTATGTCCTACAGCATTGGTTACAGTCATAAAAAGAAGGTTTTGGGGCTGATGGCTTAGTATTTAGGTCTCACCTGATGTGTAATGGTTGGAAAAATCCAAGTGGGCAGCCCAGGGATAAGTCTAACCTGTGGCTCATTTCCCTTTATTCATATTCCACTCTCTCCCTGATTTCCTACTCTATCCACCATAGTTGAGCACAGACAAAAAAAAAGGCAAAAATTAGATCTCAAAAAGAGAAATGCAGTTTTATTAAATCTCTTTCATCAGTCTATGGTGTGATTGTGTTTATATATTAGAAAACAGCATCATATTCTTCTCTGTTTATTTCCTAACGACTTCTTGAGGGGAGAGGCTTGAGGATCTAGTGCAATGTAGAGTGGGTGGGAGGCAAAAGGGAAACCTTGGCATACTTACCCGCGTCATGCAGACTGGTCTTTGGACATAGAATGTCACCTCCTCAGTGGGCAAGGAGCTGGAGCTAGTGTGGGAGGTGGAGTGCCACCAGCTAGATAGAAACTGTGTCCAAAATCCTTTATAAGTGAACAAGACATTTCGTAGTGGTGTCCAAAATCTGAGTGTGCATAAAAATGAGAAAAAAACATTATTTGTCTTAAAAACAACCATAACTTTTTATTGAATTAATATGTCAATTTTCAGTTAAAACACATTAAGTGAACTTTACTGTTATTTATCATTTCCCTGCCATTACTGCTTCATCTATTGCAACGGCAGTGACGTCATTGCCAGCAGCTGGAGTAGGGTCCAGAAAATATTTTTTAAGTTTGCCAGTGAGTGCACTATATAGTCCACTACATTCATCTAATTGCACAGGGAATAGAGAGTAGGGACTGGTTGTGTGATTGGGCTTTCGCATTAGCTGTGGTACCAAACCCGTGAGAGGGGCAGGACACTCCATCACTCCAGAGTGCCCCAGGGTGAGAGCTGCTGGATGGGTGTGAAGATACTCACAAACCCTTGGCTCAGCACTGCAGTTTTGGAGTTTACCTTGAGAACGAGTGGTTATTTGAAGCTTCAGATCAGAAAGGGGAAGGCTCTGATTGATGTTAGCGCATATGCACTAAACTGCAGTTTGAAGTCAAGGAGGTGGGGTTGCGGAGAGGGTTATTCCTGGGGACACCAGTCCCTTTGTGGGTCATCAGTGGTCAGATTGGCAATGATGGAGACACCTGGAGGAGGAGGAGGTCAAGGATTGACTTTGTTGCTGAGGAAGTTGATCTGGAGGAGAACAGCACATCTGATCTGATCCAGATCAAAATTTAAAACATGGTCGAAGATGCAGGCCAAACAGGACCAACTGTCTTTGACTGACAATGTTTTACTCAGATGTATATATCTTGAACTGCATATTTATTTTTGGGCTAGCTTAGAAACCACTGTAAAAGTACTGACCAATGCATTCATCGACTGACCATTGACCAGTGGGGCTGATGCACAGGTTTTGGCATGCATGGCAGCTGTTGCTTGGTGGGAGAGGCCTTTGATAATAGACATGTCAAGTTTTAAAGGACAATTAAATACGTCCCACAAGATAATTTCACATGTCTGGGCTAAAGTATCATCATGTTCAAGAACTCTGACATGGTAATTTTGTCACATCCCACTTAAATGTGTTCCAGTTATGAGCTGGCAAAGTAGGGGTACCTGAAGATTATCCAACTTGCCAGTTTGAAATTCTGACCAAAGGGGACATATCTAATTTTCAACTCAGAGAATCTGACTTCTGAGACCAACTGGTGCCCCAAAGATAGAGGATTGACTTTGTTGCTGTATCATCTGATTTGTGGCCCCATGTCTTGAACATTGAATAAAATGAATGAGTGAAGAAAGGTGCAGAGTATTTGGCTGATCCCCACCTGGCAGGAATTGAGTCAGATGGCAGGAGATACATTAACAGTTATCTGCATGATGTTAAGATGTGTAAATTGTTGTTTGTAAAAGAACAAAACATCTATATAACTTAATTAATCAAAAATGTATTGAGATATAATCATATTGTACACAAACTTTTGACTTGAAGTTCAAAATTTTGGTTTTGTTATTATAACTCTTGTCACAATAATTTTGTCTCCTTGTGTTTTTAGTCCACAATGGTGCCATAAACAGCTTGTCCTTCCACCCAGCTGGTAATTTCCTCATCACTGCATCCAGCGATTCCACTGTGAAGATTCTGGACCTTGTAGAGGGCAAGCTACTGTACACCCTGCACGGACACCAGGTAGACAGACGCAAACATACAAATGGATACACATTAGATAACCAACAGGCCCAACACTGCTCTGTACCAAGTCATGATCATGATGGGTCGTGTCTGTGTTTTTCCTTTCCGTATTACCATCCCTGAGTGTTTGTTGTGGACAGTTATGTGTGAGCGTGTTTGACATCTCCTTTGTGCTCGGTTGATTGTCTGAAGTGTGTAAATGTGTGTGTCTGTGTACACGTACGTGTGTGCGAATGATGCCTTTTTTTGTACTTGGTGTATTTTAGTACTTGCCAGGCGAGCATGCAGCCCACTCATAATGACTCATCTCAGGGTTGTTGGAAGGAAACAGAACATAGTTTCTGCCTCCGTTTCTCTGGATCCTCTCCTCCTCTTCTTCTCTTCCTCCTCCTTTCTGTTTCCGTCCCGTCCTTTTTTTCCCCCTACAACGTAAACCCTCCTCTTCCTTGCTGCGTTTCAAAGAATGTTTTAGCATCACCACCTTAATTATCGCCCTCATTTTTCTCATCATTTTCTCCCACTGCCTCCCTTTTTCCATCCCTTCATGTACTCATATTTTGGCCGGCTGGGCGAGCTGGCGGGACCTCTTTCTGACTGTATCTGTTTGTTTGAACAGCTGATGGACTGGCTCTCTGGCTAGTTGTGGAAATCAGTGGCTTGCCAGTACCACATGTGGTCCGTCTGTTTATCTATTCCTCTGTACACGTAGCCTGTCTTTTATTTTCCTTTTTCTCCCCTCTCCATTACCTGTGCTTCTTTGTAACTTCTTGCCAAGACCATTCTCTTTGTCAAGATAAAAAAGGCACGTTTTCCCTTGTCTCTCTTCACACCTCCAAATTTGTCATCTCCTGCTCTCTGTCTCCATTTCTGTTATTGTTCTTTTTGGCTCAGCGGTGACTCCACCAATCTGTCGCTGCTGAGAGCGCTCAGGGTGTTAATTGTCTCTCCAGTTGCACTGTTAGTTATGGGAGAGACCCCCATCTGTTCCTTGAGGGTGTGTAGGTGTTTGTGTGTTTACGTCTGCTTGTCTGTGTTCATGTACAGTATGTGAAAACACGAGGGTCTCTGAGGGAGTGTTTTTTCTTCTGTTGGATCTGACAAATGCGTTGTTTATCTCACCTCCAGGGAACCATACCTGGCTGGGTTGAATCAGTCTAATTTAGGTTAATTTGTCTCTCTGCTCCCATTTCTGACAGCTGATTTGTCACAGTGTGATTCAGAACTCATTATAAAGAAACTTTCCAGCATAGCACACGAGTAATAGCTATAAAGACCCCACAGAAGTTTCAAAGTAAAAATATAAATAAGGAGGAATGTTAAAAAAATATATTTAACCTTTACTGAGCCAGATAAGTCCAATTGGAATCAGGAATCTCTTATCCTCGGTAGACCTGGCAATGGATGGCAGCAGATCTGTAGTGTTCAGATCTAGACAAAAGCACACAGTACTCATTAAACAATAGGATCAGTAACTGGAAGTGCTCCAAGAGCGCATACCCGCGTTAAGGCATTTTCAACATTGTCAAGCAGGTTATTGTCAAAAATGTGGAAAACTCCCCTATCTTTTACCGTTAACAAATCCTTAAAACAATTCTGGATCCACATCTGGATCCAGATCATCAGGAAAGGTTTCAAGGTTTGGGTCTTAAATTTTTTTTTAAAGGTCTTCTATTGGATTCTTGAAAGTATGTAGGAACCCTGAGAGTGGACATGGCATGTGGCTCATATCCACTCAAAGGCAGACACAATTTTACAGCTTTACTGTCTCCCACTGAGTCTGCATGCATCTTCTCTCTTCAGTATACAAACAAACAAATGGGTGTTCAACTCATGTCTCCATTCTGTCTCTGTGATGTCCACGGCTGAGGCAAATATGTCACAGGGACGTAAATATTATGGCTCAAACAACAGCGTGAGGAGTCTCATGTTTGCTGAGTAATAAGGTGAAACGGTTGTTTTTTTTAAAAGCATGCCTTCATAATTTGTCCGTGTGTCTACTCTTGACCTTCCTTCCTGAAGCTGATAAACATTTTAATTACTAATTTATTGCCATACGAGAAACCATAATTACAGTTTTATTGTAATGTCATGTAACATGTTTTGGAAAACTCTTGGTAGTGTGTTTAAATGAATAAGAGCGTATAAATTAAAGCCAGAACAATCATGTAATCATATTAAATAAGTTATAACTCCATGCAGAGAACCATGTGGGGTCTGTCTCCTTCCTGTAACCTCAGTTCATTTATCAGTGCATAAAATGTGCCAGTTAGGTTCATTGCCCTGTCAGACTCTCTGTGTGTGTGTGTGTGTGTGTGTGTGTGTGTGTGTGTGTGCGTGTGTGCGTGTGTCTGGCCATGGCAAGTGCCAGCCTGGCAGCAGGCATTAGTCAGAGCCGAGACAGAACACGCTGTCTGTCAGGCCGTCGCGTTACCATAGTGACACTGTCTGCTTCTCTCAGGTGCTTCTGGGAAACCATTCCTCACCCAAACCAGCCTGTCTGGGTGCCAGCCGCAGGACACAGCAGCTCCTTTTTTCCTCCAACAGCAGCCTCCCCGCATGTTTCTTTTTCCCTTTTCTTCTGTTTGTTCTCTCCTTCATCTTCTCTTTGAACACAGTCAGAGGGCTCAGGCTCTAATCGCTGACCCCCTTCTGCATTGAAAGGTGGAAAAAAAAGCAAAACACAGAGAGAGAGGGGTTATTTCTAGATATTTTTGAAGCTTGGAGCCTGTCTTTACAAATACCCGCACGCAGCATACCAAAGCCCTGACTTCCTCAGGTGAATGTTTTTGGCTCTGACCACGTGTGACCTCACCCCACCTGCAGCTCTGTTTTCTGGTATTGATTGCTCTGCTGCAGCCTCACACGCCCACCCCCGTCCTCCACAAACATGAGAAGAAGCCTCTGTTCAGAGTTAAGTTTGGTTTCCTTTCACAGTTACCTTAAATGTATGTGTTACAGACAAGAAAAACACTCCTCTTCAACTTTTGTCTTTTAACTGATTGCAATAGATATTACTCTTGGAGGAGAATGTCTGTATATTTTTGTGCTCCATGCTTTGATCAATTTTGTAATATGTTCCCTCATTTCTACTTTCACAGAGGCCCTAAGCAGATAAACATCCATACATTTTAAAATACTCCATATTCTAATGAAGATGAGTTACTTATGCCAGTTTTCTTGAGACCTTGACTTTGAATTATTCTAGAGTGGTGCAGGGATGACATTAGGATCAAGCCTTTTCCCTCAACAAAAAGCCTGTGTTTTTTTTGACTGAGTTTCGGAATTATTTTTGATCATTTGTTATATGGTGGAGTAAAAGTTAATGAAACTTAATTTCTTTGTTCATCAAGGTTAACTCCACATATTAACACTGCTTTTATACGTTTTGAAGCTCAAGTGTTATCGGCAAAAGTTAAAAGCAAATGTCAGGGCATCATGGAAATTCAACATGGCCGACAGACTGCAGCATTGTCTATATGAAGCTTCCAACTTTTACGTCATGCTCTTACCTCTCTAACAAGGGGCTTCTTATTTTAGTGTGACCCCAGGTTGGGAACCAAGGCCATCAGTGCCTAAGTCTTGACTGATGTCATTATCTTGGGCTAATAACCCTTGTTTTCCTGTGGTTATTTGTTTATATCTTGTGATCTACTGGAAATAGCTTAATACCATAGGGAAAGCAGCTGTATTTCTCAAAATGAATTAAAGTTTTGAAAAGACCACCAAAATTTAGTAGAGGGTGGGCAGAGACAAAGGGCCTCACATGAGAATTCATGATTGGTATAAATTTATGGATGTCTAGACCATAAATTTGTCCTCATAATACAAATGTGAACAAGCATTTTTTTTCTCCACATATGTCCAAGATGAGCAGATAATTTTCAGAGCTGAGTAGCAGGACCTCAGTTATGTTTGTGCTTCTTTCTGGATTTGTTTGCTGCTTTTGTGCACACTTCAGAGCACCCATTACTTTGCTTCAACCTGAACAAACAATTAGCAGCTAAGAGGTCCAAGATGCTTCACTCTGTTAGAAAAATAAAGGGCAACTAAAGCTAACAAAAACCTGTATATTCTGTCTCTCTCTGCACTCTTAAGGGCCCAGTGATGTGTGTGGCCTTCTCCAGAACAGGGGAGCACTTTGTATCTGGTGGCTCAGATGAACAGGTAAAAACTTCATCTCCAAATAAACACAGATTTATTTTATGACTTTATTTGTCTGAGTCTAATGGAAATTCAGTTCAGATTTCTTTTGAGTATGTTACACAATAAAGATTTGTTTATGTTGCTTTTTTGTTTATTGAATCTTTTTTTGAGCATGTGTTGTTTTGGAATAAGTAATAAATAATGATATCTCTTTAGGTGATGGTGTGGAAGAGTAACTTTGACAGTGCTGAATGCAGTGAAGGCATCAGACTCCAGAGTAAAAGCACGAACAGCATTAAGACCCCAGCAGCTGACTCCACATCTCACCCCAACTATAACTCACAGCCGTCTGTGCTCCACAGCCAGGTAAGTTTAGAAAACCGGTGAAAATAACAGTAAAATAATAACAAATCTTCTCTGAGGTACCATTTAGGCACCGATAGCATGTAATTTATTAAATTAGTAATCTATTTACTGTTTAGCACTGTTAAACTCTGGCATAGTTCTTCTTTGCTGCTCTTAAAACAGTAGCGCTGGGCTTGAATTTGCTGTATTTATTCATGTTTTACAAAGGGTTTAACCTGAGCCAGGCCTTACCACAATGATAATCACATCACAGTCATGCAGGCACAGTATGATATTTTTTTTTATAACATACTGGTGTCGGATCGGTACTCGGTATCGGCAGATACCCGCAAGTATCGGTATCGGTATCGAGAGGGAAAAAAATGGTATCGGAACATCTCTAATTAAAAAGCACCTTAACTTGGCTTTTATTCAGTGTCAAGCTCACTAAATGAATTCTAAGCTTCTATTATAAACGGTGTTTTATTATTATGGCAGTATTATTCTTTTTAATTGGGCTTCTAATTAGCTAACATCCTTTTTAGAATTTTCATAGCAACTAAATAATAGACATTAACTCAACATTGTGTCTTTTTTTTAGAAGTTATTTAATAATTAGAAATTATCATGGTCATCTCATTTGAGAGCAAAGTTTTGTTCCAATGTGGCCCTCAGAAAAGGAGTATAAATTTTATGTTGCCATTGTGGTAACAGAAGTTGTCCATTCCTGGTGTAGCTGGTGTTGCAAACACCTGTTTTTCTGGTTTGGTTATTCAAAATGAAATCACTTGAGGCATAATTTTTAACAATTTCTTATTCTTAAGCATGATTGCAAATTTGGGCCTTCATGGTAAAAAGTCCTGTTTGTTAGAAGATACTTGTTCATCAACGACAGGGCTTTATTGATTATAGCTACAGGAGATCGTTCACAGCTGTGTCTTCAGATGCTCTTTGATCGACCTCAGCCTTCTTCTTTGGATCATTCTGGACTTGCAGCAAGCGAGTCATAGACAAAAGCACACCTCTTAGCTTATGCTTTTGAAATGGAGCTTTAAAGGTTGAAAGAGTTTACACTTTTATCACATCGCTGTATAAAAAATAGAAATCATTGCCAACACAAAAAGCACTCCACAAAGGGTGTGTGAGCACCAGTTGGTCAGTGCACATGTGTACGTATTTGTCCAAGTATATGACACAAATCACTCTGTTACGCTACAAATGTTCACCCATCATTGTGGTGGTTAGGTTGACTTTTCCTCCTTTTATAAATTAGTTTCTCAGTGTTACCAAATGCTATTTTAAGGGTCAGTATAGTATTTAATTTTTTTCAGATTGTTATTTCTAATACTGATGTATTGTGTCATGAACACATCAGATGATTCTTATCAAAAAGGATCCCTGATGGAAAATTAGTTATAGATGTTTCATTTGTCCATGTGACTCCATTATACAGTTTAGTTTGCATATAAAGAAACAATCCTTGGATGTATTGTCTTGGTTTATTTTTTCACCTTTTAATGTATTTTTAACTTTAAAAAATACTGTGTTTACCAACAGAAAAGGGCTGTGATTATTCCTCATTGACATGCTTCTTATCCTCTCAGCCATTATAGTTTACCATAATTGTGGAAAGAATATTTCAACACTAAATTGTTACTATGAGTTTTGTATATCAAGCCCACAGATCACCTCAATTCCAGTAATATTTTTACCATGGCTGCAAACAAAGGCTTTGTACATTATTTATTTCCACAACAATAAATAAGGGTCAGAGGCATTTTGCACAGTTTTAAACCACATTCACACAATGACTTTTTGGCCACATTTTGCTGACATATAGAAAAACAAAAAGCCACATCGAGCCAAGTCAGGCCACGCAGAACTAAGTTAACGTCAAATGGCAATGTTGATGTCCGTCTGGTGGGTCAACAAATTTTATGCATGCTTAAAAATTTCCAACATTTGATCCAACACACTTGTAAATGCCAGCAAGAATTGACCTCTGCTTACCTTTACTACTCTCCATTAAAGCTGCGATCATCTCTGTTGGGAAATACGGGGGCCTGCCTGCCTGTACTTCAACATTATCAGCTCTGTTGGGTTCAGCTGCTTCCTCCTCATGTCTGGACTCCTGTTGTACGACTTGAGACAGTTGTCTTTCATCCTCTAGGCATAATATCTGAATACTGAGACCAGCTGCAGCTGTATGTGGTGATATGGCATATACGTCTGCTTTATATTGCATTGATTGAGTGACATCACAATATGTTTTAACAACGTTCAGCAGTGCCGAGCTATGGTGAGCCAAAGTTCCTCTAAATTGAGCTGGCTACCCATGCATTACATCTACGTTGTTGAACGTTAAAAGTCTGTCCACAGTTGGTCAGTAGGCTGTCAGGAAACGCCATGCTCCACCAACACGTTTCTTTTTGCGTGAGATACATCAACCTGTGTGAACACGGCAAAATTGACCCTGGAAACGTACTTTCACAGAAATTTTGATGCTCAGTGTTGGCCAACATCAGTTAATATACACTGCCTGGCCAAAAAAAAAGTCGCCAACACAAAAAAAGGTCACACACTCTAATATTTTGTTATACACTATGCACAACACTTGTTTGTTTGTTGTCATCAACTCCCCCACCCCTGGCCTGTTAACGGATTTGGATAGCATTTTAAGGAAATGTTGGCCATGGCATAAGGAATAAGTGACTAGGTTCTGATGGTGATCCTAACTCATTTTTCAAATGAGAAACTATTTTTTCGTACTGTGTTGCTGATTGATTAGTGATTACATGATACATCGATGGGGAAAAAATGGGGTAGGACAAGATAAGCCTAGCTTCTTCCTACTCCATTTCGAACATCGAACAGCATTAATACTTTAAGAATTTCTGTAAATAATGTTTTCATTTTTTGTTGTTTTTGTTTGTTTGTTTTTTTAACTTTAATATTTTTTTATTCCTATTTTCGAAATAAAGATTATCCAATCCAATCCAAAAATCCCCTCATAAGGATATGCACAAATTAACATGCATGTGTGCCAACTGGGGAGAAATATGAACACCACATGCCCCTCAGTAATTCAAGCTGCCAGTGTGGCTGACTTCTTTCCTGCCTCCATTTCCTTCCTTTGAAGTGTGCAGTGTGGCCCAGAGCTACATCCATATCTCATATGAAGGCGAGGAATACCTGCTTATCCCTCAAATACACTATGATACGCAGGAAGATTTTTTTCTATATTTCTGATCACATGAAGAGGATGAAATATTCATGTGTGCTCAGCTATGACTTCATCCTTGTATACGGCAATGCAATATTTCACCACTCTACAGGTGATTGTCTTGTTTGATTATTAATTACAAATAAAGAAAATAATGCTTTATAGTTGCCATTGTAAAGTTGTTGTGCTCAGTCTTCTCTCTACACGTGACTCTGTGTCTCCTGATTGAAACTGTTTTTATTATTGTTGACCACAAAGTGGATTAAGGTTATTATGACTCAATAAATGCCAGGGCCAGTTAATCGTTAAGACATCATGACAAAAATCAGGCACTCCAGACTTAAAAGGCCATTTTGTGGCTGCATCTTCCCCATTTTTTATGACAGTAATTCAATAGAACACCAGCCTCTGTTTTTGAGCAGTCTTAAGAGAGTGCACCACACCCTCTCTAAATGCTGTGTAAATCTTTCAAAGAAAGAAAGACTTTTATAAAAGACAAAGGTAGGTAGTTTTTTCAAGTCTTACTTATTACAGTTAAGAAACAATTTATCTGGCCTGGTGCTGCTGTCTTATTAGCGGCTCATGTCAGTCTCATACAGTTTTTACCAAGAGGAGATATGAGTGTCAATACCTACATCTGATAAAGACTGGCTTTAACAGAGTTTTTGTGAAGCTGCAGATTTTAATTTAAACAGCACAAAAGCTCTGTGGATGACCTTTTGGGATGTAATAATTTTAATGTACCCTAGTGCAGAGGTCCTCAATCACAGGGTCGCGGACCAGAACCAGGCCGCAGATCATTTTGTACCAGGCAATAGAAGACCAAAAACTATTAACTTCATCACTGTTTTTGGAGTAACATTGACTGAAGGAGGGTTTATTTTGAAAAGATGACCAGATCCTCACATATCTGTCTGTGCAGCTTAACTGGACAAACTTCACACACATACTTCTCTGTCCCTGCTGTGATGAAGTCTTACTTCAGATAAACTCGTGGCTAGGTCTTGTGCTGATACACTCATCCCTCTGTGGTTGTAGTTGTAAATATATCTAACTCTGCACATTTTGTTTAACTGAAAGACAGTTGAGGCACACAACTTCGCTCAACTTCCATTTGTGGAAGGATCCAGAGTAAGAATATCATCAATAAAAACATCAGATTATGTCAGACTGATAATTTGAGTGAATTGCAAGTGTCTTCCTGACTTCTGCCTGTGTATATGTTATTTAAAACCCAGGTGCAAAGCTGGTGCGTTCCTAACTTGAGAAAGCAGAAATTGACTGGCTTTATACCTCCTTAAACCTGGTCTTAAATCTAAAGTCTAAATGGTGCAGAGTGTTTCTGCTATTTTCAGGATATATTAGAGAGATTGACACGCATCCAATAGATCCTAATGCACACATTACTGAGTTTGTTTCACTCAAATGAGATGCAGCTCGTCTCTACCAATAGATATCAGAACATTTGTTTAAAAATTCAGTTTAAAGGTCATAATAGGATGGAAAGCTGAGAGACAGTGTGACTTTTTTTCTAGCACTCCTCAGTGTGCGTCATACTCAATAAACAAGAAAAGACACAGGCAGAAAGATTTTCTTGAAGCACAGAGCTAACTTTCTGATATTGTTATACATGCTAATGAATCTCATTAACTGTTACAAAATAATAACAATACGAGCTGTGCGATGTGTTTTGTACACACAATTGAAAACAGAGCCAAGGATTCCTGCAGGTTAAAGAGAAGAGT
The DNA here is from genome assembly GCA_037902135.1 of Cetoscarus ocellatus. Lineage (NCBI taxonomy): Eukaryota > Metazoa > Chordata > Actinopteri > Labriformes > Labridae > Cetoscarus > Cetoscarus ocellatus. The sequence continues at coordinate 1,568,295 of JBAMNC010000554.1, forward strand.
GAATGCTTTAGGCCCACAGATATTTGCTGTACAGCAAACAGGTCTATCATTAGTTTTTAAATGTCTGATCCTGTTGGTTTTAATTGGAGATTTAAATAAATAATGAAAATTCTTTATGCAGAATTTTCTGACTGGTGTTTTGGATAATTTCTGAGGCCCTGGTTTGATGAAAAAAAGCACTTGAACCTGAGCATTTACAAGTTTCATGCAGCGCTCTGTGTGTGTTCTTTGAGCAAAGTGGCACAACAAAAGGAAAGGAATTTAGTAATCCAACTGAATTTCTGACCAAACAACTGAACCCGCTGTGTAAGTTGCAAAACGCCAGCCACTCAGCGCATACACTGCTTTAAAATGAATGAGAGCAGACACTCTGATTAGTTTGATCTATGTAATGTCTAAAACACACTCATGTATAATCAAGACACATAATCCATCCCTTTTGCATCCTGCACCTGGCTATGTGCTGAGAACATGCATCCTCAAAGTTGCAAAATATAGATGGACACGCCCCAAACCGCTGTGCGCCATGGGCTTCAGACAGCACGCTCTCTCTTGTGCATGTCTCTTTATTTGGTGTTAAGAAGCAACTCTCATGGCTCCATCTGATCCTGCATTATAGTGTGTTACACTATGCACAACACTTGTTTGTTTGTTGTCATCAACTCCCCCACCCCTGGCCTGTTAACGGATTTGGATAGCATTTTAAGGAAATGTTGGCCATGGCATAAGGAATAAGTGACTAGGTTCTGATGGTGATCCTAACTCAGATGCAGACCCAGGAACTTTTTAAATGATTTCTTAACAGTGCAAGATAGGACAGTTTTCACATTTTGACAATAACTCGTTGGACAGTGTGGGAACTGCCTTGGCAGTGGTTTGTGCTCTTGAAGCACTTCTAATTGGTGGAAAAAACATCATACTGTGTGATTGTGATTTGGTCAATTTAATTATTTTTACAGTATTTTATTTTTCTGTTTTAACCATCGTGCAAGTCTTTGGATCATATATATCTACAAAAGAAAAAAAGGCCTACACAGCTTTGATGCGCTGAAGTGACATTTTAAGAATTTACCAAAACACCATGACATCCAGATGACAGTTTTACTAAACTACAAAGGCCTTAAAATCCACCTGTTGATGAGCTGGAACCAACACGTTTTTAAAATGTGCTTAACAATTACAAAATGATTACTTCATTGATGAAACTGTGTGTGAGAGAGACAGATCAGACCATTTGATGTGAAGAGATAAATGATTAGAGATAAACAGAAAGTGAGAAAGTATTAAAACCATTAGAGGGGATTAATTATTTAGAGACCATGTCAGATTTCAGACCCACACACACACACACACACACACACACACACACACACACAGAGGACAGGGCGTCACAGCCTGGCTCAGCCTCAGGGAAAGGTTTGGGTTTCAACCTCTTTGACGTCTACAGTGTTACTTACATCAACAAGGGCACAGCCAAGGTCCTCTCTTGCACACAAGCATACACACAGTCTTGCTTTTCGTTATTGATTACCCTCCTGGAGGTTGAGATCCACCCACTGTGATCCTGCCTTTTCCTTATACTATTGAAAGTCAAGATGTAGTGTCAGTGTCTTTTCTTTTTGGCAGTGTCTTTTCCCAAATATCAAATTGATTGGTTTTCAAGCATACACGCTAATATCTAAAGATACCTGTGGTCCAGCCACAACACAGATTTAGGGAATTTCAATTCAATCATAGTCCTATTTACATCTCCCAAGAGCATATTGGTGGGCCCCGTGTAACAGCCGCACAGGACTGAGCACTTGTCAAGGTGCCACTGGACTGCCGAGTGGGCCGGCTGCTATGCACATAATCTATACATAGTAGAGCCCAAAGTGCCTCCACATGGCACTCTTTCACACATGTTTCAGTGTTGTTTTTCCCGCTCGGAGAGGCTTTCCCTGTCCTTTTTTTTCCTCAACTTTTTCTTCTGCTTCTGTTGGTTTCTGGTAGACTAGGTGCAGCCAAGGCGTATAGCTGCCCTTCACAGTTCATAGGTTTTTGAGGTGTGCTTCCTGTTGTAAAGAGAGCATTCGGCGGTCAGGTCCCATTGTGAGCATCCTCTGTTGGATCAGGTGGGGATCAGGCGCCTTAATGTACTGCAGAGCTGTGTATTTTCTATATGGATATACACTAATCAGGCATGACATTACGACCACCTGCCACCCTGGATGTTCTGCTGCTATAGAGCCCATATGCAACAAACGGTGATGCTCTGTGCATTCTGATAACTTTCCATCAGAAACAGCATGAACTTCTTTAGCAATTTGAGCAACAGTAGTTTGTCTGTTGGATTGAACCACACGGGCCAGCCTTTGTTCCCTACGTGCATCAGTGAGCCTTGGTCGCCCATGACTCGGTTGCCGGTTCACCACTGTTCTCTCCTTGGACCACTTTAGATAGATACTGACCTGCGGTTTTAGGGATGCCCCAACCCAGTTGTCTAGCCATCACAATTTGGCTCATATCAAACTTGCTTAAGTCCTTACACTTGCTCATTTTTCCTGCTTCTAACATCAACTTTGAGGACAAAATGTGCACTTGCTGCTTGATATATCCCTTCCTACTAACAGGTGCCATGATGAAGAGATAATCAGCGTTATTTTCTTTACCTGTCAGTGTTCATAATGTTATGACTGATTCAAATTTGAAAAATATCTAGTGAGTAAAATATGGCAGGAGTGTTGTATTAAACCAGTGCTATAAAGAAAAATGTATATACATTTCATTAAACCTAAACTTATGTAGAGAAAGGAATGTATTTTGAAGCATATCCTCAAGCAGAGTCATAAATGCAGAGGTGATTATAACTTCTCCTCCAATGTTCAGAATGATTTAACTTAACCTTTTAATATCAATTAAACACTGTCTTCTTTGTGCCATCCATCGACCCCCTCAGACACTTTTTTTCCCTGGCTCTGTCTGGGTCTGTCTCACCTGCTGCTGTGATACATGATTGTAAATGGATTTTAATGGCTCTTCCCCTCGACAGGCATTATTACAGACGTGCCTTACAGGGTGATTAGAAAATGGGCAGTTGGACCGCGTGGAGGGACATGATTAGTGTGACACTACAAAACACATTCTCTTCTTCTGAGAACTGCTTTTCTTGTAAAAACCCATTTTACTGGAAATAATGATTTTTCCAATACAGCTCTGTATTTCACATCTGCTTTATGATCAATTCAGGTGCCAGACAGATCAGATCTGGAGTTTGTCTTTGCTCTGTTTTAACACAAAAATTAAAAAGGACAAGTTTCAGTCTGGGCACATGTTTTTCGGCTTGATTTTTGTTTTGTTGTGGTTTTTGGAAATTATAGACAACTTGTCATTTGTTGCCTGGTCAGTTAATCTGTGTGGTGGAAATATGGAGGTTAAGGATGTTAGTCTTTCATGATTGTCAGAAATTCTGGATTATCCAATATGACGTAAACCTACAATGCTGAAATTATCACTAGCAATGCTTACCTCAGATAGTGTTCGTCAATCACAGGATATTGTCATACCACTTAGGTCCATTTACTGTCCATTACTGAATTTTTTTCTGTCCAGATAAGAACAGCATCTAAGATCATGAATCAAAATGATGATCTGCTTTTTCTGTTTACCCCGTTCATTGTCTTTATACCCTGCAGGTGTTCAGAGTGAGTGTATTTCCTCTGATATGTTCCCCTATTGAAGCTGTCTAAATGATTTTGTGCTGTACAAGTCAAGAACTCTGCATCCTCTGAATTCAATCATAGATCCTTCCTGCTGGCTTCATTGTTTTTATCCACTTTTTGAGTCTTTTTTTTTTAAAGCTAGTGTCGCTAACTACAGAACTACCTTATTTTTGTAGGTTTATTGAAGCAGGAAGTTAAGTTGCCTATGCTATAGTCAGTACAAACTGCAAAATTAAAGCATAACAAAATCAAATTTCATAATAAAATTGTTATCTTAATATTTAACCTTAATGGTTTACTCACAGAGAGAAACCAACTAAAGGTGAACTGAAAAGTGTAAATTCTGCCACATTAATAGAGGATCATTGGACATCCCTGTCATTTTGGACAGGCACTTTTGCACACTTTTGAATTAATAGCAGGCTCAAATTGTGCTTTTAAGAGAAAAAGGACTCTGAAATTGTCTCCTACCAAAAGTGCCACAGTGAGGCTCCATTATATTTACACCTTGGGACAGTCACGGGACATTTACTGTAATTCCGTGAGGCTGTAACATTTGTACCGATTCACGCTGCAATATGGCGAGGATGTGTGCAACATGCCACAAGCCCGCACACATACACACAAAGGCAGACATACTCACTTGCAGCATTCCTGTCTCCCGCTGAGTCCTCATGCCTCCCTCTCTCCAATATGACGCCTCTCTTCCTCCCTCTGAAAATGGGACAAATGGGGGATCACTCGTTCTCCCCATTCCGTCTCCATGACGTTGACAGTGGAGGCAAAATGTCACAAGGGCATAAAGTTTGAGATTAATCACGATTACAAAAACTTAATTTCTTATTACCCCAGTCTTGAGAAACCATTTGTTATATTTTGGTACTGTGCAAATAGAGGTTAATAGATTAATTACCTTCACTCATCGCAGGCATACTTTCTTGCTATTACACAGAAGGAGGAAGCCCATTTTGCAGGTTGTGATACAGAATGTTGGAACTGGTGTGGATTTCAGGAATTCAACAGGTGGTAAATTTTTCTGGGATCAACCAAGATGGTGTTTGATGAATGATTTAAAGGACTACCTAGCATGGGACTTCCTCTATAGTCTAACAAATTATTCTAAGTAAATATAAATATTCAGTAAAGCAACACTCCATGGTTGACCTTATATGCTATATGCCTGAAGAAAGTCACTCCTAGGAGTTTATTTCCTGACTGTCCATAGTACGGGAGATTAATAATGTATGTATGTTTATATTATAATGATAAAAGTCACCTTTTGTTTGTGTTTTTTGATGGCTGTGTTTGTTAACTCTGACCCAAGTAGATAGAATGTGTACAGCCTCTACAGATTTTGTGGACGTGGCCAGTCAAGGACCCTGTGATGGTTTCTTATCTCTGTAAACCTCATTAATTTTTTGTTCTTTTTTTCTCTCTCTTATGTCTCTCCTGGCTGTGTTTTTAATTACTTTTTTGAACATGCTTTATCTCTCCCACGTTATGTTAGCTTTTCATATTGTAAAAAAACAAAACATCAGGACTGCAGAGGTAAACCGACAGTTTTTGTCTTGCTGCCCAAAAATAAAGTGCTGTACATAAACAATCACTGAATTTACAAAGGATTCAAATGGATTATTAGTTTGACAGTATTTGGTAGTTGTTTCTGTGATTTCATCATGACATAAAGTCTATAAGAACTAATTCCATCCATCCAATCATCCATCCATTTCTTCTGCTTATTCAGTGCTAACTCACAGTTGCAGTGAGTAGCTGACCCAGGCTTCCTTCACCCCAGCAAAGCTATTCAGTTTCTCCTGGGGGATTCCTAGACTTTCTCAGACTAGAGGGTTATAAACCCCTCCAGCAAGTGCTATGTGGTTCAGGTCTCCTCCATGTTGAATGTGTCTGGAAGACCTCCAGAGGGGCAACCAAGAGGTGTCCTAATCAGACCCTAAAATCACCTCAATTGGCTGCTTGAAACAAAGTGTCAGTGGTTCTGCTCAGTGCCCTTCTCAGATTTTAAAGCTCCTCACCCTACGTCTAACATCTGTTTCACACTGGATGCATTTTAACAGCATGACAGCTGCGGGTCATGTTGGTTTTGAGCATCTTTTCAAGATAGGGCTTTCGTGCTGCAGGCACAAGTGCTGCGTTTCACATGCTTGTCGTGTGCTGAAAATTTGGAGTAAATCGACATCGAGCAATGCTCGTAAACCGGCCAAAAATCAGTGAGCCTTATGTTTCAGCAGAAATATATGGCTTCATAGGTAGAATATGTCATAGACAAGATAAACACAGAATGGTTAAACTCCTTTTTGTTCTTTTCAAAGGTTTGACATTTCTGCCGGTCAGCTTCTTGACATAAATGTATAAGTCCAAAAAATTGTTTCAAGCAAAAGTCACAGAAAGCCTGAAAAATTTCCCTCTTTTTTCTGGACAACCTGATTTCTCTGTGTAACTAGAAATACGTTAATGTGGAATTTTTCAGGAGTGTTGGTTGATTTTTTGTTAGACATACTTACTAACTGGCATTTATAAATTACATGGCCATGAGAGAGCAAAGAAAGAAAGCTGCCAGTCCTGATATTGTTGCATGTTTTTATGCAGAGCGGTTTAACTTCATCAGTGGCTAGGTTTGGTGGTAAACTTTACTGGAAGGTTGGTGGTTCAAGCTCAGCTCTGGCTGGTCTATGTCAACGTGCTTGGGTCAAGACACTTAACCCAAGTTGCTCTTAATGCTGCCTGTGTTAGTGATATGTAAATGGCTATGAAAGGGCATGGATGTGTTAGCTGATACCGATGAATGACTTGCGTAGAAACTCAGGACCATCAGTCAGTGAATGGGTAAATGTGAAAGAACAGAAAAGCGATATATAAGCTCAAGGCCATTTACCATTTACTATAACTGTACATCCAAACACAAAGCTAACTTATGACGGAGGACAAAAACCCTCCCGAGAATTACACTCATGAAATGTTCAATTTGAGGATTTTTAATGATGCTAAATCAGATTTTTGCAACATCAGCAATAACAGTTGGCTGTAATAATCAGATATTTTATGGGCTGGACTGATGGAGATACTGAGACATGTTATAGTAAGCATTTGAGGGTCTTTACAGTTTATAAAGCTTCATTTTTAGTGATAGGCTTCACATTAACTCTTCTGCAATTAAAACTTAAAGTTATATAAGTGAATTGAGAAATAATAATAAAGATAGATACTGCTTTGCTTTTCTTGATCTCCACTTCCCAAGTGATTTTGACCAGAACACATAAATACTTGAGTGATACAGGGATTATTTAAATTAAGTTTTGTAATATACATTCATGGCATTATAATTAATTTCAGTTACACACAAACACACACTGACTCCATTCACCTCTTTTAACCTTTGTTCATTTCTGCCGAGGACTTTTCTTTCATCCTCTTCAATGAAATGCTCCCTTCAGTTGTTACACTTTAAGTAACGTTACTGCACCTGGAAGCACTGGCTTCCTAGATTTTCTTTTCATGTATAATTTAGTCATGTTTAATTTATTATTAATACAGGCCCTTTCATCTCTCATAACTGCTGAGTCTCTCACACGTGTTGCCTGAGGAAACAGAGAGGAGAAAGCTGCCACCAACTCGCTCTCTTCTCTGGTGGAGACATTATTCTGATGCTCTGAGTTTGACAGAGAGTAAAAACCAGAGACAAAGCTAGATAGAAGACAGGATAAGTGGATCTGATGTGCTGTTTTAAATTGTCTTGTTTTCAAGGAAACAGATTGTATCTAACCGGATGCTCTTTGAGAGCAGCAATGACAGGAGGTTTGAAGCACTACTGACTCTTAAACATACAAAAACTAGATGTTTAAAATGTTGTAGAGGAACAACAAATGTGATTTTTGTCCACTTCAAACTCTTAAACTTTTAAAATATGAAGCCAATCAATGAAAATGGAATGTCAAAAATACTAGAGAAATATTCTGATGGATGTATTATACACTGTCTATATTCTCATGATTAAGTGTAATTTGTTTATTTACATTGAGGACAGTGTGTTTAATAACATAAGTCCTAAAGGGGGAAATCAAATCATGCTTTCCAACATTTTAAAATGCAATGTCAATGGTATTATCATGGACGGCACGGTGGCACAACAGGTAGTGCTCGTGCCTCACAGCAAGAAGGTCACAGTTCTACTTGGATTGGGCAGGGCCTTCCTGTGCGAAGTTTGTATGTTCTTCCCGTGCATGCGTGGGTTCTCTCCAGGCACACCGGCTTCCTCACACTGACCAAAAACATGCTCATTAGGTTGATTGGTGACTCTAAATTGCCCTTAGGTACGAGTGTGAGCATGAATGGTTGTCTGTCTCTCTATGTGGCTCTGTAATCGACTGGCTCAGGGTGTACCCCACCTCTTGCCCAATTAACCCCCCCCCCCAAATGAATGAATAAATGATTGGTATTATCATAGTGGAGAAATGATCAGTGAACTTTTCAAACTTTTTTAAAGTACATTTTAGCTCAAATTAAAGGAGCAATACTCAATCTATTAAGCTTAAAAAGGAATTTTAACCAACTTCAGCAATTTCTTGGTGTAATGTAAAGAGCATTTAATGGTGTTTAAAGTGTGTTTTACTCACATTTTTATTTCTGTACTGACAAATGTATAAAAGGTAGTGTCACAGAATCTGTGACAGCCAATCATAGTAGTATTTCCTCGGAAATATTACTATTTTTTTATGTTTTCATGGCAAATTTTGTCAGGATTTACACTGACTGGAGGGCCACATTAAGGGAGTACGAGGGCCTCATGTAAATAATGGGCCGCCAGTTGCCAACTCCTGATCTTGGTGGTCGTGGCTTTAAGTGAAAAGGCAGGTCGAGACGTGACATGTAAATGGCCCTTTAGTTTGTCTCTTAAATTATCAAATGTGGCTGAGGTGTTAAAACCATCTGTCCTCTTTATGTCAAACCTCTGGTCTTAAACACATCAGCCTGTGCCCATAATTCATTTCACAGGGGAATAAATGTTCCTAATGAGACAGTAATGCTGTGTTTATTCATACAGAGGCAAAGGCCACCCATGGCCCATGCCCTCTCCCAATCAAATCCACAGGGGTTTCATAAGCAGCTAATTTGATATGCTGATCCTTTAATGTACTTGGACGTGAGGCTCCATGATGAGTCGCCAGCATTGGGCGCTATACCAGAAGCATGTGGGCCTATTTGTTAAACACAATAAGCCAGCTTTAAAAGGAGGTCTCTGCAGCTAAACATTGAGACTGTGTGAGTGTGTGCAGTTCAGTGACTCTGTGTCTGAGCTCAACACAGCTGAGCAAATCTTTCTGTGTAGGAATAGATGCAGCCATGTGTGTTTTTTGTTTGTGTGTGTGTGTGTGTGCGAGTGCCAGTGCCAACCATTGCTGACAGGCAGATCAGCTCTCTCTGATCACATCCGCTATAATCCCTACATCCAACCAAACCCCCCCTCCTTCCTGTCTCTAGCTTCACATCTGGGTCTCTCTCTCTTGCTCACGTGTGCAGACAGACGAGCCGCACACTCACAGCAGGCTTCCCCTCACTTCTCCACACACACATACACACACACAGATCACTGCACTGCTCAGCTCAGCTTTAGGATGTGGATTGGAAGCGTAGAGGGTTTTTTCTGTCTCCTTCACCATTATTTATGCTTTCAGGAGGCTAAATAAACTGTTTTCACTGTGATTTAGAGACCAAACTTCACTAACGCTTGCTCTAATAAAAGATATCTGCAGTGTTGTGCATTTCTCTAAGGTGCTTATATCCACAAAAGACCAGTGGGTTTGTTCTGACAGCAGGTGAACGCATATTTGACAGCAGGAGACAGGAGAGCAGCATAAGAGGGAAGTGCAATGAGGGTGCATTAAAGAAGACAAGATAGCAACAGAGTTAAATAGAGCCTAATGGTCTAGTGGAGCGAGAGGAACATCAGCGAGAGACTGAGAGAGAGCGAGGAAGGTGGAGAAAAACAGGGTGAGCACGTGAGGGAGCTAGACAACATGAGAATAGTGGAGACTAGGGCTGGGAAATATGTACTGAAATATCATGGAGTCATACTTTTGGGACCAATGAGAATGAAAACTAAAATACTTTATCTGTAAGACTATTGCCATGAGAAGAGTTTGGCGTCATTTGGATTTTTTAGGTACCCAAAGTTTAGGCTTTTACCCTTAGCCCACAGGGATGGAGATTTAACAAAGTTCTGCATTTTAAAGTGCCCATGTTGTGCTTTTTTTAGTTATATATGCCCTTTGGTGTGTTTCGCATACAGTCTGCATATAATACAGCATTTCTATTTCCCTCTCCCCCTCTTCTCTTGTTGCTTGAAATCACTTATTTCCCCAGCGCCTCCCAGTAGACCTACCAGTGTGACTTCACGTCATTGTTTCATCAGCAGTTTAAGCACATTGGCTCGGGGAAGCTAACCCAGTGCAGAGCACAGACTGTAGAATAAATACAGAGTCGCAGTTGCAGAAACTGATATTTCACCTGACACTTGATGCCTAAATGTCGCGTAAAAAACCTAATTGTAGATTTTTCTGCATTTTATTGTTCAAAATAGTACTGAACTGCTTCAAACAAAACATTGCTGTCCTTCAGCACGGTTTTGTGTTTCAGGGTCATATTGTAAAAAAAAAGGCAGGAAGGAAGACCACTGCTACGACTCATGGTGGGTGGCTAAATTACAACATTTGGCAGGTATTGGTCCCCCTTACTGTGTGAAAACCAACCAAATTGCGACAGTGTTGCAAAGTCACCCCCAAACCAAATTGAGTCTGAAAGGCTTCATTTGTGAAAGCAACCTGAGATCTCTGAGGACCTGAAATTCATGTGTATTACAAATTTTCAGGAATTCTGTGAAAGGCAAAATGAATGTCTGCAGTTTACGTCTGTCATGATTCTTATCGTATTGTGGCTTCTGTATTGGAATACAAATCAAATTGTGAGGTTGTGGGAAAAGCCGAGCCCTCCTGCTGTACGTTGCATCATTTTTTGTACTAGAGGATTGGTTCACCAGTTTTTGCAAGGGGATAAGTTTGGCACACATCAGCACTGTGCTTCAACTTGAACCAAAGGGTCAGAGAACACATTTTAATCAAAAGCTTGGGAGAAAACAGCAGATAATTCCATTGCTGCTGCAAGTAGCATGCACTCACAGAACACTCTCTTCAGCCGGACGGGCAAACATCTTATCTGCTCAAATCAACCTTAAAAAGTGCTCCCAAACGTTTTAGTGGGTTCACATGGTTAATATACTAATCCAGTGTTGAAATTTTTATGAAAATAACCAGGTTATGGCAATTAGAAAATAATTCCAGTCAAGAATTAATAACTAGCTCAAATAATTGGTCTCAGTCTTTATGCTTAACAATTCCCCTTTCAATACCTGCCACTACAGCATGTTCTGTATGATGGACGTCACAGCCTCAACAGAGGCTGTGGGGCTGTGACAGAAGTGACTATAAAGAAGTCAAAGATCTGATCATGGCAGGCAAGAGTCAAGGTGGTCAAAATTGTCACTTAATTTGACACAAAATAAGTATAACTTCACAACATTCACTTTCTATCCGTTTCAGTTGCCCCTAAAAACCTGTGAAGGTTACTTTTTTCCATGCATAAATTTCACTGGAGTTGAAAAGGAAATTAATTAAGAATAATATCAAACAGTGACGCAACAAATCGATGATAAAGTTGAAAAAAATTCTACAATGTACATGGTCAATGACAGATTTTTTCAGCAGATAGACATTAATCACGTCATCCCATGTTTTGTGTGTAATGCGCAGTTTGCTGGATCAGATTATTCAGTGGAGTGACTCATCTTTCGCCTCTACCTATCTTTAGTGGAGCAGCTTCATCAAACAGCAGCCACTGAGTGTCAGGAAAACAACAACATAGCCGCTGTCATGCTTCTGCATCCTAAACCTTTGTTTCTCTCGGTGTATTTCACCCTCTACACTGAAGATAAACAGTTAAATGTCCTCTCATCAGTCTCTATAGTGTCAAGGGGCACAATGGAGACCTTTTTGTCTGCGCCAAGGCCAAGGTTGCAGAAATAACGGGGCTATAGTTGTGGCTAAGGCATCACATTAAAGCTGTGTTCAGTTAATAGTTGATATGTTTAGAGTAGTGATTCCCAACCAGGGGTATGTGTACGTCTAGGGGTATGTGAGCACATTGCAGGGGGTACTTGGAAACGTTTAATAATTTATTTCCAACTTGGAAGTACTGAGATAAGCCTGTCAATAAAATGGTAAGTGTGTGCTACTACTGGGTTCCCCAAGGAGATAATAACCTGTGGCACAAGTTGTTTTCTTTTACAGACACTTCTGGAGTGTTTGGTGCTCTGGCCTTGCTGTAAATGGGCTGGCTTCATTGAGTTATTTGCCAGGACTTCACCGCAAAAGAAGCACTGAGGCTGCGGTAGGTCCGTAGACATAGAAGTGAATCTACGGTATATAAACCAGGTTGATTACGTACTGCTTTTGAAGAATTATCAACACGTTTGAGTGAGGGGGTACTCATGATATGACAAAAAGACTCAGGGGGCACACAAGACAAAAAAGGTTGGGAACCACTGGTCAGAGCGTGAGAATTGTTTGGCTACAATTGAAATTGAAACTGCACATTTTAGTTCAAAAGAGTATGGTCAAATGTAGGAGGTAAATGATAATAAGAAATAATAATTCTTAATTTTATGTTGCTTCATTGCTTTATATAACATAATAGTAACATCACAGATTAATAAGACCCATAGGTAATTGTGGGGACAAAAAAAGCACCTGACTAGTTGGCTAATCAATCCAATAATTGTTGACCAGTTGATGATAGAAATAGTCGTCAGTTGGATCCCTGATGTCAATTAGTAGAATATTATTAGTATTAATTAAATCTTGTCAGTTTCCATTCTAAGTTGTCAATCACAGTAAACTGAGATGAATCCTCGGAAGCTTCCAGGGCCACCCAGTATTTTATTAAGAATTGTTGCATCTGTGGTATCAATATTTTTTTATATTCAGAAGAAGAAGAAAAAGTAGGTGCATGATGATAATGAGAAAATGTGAGCGGCTTTAACAGACATCTGCTCATCTTGGTTACAGATGGTAATTAAAAGAGATATCTGGAGAAAACATGAAAAAGGGAGGCAGGTGAAGGGGAGTACAAGAAAACAGTAGAAAAGGAATTTGATGGGGTAAATTCAACATTAGAGTGTTAAGTTGACTAAGTAGATTGATAGAGAGCTTTGGAGAGAAACACCTTCCCCTTCCAGCAGAGTCCGGAGGCATAACTGCGAGCTGTGTCACATCACAGCCTTCATTCATCAAAAGGCATCACTTGCTGTTTGTCACTGAATATTTTCTCCTCTGTAATTAACTGATTTGTCAGCTGTCGGTGAAAGGATTTGTCTTCATCTCATGTTTGTATTATGACACACACACACACCCTCCAGCCTTACCTAGCTAATAAAAGAAAGATGTTTAAATAATGTATTAATTCATCATTGTTACACAACCTTTAGAGGAAGACGATGATAGGTCGTCTTTGATTAAAAAAAATCCACAGCTTAATGAGTCTTTTTCCCTTTCTATAAAATATGCAGCTCAGAATAATTATCACCAGCTATTTAATGGGGATGCAACTAACGACCAGTTCTATCGTCGACTATTGGATCAATTAGTTGACCAGTTTTTTTAAATTTTATTTTATCTTTTTTTTGCCCCCACAATTACCGAACAGGTCTTATTATTACTTTGTGATGTTAGTATTATATTATATCAAGCAATGATGCAACATAAAAAGAGTTGTTATTGTTTTTACTATTATTTACCTCCTACGTTTGACCATGCTCTTTCAAACTAAAAATGTGTAGTTTTTATTTTAATTACTGCCAAATATTTTTCATGTTCTAAGACTAACTATTGTTAACTTAACATTGGGAATTTTGTTTTAATGTGATACCTGGTAACCACAGTTTGTATATCAGTATGATCAGACATTACTGTTTAGTGCTGGGAATGGAGGAAGAATAAGGTAAGTGGAGAGGAACCACAATGTAGGAGAAAGAAAAAACACTGCATGGTTTTAGTTTTGGCTTTTATGATGCGTGAATGTGATTTTCAAAGTTCCTTGCTTGTGCAGCACTGAAATGCTCTGATCCTTAAAGGCCGCTAAATATTCATAATAATCATTTTACAGACCTTTGTTAAACTGTACAGGAGTGAGAACAGAGGGGAGGTGACTGAGTTTGAGTTATGTTGTCACATACGGAGCGCTGTGACAGTGATAGAAAATAATGTTTAGTGTTCTGCCCAGTCTCCACGCTGCTGTATGTGAGGGAAGCGCTCATGTTTGTTCACAGCATCAGTTGATGGAGATGGGCTTAGCTCTTAACCTGTTCAGCCCGAGCCCCTTTTTTAAGCCTTCTGCTCGAAACCCATACCCACAAAGAAAAGAGTGTACCTCTGCAACCACAAGGTCTATTTAAATAATTTTGGTGTCATAATAAAAGTATCACCTAAGAGATTTGTCCAGATGTGTAATTATCAGTATAGGTGTTACTGGGACAGAGAAAATGAAGATAGAAGTCAGAATAATTTGAAAATCTCATCCTAGCCTAAAACAGAAACAATATTTTATTGTGAATATCTCTCTTAGAAATGATGCTGGAGTGGCTGTGAAACTCTAAAAATGAATAATAAAATATGTTTACATCATCTCTGCGAAGGATTATTGTTATAAAGTGATGCAGAGAAAAATTCAAGAGGTTTGATAACAATATGGTCAGGCAAGGATTTTGAAAAACAGTGCATATTTAGCCAAAAGTCAAAAATATATGTATTTGTCAAATAAAAGCAGACATGACTATAGTCATGACTATAGTCTAAAAGGCACAGTTCACTGCTTGTGCTGTTGTGTGGAGGTGCTTTTCTCCTGAGCCCCAGCAGACCCAAAATTGGGTCCTATGGGGCTGAAGAGGTTAAATTAGCTACGACTTTAGCCCTGTTATGTCTGCAACCTCAAACTTAGTGCGGACAAAAAGATCTAAGTTGTGCCAACCAACACAATAGAGATTGATGTGAGGACGTTAAACTTCTTTATCGTCAGTGTAGAGGGTGAAATACACTGAGAGGACCAAAGGTTTAGGATGCAGTAGCATAACAGTGGCTACATTGTTGTGATTTCCTGTCGCTAATTGGCTGCTGTTTGATGACACTTCTCCAACAAAGATAGGTTACATGAGTCACTCCACTGAATAATCTGCTCCAGCAAACAATTTAATGACACAAAAAACACGGAATGACATGATTTACAGCTATCTGACTATAAAACCCCTCATTGAACATTTATGTCATTGATTTTGTTGGCTAAATCCACCATTAGTTGCATCCCTACCAGCTATACCATCTGTTCTCAGAGTAGCATAAAGAAACGGGCAAGCCTGTATCATTGGCATGGATTTAACATAAACA
Organism: Cetoscarus ocellatus; assembly: GCA_037902135.1. Classification (NCBI taxonomy): domain Eukaryota; kingdom Metazoa; phylum Chordata; class Actinopteri; order Labriformes; family Labridae; genus Cetoscarus; species Cetoscarus ocellatus. Next base: position 1,583,500 of record JBAMNC010000554.1, read on the forward strand.
CAGACATTATCTTCAGACAGTTAATTAACACTTTGAGAGCCTATTGAATCACAGCAGCTGTTGTCAACACATATTGTTCCCCTGGGTTCTCAGTTCTCTGACTTGCAGTATATATTCTTTATGGAAAAGGAGATGGATCATGATAAGGTCTTTTAAAAAGCTATTGTGGAGGCAGAGTTTGGTGACAGACTTCACCGCACAGTGTTTGTTTTGTGAATTAATTCAAAGTAGAAATGTCTGGCTTGGTTGAAACGAGTCTTATTACAGACAATTTTTATTGAAAAAAGAGATTTTAATTCATGCTTTTTGTTTAAGATAAACTACTGGAATAATGATCCAGTGTTTTTTCCAATAATGTCACTCTATATTGTACAAAAAATTGAATGTAGATAAATGTGTATTTGTCTGCATCATGCATGACCGATTTCATGGACCAATAATGATCTTCCGTGTTGACTGTTCCTCAGAGGAATTTTGTCATTTCAGATCTTTAACTCAGCCTTAGACGTTGTGCAGGTGTCATGGTTCAGTGTGCAAATGTTAACCCTCCCAACTCTACAGGATTGCCCCAAAGCAGGTTTACTTGCATCATTTACTTTGTCTTTAGAGCTTTACAATAGTTCTTTAGGGGAATGCCTATGCTTGGTAGCTTATTCTTTTGTTATTCTATGGAAGTTTTCAAGTCAAATGTGTTTCTTTTTGAAAGTTTTTAATCCAAAATGCAGTGTTTTATGCAAATTTGCTTTTTGTTGATCCACAGTGGTAAATCTGTAGGCATGACTTTGATCACATTTTCTTGACAAAAACATAGAGTTGTTGTTGGGCAAATTTTTTTACCCTTAGAGAATTGAAGCTTTCGATCAGAGTAATGACCAGTTGGATGCACCCAATAGTATTGTCTTGAGTTTTGTTGAGGAAATGTTGATAATAATGTGATGTGGGCCTTTGTAACATCTTAGAGAGAAACTGCTTCAAGAATGACATTTATGACTATAGGGAGCGAAAAAATGTCTGAATGAAAAAGTGTAAATATGTAAATAGTTTTTTCTGAAAGTGTTATTTACATATTGTCATTTTTTTACTCCTAATAGCCAAGGCTTGCCAAAACATTCCAACGTATCAATCTGACATCATTGCAGTATTCTGACAGCCCAGTTATCTGGAAAACAAAGATGGCTCTAACTTGGTTGTAATGAAGGGGCTGAAGCTCTGGCATGCAGTTGTAAGGGTTAACTGGTGACTTTCAGCATGTTTTGGTTGTAGGCTTTTGTATGAATGAGAGTGTCCTGCCTCTTTTTTGAATTATCATTAATAACATACAGGTATCTTATAAAATCAAAGGCCTAATGGAAAAACTACGAAGGGTCTTCTGACTTAAAATTCCCAGTTAACATGGTCACTGTTTGATTTGCAACACTAGCTTATCTGTCACGGCAGCACCATGTGTGGGAAGTTGGCTTAACTTCTAACACTGTTCAAACTGAACGTGATGCAAGCGTCAGAAACAAAATCAGGCTGATAAAATTAAATCATATGTGAGTGTCCTAATCACACTGCATATCCATTCCTCCACCTTAAGCATAAGGCACATAATTGGTTATTTCAGATGCAGAATAAACAGCAGGCATGCAAACCTGAGTAAAGCAGCGCAACATTGGACACTCACATTCCATTAGGACACAATATAAGACAGATGACTGGACATCATGGTTTACCACAACCCTCACTCTCCCAACACTACCACAACCCTGAGCAGTTGATACAAGGCAAGACTGATCCATGTGTTTATGTAGTTTGAAACAAGAATCATTAGACCAGGCATTATTTTTAGTTTTCTGTAGTCCAGTTTTGGTGATCCTGTGCAAGTAATAGCCTCAGTGTCCTGTTCTTGGCTGACAGGAGTGGCTCCTAGAAGGACCTTCTGCTGCTGTCATGCTTGCACTTTAAGATTTGACATATTGCATCTTCAGGAATGGTCCTCTGCAAACCTTGGTTGTAACATTAGATATTTGTGTTACTTACCTCTGGTGTTAACAAGGCATATTTTACCAGAGAGCAGGATATTTTCTGATTACCAGACCATTCTCTGTAAACCCTAGAGATGATTGTGGTTAAAGATCACAGTAGATCAGTTTCTGAAACAATCAAACCAGCCTGTCTGGCACCAGCAAGCATGCCATGTTCAAAATCACTAAAATCACCTTTCATCTCCACTCTGAAGCTCAGGTCGTTTTGACCGTGTCTTCGGGGAATAAGGAATGTTTCCTTGTTGAACTCTGTCATTAAGGATTAAAACATTTTGACGTCAAAAAGGAACTGGGTTTTGTCTGTGTAGAAACCTTTGATTAATCTTTCATCCTTTAAAATAAAATTCCAAAACTTCCCCCCAAAGCAAAGACGGAGGGGAGCAATATAAAGTTTAAAATATTGTTTGATTTCTCTGTATGCCTCTCACCTGCCGTCATGCTTTTACTCCAGTTCGTCTTTACCACGTGGAAAACCTTCTCTGTCAGAGGAATGATTCTTCATGCAGGTTTAGGGCTAAATTGATGGCTCACTGTGTCACACTAAGAGTTTAATTTGGACCTGGGGAAATTTTCCACTGTTGGTTTTTCCACTCCAGGTGATTCATGTGGAGGGTGGTTACTGTGTGTGCTGTACGTGTGTGTACACTGCACAGATCAGGGTTTTCCCTTCATCCCACGAAGGGTTACGGCGGTTCAAGACGTGTTGAGTTTCCAGACAATATTGTGTTTTAGCATCAACTTCTCTGTGTAAACATGTCACATTGCAAAGGACGGTATGTAATAAGGTAAATAAGCCCATAATTACAAACCATTTTACCACCTGATTAAAAATGGCAGCTCGACATGAGTTTGCTTTTTGACTAGCTCAGAGAAAACAAACACCTTTATTCCTATTTTCTGCAGCACCTTTTCTCTGATTCATTTTTTTTACCCATTCATTTATAGTCGTCAGAGAAACACAAGGCCCTCTGCATCTGCAAACACGACCATGACAGCCTCTGCTCCTCTGTATGAGCATGTGTGTTTATGTAGGGACCAGGGCTCGCTGTGTGTTTAAGCAGCTGTTTTAATTCAAAGCTATAAGTCGTACATTCAACAAGAGTTAATCCAGTCTTGGTGGAGCTTGTAGGCTCAGCAGAACTGAGCTATTGTCTCCTCTTTTTCCCTCTCTCTCTCATTCGCGCTCTCTTTGCTCCTGTCTCTGTATCAGCGTGACATAAAATCACAACAGGAGATGAACACACAGGGGAAATCTGACTCCAGAGTAAAAGATAAAATTGCATTAATCTATTTCTGTGTTGTAATAATTATGATAGTTTAGAGCTCTGTGAGAGACTCAAAGTTTACACCATGATACATTTAAATGTGTTGCACTGCTGCTACTAGTAATTAAATTGTTCCTCTGATCACTTCCCTTTGAGATTATTTCTGTAAAAACAAGATGATTTTCATCTTGCTGCAGTATTCACTTTAGGAAATCTTCGAAGGTGATAATACTGTTAATAAAACAGGGTCAAATTGTTTTTATATATTTATATATTGTTATTTTAGTTATGTATCTGTTTATCTGTTGTTTAATTTATTCATTGTTTATTCATATACCTATTTATGCAAAGTCATTTGTGTAATCAAATAATTGCTCAGATATATTAGGATTTAGGCCAATGTCTGATCCATGTCATTAGTATAGTTTAGTTTGCTTCAAACATGAAATAAATAAAAAAAAGTAGAAGTAAATCAACAACAAAATAAGAAAATATATAACCAAATCATAATTCAGTGATATAAATATACATTACACCTACAAGTACACATGTCTGTATGTATCTACACACATATTCTTGTTTGTAAATTTACACACTTGTGTATATTGGGTACGTGTACCCATCTGTACATCTATACACAGTCTCATTAAGGCTTTATGCAAATCAATCACCATGTTTGAAAGCGGGTAGGAAGAAGAATTACTTATTCTATATCTAATATTTAAAGCAACAAGATGTCACTTTTTTGCCCAAAAATAATAATTTCAGTGGTGAGGAGAACAAACCTCAGTTCCAATGAATTTGGGACATTGGATAAGGGGTCAAGATATTTAATGTTTAAACTGATAAACTTCATTGGTTTTTTTTGTGTGTAAATTTCACTCTTGCAACATCTTCAAAAAAACCTGGGACAAGGGCATGATTACCACTGTTACATTACCTTTCCTTTTAACAACACTCTAAAATGCTTCCAAGCAGACTGGGTATAATGTGTTTTGACTAAACTCACCGCACATTGCCACATTAATTGATGCAATCTGCAGTAATTTGGCACAAAGCAAAAGTAACAAAAAAGTGTTATTGATTTATGACCATGAATCTTCACTCATGGTGATTTATTTCACAACCCTTCTTATAAATATAGATAACTGGCTCAGCTCAGTAATTAGAGTAAGTCTTTCAGCTTTCAAAATGGGTCTTGATGTGGTACAGTTTCAGCTTTCTTATGTCTTTTATTCAACAATAAAAATGGGGACAAAAGAGGACTGCCTCTCAAACAGGACTCAACCCACTTCTCTATGAAAGATTAGGCTCTAAAAATGACTCATCATAAACAGCACATCATAAATGTCACTTTTCTTTTTTAAATAATTATCTTTTCAACTTATCCAGAGCACCACAATGATCTTTTTGCTAAATCATTTACCTCTAACATTTTTTTTATAGCATATGGGACAAAATAAAGGAGAAAAGTTGCCAAAGAGCAGTGCTGGCCTCAGGCTGTTTATAATCATTCATTTCAATCTACTGCACATTTCTGATGGCAGGACATCATCAAAGACCTAATGGTTTTAACTGTTTGATCACATGCAATGAACTTGGTACCTAAATTTCCAAAACACATTTTAGACCATGTTATACATTGTCTAAAAAAGCCACAGCCCTCCCCTGGGGCCTAATCCTGTTCATGAAGGAGAGATGGTGTCATTAAACACATGCTAACAGAGACACTTGATGTTTCACCACCAGACAGCAGGCAGCAGAGACAGACAGAAACATGGAGTAACTTATAGATGTCTGCATGTAGTTTTTAGTCACATAGACATGATGTGGGAAGAGTTGTGGTCACCAACCTACATGTGTTCATGTCTCATTGAATTAATCACAACACAGGCAGACTGACTGGCAACTTTTGTGTCTTATTGTGAGAAAAAGAGTCAGCAGTTGTTGTAGCCACTTTTAACTTTAACAGCCTCCTTAAGCAAAGCATTGTTATTCCAGGAAGTCTGTATTTTGAGACTGAGCTACAAAAGATTTGAGAGTTGTAATGTCAAGATATGAGAAAGCTTATTTGTCTGTTACATGCATTATTTTTCCCTCCAAATTCTTCTACTTTGGTGAAGAAGTGGTGTTAAAGCTTTGTTTTAAGCAGGGAATACAAAGGGCCAGGTTTTGTTTGCTCCCCTGCTCTTAAAATCCCAGACAAAATCAGCCTGGTTTAACGGCTTGGACATGTCACCTTACAAGGATGACAAGTTCAGGCAGAAATGTTTGTCTCTAGTGATGGATCAGGAAGAATTGTATCCCTGTACCCATCAACATTTTGTCATTGCGATGCATTGTCAAGCTGAAGATGAAAATGGTGTGCCAAAAGTTGACAGTTCTGTCTGATGTGAGACAACCACTGAGCGAGTGTGGGCGGAAACTGAAAGATGAACAACATTGTTGTCACAAAAACATTTGAGTCAAAAATATTTGTGGTATCGGCCACACACTCAGCTCATTAAAGGGCCTGATGGGGGTTTGAGCAAAACATGAATGTCATAGCAAAGATCAAAAACATGAGCCGTGATGTATGTATTTTATGGGCTGAGTAAATCTCAAGAGGTTTCATATTCTTTCTGTTGTTTCTTAATGGTACAAATACTTTTACTGTGCTTCAGTTTGTGATTCATCAGTGATGTAAATTTAGCCTTTGTTCTGTCCTCATGAAAAAGACCACATGCAGAATTTATTTCAGGATGAAAAGGTTATTTGAAACAAAAGAACAAGGATGTTATGGTTAAAGAGTAGAACAAATAATTGTTTTAGTGTTTCGGTCATTTTATAATTTCTGTAGTCTGTACTTAAATATGAAGCTACATATGCCTTAGCCAGACATGCTTATATTAGAGATGCTATAATTTAAGAATTGGAAGGATTCAAGGGGACTGTCAAGGTTGGTGGACACTGCAGAACAAATCTCTGCTTTGCAGATGATACTGATCTAGTTGCAGGAACTAAGCAATAATTATGTGAACTGACAAACAGACTTGATCGCACAACACGGAAGTACGGCATGGAGATCAGCGCAGAGAAGAGCAAGGTGGTGATAACTTCAGGCGTTGATGAATGCAAACCCTGGTGTGCCAGATGTGAGTATCAGAGTAAGTCAAGAAAAGCTGGAGCAGGTGACATCCTTTCAATATTTGGGATCGACTATTAACAAGGAATTAACTTCAGAGACTGAGATCAAGAAGAGAATAGCCATAGCTACAACACAGCTCGCAAATTTAAACAAATTGTGGAAATCAACAAATATCAGCATGAGCGTCAAGGCAAAAACTGATGAAGTCTATGATCACATCCATCTGCCTATATGGATGTGAATCATGGACGCTGAACAAGAAGGTGGAGAAAAGAATAGCTGCTTTTGAGATGAGATGTTTCAGACTTCTACTGGGAATTACATGTAAACAGAAGGTGAGAAACAACATTGTAGAAGAAAGGATGACTGCCATAATCGGAGAGTATGAACGTCTAGTGGAAACAGTGAGAAGGCGGAAGCTTCAGTGCTTTGGACATGTGACATGAAGACCAGGTTCACTCATGCACACAATTATGCACGGCTCAGTTGAAGGTGAGAGAGGAGGAGGACACCCAAAGAAAGTGTGGACAGACGATATCAAACAGGAGCAATGAGACGCTGATGAAGTGCATCAGGGAGGCAGGCGACAGAGCTCAATGGAGAAGAAGGATTGCGAAGACAAAGTGCCCTAACAGCCATGTGACCATGGGAGTGACTTGACTTGACAATTTAAAAAGGAGAAATAGATATGTTATCTTCAGTTAAATATGCCCTTGAAAATTGCATTATTTTCACTTTTGTCTGTAACTAGCTTCTATGTGTCATATTTCTCTCCATACTGGTTTTGATTTGTCCCTGCCTGAGTCAGCATGCTGGGATGTGAAAACTCATGCCCTCAAGTTGCATAAATATCCACAACAGTGCACTGATTTTGGTACATATCATGCTCAATGGTATTTTGTCAGAAAAAACAATATGCAGGAGCAATGGTCTTCTAATTGTGGTATGGGTAGAGATTAAGAGAATCTCGTATTTGTAAAACCTGAAAACTGCTTATATTAGAGCTCATCACCACAGCTATTGAGTCTTGTGAGAAAAAACTGCCATAACCCCTGTTGATCAAGAGTGTTAATTCTTGTCAAAATCTGGGTTGAAATTAGCAGTGTAATTATCAGATATCTAACTAAACACGTTGCACTGATTTAATTGGCCTTTATATTATGTCAATCAAATGAATCACAGTAGAAAAAATCGAATTTTCTTACAATTCTCCACCCTCCCTTTGTTCTGTTTCTAGGCCTCTGAACCATCTGAACATTTAAATGGACTGGACTCCCACACTGCCACCCACGCTCAGGGCAGCAGTCACATCAGCAGCCACAGTAGAGCGACTCATTCACACTCCTCCAGACACCCAAGCTCCGTCTCCTCCTCCATCCAGCACACACAGAGCAAGGCCTCACATCAGCACCCACAGCAGGTTCAAGCACAGTCCCAGGCTGCTGACGGAGGAGTCCCCGCTGGTCTAGCCAGCACCCTGGAGCACATCATAGGTCAACTGGATATTCTCACCCAGGTAAGCAGAGTATGTGTTAATCTTTCATGACAAGCAGCATGCTTTGTGCTCTCACTGAGCCTCCCACTCACACTGTTCAGAGCAAACACTTCCTCTATCGTCTTTACCCGCATGACAGAGAGAATTTCAAAATAATATTCAGAAATGACAACCTCTTTAGTGTTGTTTGATTCTGCTGCACACTGTTGCACTGACTCTACATATGAAAGGGTGTCATGGTAGGTTTTATTCCCAGCACTCGAGGTAACATTTCAGCATTTAATCAGCAATGGCTCTCTGCAGGAAACAGCTGGGACTCCTGCCTTGTAAATGCTTCATTGTATTATACTTCTGAAATGTAATTATGATGCCTTATGCAACCAAAATGGAACTGCAACCTATGCTGGTTTCTACACAAGTTTCCTGCACTTGTAATATGGGTTAACTTATCCTTGAACAGGCAAAAAATAACATATTAATGAATTATAAAATGTAACAGTACTGACATCTTCAACCCACTGTTGAAGCCTTTGCATTTAAAGTAATCCTTTCCTTGAACAAGCAGTGTCAGGTCTGCCAGAGAGAGCAAGTAGCAGCAGTGTACAGCTTTCACAGATCTTTGATGAGCTATGAGTAAACATTTTAATCTGCAAATTAAAAACTGATGCAGCTCCAAAAAAAAAAAAAAAAAAGAAATTACATTCAGATAAAGACAAACTGTACAAGCTGTTAGAGGGGCCACTTGGATTCCTCTAAAGTGTGTTAAATTCCTCCTGCTGTTGTATCTTGTTGTCAAATCTGATCTACAGAGACTGAGATTGACTTCATTCATCTCTGTGTAACTATACATCTGTCTTTTTATCCATCAAATCATCCATCTTTCCAGTGTCTGTTATCTATCCATGCATGCATTTGTCCATCCATCCATCCACCCTCTACTCATCTATCATCCATCCATCTCTACATCCATCCATTAATTTGTCTATGCATTCATCATCCATCTGTTTGTCTTTCCATCCATCCATCCATCCTGCAATCCAGCCAACCAGCCAGCCAACTGTCCCTCCATCCATCCATCCATTCATTAAACCTGTTTTCCCTCCACCCAATGTACACTTTCACTCTTAGATTCTGCTTACCAATAGTAACAGTACAAGCTGGTAACAGTCCTGGAGCAGTGAAGGACACAAATACCTTCATGAAAAGCAGAACAGAGAGAAAGTGTTTTTGCCTTTATTCAGTGTGACAATTGAACTCAGGAACATGGTTTAAGGCAAGAAAAGAATAGAGTTAAGAGAAGCAAGAGCACCCTGGGGAGATCAAGAGAAAGGTGAGGTGGAGGAGGAAGAGAAACAGGAGGAAAGGGAGATGGGAGGAGCTGAATGAAGTGGAGGAGAGAGAACAAGAGGAGGTCCAGTGTGTGTGCGCGTGTGAGTGCTCTGCTCGCTCAGTTGTGCTTGGTTTTAGCAGCAGGTCTTGAATGTGTCCTGAAGAGAATACATCATTCATATAGAAGTGCTGGCAGCACTATGCCTCACTCACTGGTAGTAAGTGTAAATGCATAATGGCCGTGCAGAGAGGCAGAAACACTTCTCATGCGTGCGTGTGTGTTTGTTTTTCAAAGGTTTCTTCTTGGCTTTTATCCTGTCCTCCTTCTATTCGTTCTTACTTCTCTTTTCAAGCTGCGGTCCAGCATGTGGGAGTGTTTAATACTGGCCCAGGGCAGCCAGGCAGAGAGCTAACCCCTCCTGAGGGGGCAGAGCAAACCTCCACTGTGTGTACCTGAACCCTACCAGCAGATGGATCTGTATCTGCTTCAGCTGTTTAATTTGGTTTATGAAACACTGAGAAATTGAATTGGGTCAAGCAACAGACTAACCTGGTAGGAGGTTAAGGCTGTTTATGTGTATGTAAATTATATAAATGCACATTTTTAACTTACTGTAAAAAAAAATAAAATAAATAAAAAACTTTCACGAACCATTTCTTGATGCAGTCATTCAGTAAATTATCATGCATAGTTGAATCAAACTACAGTTATTGCTCAATAAAGTTTTTTAACTAGACTACGATCAATCAATTAATGGACTGAAGTAGGGCTGTTCATTTGTGTCAAAAAACATAGTTGCAATCATTTTATGAGATATTGATATCACGATTAAAAAAACACATTCACTCACTGATTTTACAGCATGCATCACATGCATTCATTGAACTTAAACAATTAGGGATGCACATTAGTGGATTTTTTCCCAATATAGCCTCCTTTTTAATAAAATTGACCTGTTCCTTTCATAGCAACAGTCTTATTGGGTTAGAAAAGGATGCAAAGCAAGAAAACCAACATTACATTCTTTAATATATGACACTTTTAACTGATAAGGTAACATTAAGGGATGATGAGGTAATACATTATGGTACATTTATTCATTATACAAATTTTACAGCCATTATATGGGATACATGGCAAATGTGTATGCCCAAAATATGAGCAAAAATGTTAATATCTGCATATACCGATATTTTTCCGATGATATTGTGAATTCCTATGAACAATTTGAACGCTGGTTCTGAACATAATAAAACAAGCAAAAACTAAAGCATGTATGAAGAAATGCAGCTTCCTAAAACTCAGGACGGATGGAAAGAAGACAAAACAAGTGCAGCATGTCATGTGACACAGTCATCATTTAATCTCAGTTATTCAGTTTTCATAATTGTGCGAGGCAGTATTTGACTTGAATCTTGATTTGAAAAAGAATGAAGGATTTTTAACTTTGTAGGAGTGCCTCGGTTTTTTAATGTGTTTTTCAAATGTACCGCCATCCTTGGATCCTTGAAGAGCACCCAAACTCACCATTTTTTTCACACGCCTTGACCCAGTGTAGCACTCACCCCTACATGTTGAATCTTGATTAGTTCCCCAGCTCTTGACTGATTTTGCTGTGATAGATGGTAATATTGTACCCTTTTCAGCAAGGTTTGGAGAAGAAATGGTAATCCCTTTTAGATCAGTTGTGAGGTAATTCAAGTGCTAATTACTGTTTGGCCTAGCATTGGTTGACTTTGCTGCCAGGTCAGTCAATAGCTAACTGGTTGTAAACTGAATGATGAAAACATGGACAGTTGTACCAGAGGTACCACAATCACGACCTTGCAAAGCAGCTTGATTTTCCACATTTCATGTCTCCCAGCAGGTAGATCCATCTTGCAAAGTTTTCAGCTGATACGCTTGCCTTGATCAGAAAATGACCAGACCAGTCGGCATCCTTTGTGGTAAAAGGAGGGTTGGCTACAAACGTGGTGTATCTGATTGACCTGTGATGAATGCGACAGACAAAATATTTGTTCAATCTCCTTCCAGTTTGTTTGAAAAGGTTTAGCCCTTACAATCACTGTGTTGGTGCGCTCTGTCTGTAATCAGAAGGTTGCAAGTTCATGGCAATATGCCCTCAGTGGCGTGCAAATAGTATGAAAGATTGTGAATGTGATGTTGTGTGCATGATGGACTACATACAAAGAAACTCTTAAATTAGTACACTTAAATTAGTTTCAGAGATCAGATTTTTATCTCTAGTGTCATTGTTTTGTTTGAACTGAATTCCTGCAAGACACCTATGAACTCAAACCAAAGTGTAAAAATGGTGAATTGAAGAGTCACAGATCATACAGTGAATTATCCTAGTGGACCTGTGCAGAGGCTTGTACAAAACTTGGTAAAAATGCTTCAAATAACACAGTGTGAGGTTTGGACATGCTTCACCCGCACAGATGTTAACATGAGCAGATCAGTGACCTGCACCTCACCAGCTGTTTCATCCAGAGTTTTAAAAAAAGCAGTTTGTACAGTAAAATAAGGTGTAGATATTTGGTTCATGAGGAAAAGCTTTAACTGTGTGGCTTAACTTTTTATGTACCGTGTGTATAAACTATATCAAATACAGTTTTATGTAGGTTTATTAGAAGCGCACTAAACCATCTGTACTGTTTTTACCTTCCATATATGCACCATGGCTCAAGCAGAAATACTCTTGTTCTTCTTTCTGTTCCTCTTTAACCAACTTGACATTTGAAATCACAGTTGCCCTTCTGAAGGAGATAAACTCAGCAAAGCCACATCATTTTTCCTCCCTCTTCGCACGTCTTTTCCTCAGTATTATTTTTCACCATTACAGCTCTTTGTACCTCTAATAGTGCAGAAGGCTGAGAGAAAAGATGATGAATTATTCAACAAAAGACTGAAGCTCCCAAAGCCACAGTTTGCTGTGTTAGCTGCTTTTCACTTGTCTGCTCACGCTTCCCCGTCCTACCCCCACCCCTTTTCTTCTTCACCCCTTCCTCTCTGTCTTGTAATTCATCGCTCTTAAGTGTCCTCTTGCACCATGTGCCTGCTGTGCTCACAGTTATTCTCTTCCTCAACACTTTTGCTTTTAATTATTACAAACCCTGAAAGAACAATCATCGATTGAAGTACAGCTGGCTTCTCTTAACCAATAGATTATCAGGCAGTGGTGTGCTTGAGAAAAAATGTTCTCAGAAAGTGAGTTATTATTCTTCTGCACTGGCAATAGCTTGTGAACTCAATATCTTAATAAAACTTAAAGGTGTTTTCCCTAAACTTTGCACAGATTTACACTTTGATTCAATGCTGACCTGATATTAGGGGTGTCCCGATACAACTTTTTCACCTCCGATACGTTACTGATATTGCAGCCTTGAGTATTGGCCGATACCGATATCGATCCGATATGATATCAGCAGGAATCATACATACTTTTATGACTTATTTTGTAATATGGACTGTAAGAAAAGGTTTGATCAAGTGAGACTACTCAAACAGAGAACAGAAGTCAGCAATAGTAGGTATGAGAAAAACTGACCCATTTGTTATTAACCAATGGGTTAAATAAATTTTCACCTTAAACATAAGAATATGCTACAATTAAATAAAATAAATAAAAAATAAATTAGAAGACCCTGAAAAGTAACCTCAATAAATCCAATAAAAACAAAAACATATTTTTTTTTAATTGCAAAATATCCACTGTGTTTAACTTAAACATAAGCATATTCTACTACTGAATTAAATAAATAAAAAATAAGTTAGAGTTGCTTGTATCTGAGAGCTTATATCAGAGATTTTAGATGCAGGCCGATATTATCCGATTTTTTTTTTTTTGCTGATATCGGACCGATATCCGATATCAATATCGGATCGGGACACCCCTACCTGATATGGTTTGATGGTCATGAGCAGAGGTTGTTAGGAATCATGTTCATCTCTTGACGCTCAATGAGGCATCCTATTTGGATAGTTCAGTAATTTTGAAGTTTAGTTGTCTCAGATACTTGACAGCAGCCAGTGGAGGATAGGACAGGGATCTCAGCAGCACTGCACCTTTAAGGAGAACGAGCTGAGACGACTGGTAAAGTACTCAGCTGTTGGCAGGTACAGTTAAAGGAATCACATTCATCCCTTGATTTAAATATAATATCTTAAGATAAGATAACTTTTCTTCAGATTTTTGACATTTGATGTTTCCCCTGACTTGAAGATAAACAAATAAGATTTGGAGTGAACATTTTTTAAATTTTCTTCCTCCTCTTTTTGAACATAGATCTTAAGTTGGTTTGGTTCAGAAAAAGTGGTTACATGGTTCATGCTGAATTGGATTAACTATTGCTACCCAAAATATTATGTGTGCCATGTGAGAAATGAAACTTTATTGAATTAAGGACGTAAAATCAATTACTTAAATACTTGAATAATGGCACCAATTGCTATAACACAGCACCTTCATTAGAGCTTATGTACTTACCCTATAGTATAAATATGATTTAACTGATCACACATGCCCAAAAACCCACGCTGTCCACGTTATACTTTCACGGTCTATATATTGTGAAACTCATTGAGGCATCTGATGTAACACTGTTTCTGCTTTGTAATTCCCCACTACTGCTGTGGCTTTCCAAAGCTGAACTTTTTCCCTTTGTGTGTTAGTCAGAATAGATATGAAAGAGTACGGACAGGTCAAATAAATTCAGTTCTTGGTAATGCAGCTTTAAGAAGAGCTCCAGAAAACAATAAGAGAAAATGAAAGAAATATATTTCTATGCTTTTCTCATTATTGCTCTTTAAAGAAGATTTAAACTTTAGTTTAAAGAGGGTTCTGAACTTTTAATAAACATTTAATATGTTTGCTGACTACATGTTCTTTGGGGTTCTTTGGAGTTTTTGGCTCAGTGTGTGAGAAATAGTGAAATTAGAGGAAGTCTCTCAATTGTACATTTAGCTGGAAGTACTTTAGGAGAATTAAACTATTTCTCTTAAGCTGACATCCAAGAACACTTTATTGATTTAGTTTCACTTTAAGTGGTAGTGAAAGAGAAACTTAAAATTTCCCGTACAAAGTTACCGTTGTTCAGAGAAATGTGGTAACTTGTAACACCAGTCATCATACAGATAACAGTCCAAACATTTTATCAGATTGTTGAGTTGTAAAAGATAAAAAAGAGGCCAGTGTTCACTTATTTTATAAACACTTGTAATGATGCATACGTTCACCAATATGTATTAAGAAAGTTAAGGACATGAGGCCAAGAATAAAGCACATGTAAGAGGAGCTGTCTTTATAAGACAATTCTTTTGGGGTAGGGAAAATAAAAATCTTTAAACATAAACTGCAGAAGACATCAACAACCACGCAGGACAGAACATGATGCCGTGAAACAATCAGTCATAATAAATCATTCAAATACATCATTATATCATCACATGACTCCAGAAGGAATGTCAAACAGCAAGATCTTATAACAGCCAAGTTCATTTTAGGTGATCAGAGTTTATTAAGGAGGTGAAAGTTTAATACAAAGGTTGTGAGTTTATGCACTCAAATTCAGATTGAAGGGAACGTTGTGGGTGGTATCACTGATATCAGTGGTACTCAAAAATGTTTGTTAGTGAATTAGGTTTAGGGATATTCTTCAGCAGATAATTTCAACTAGAACACAAATTTAAATAGCACCTACTGTAATCAAACTGCATAAAGTCAAGAAAGCACAAAAGAAATGATTTTATTTTTAAGATAAACTGTTAAGTAAGTAGCAAATAATACCAGTGCTAGTACTGCCTGCCCATATATCTGTGCTGTTCTGTGTTGTTATGCATTGCTTTAACTTAGTGGTTATATGTGTATATAAACTGACACAGTCTACAAAAAACCCTATCTCAGTTTTCCCTTATTGTAGCGGTCTGTTCATTGCCCAGCATTTTTTCAATAACTTTGCTCTAATTATAGGTTTAAGGCAGGAAGACAGTAGCCTTTTAATGGGTCTGCCATTATATCTAGTATTTACCAGAACTGTAAGCCTGTATCATGTTTGGACATTAGTACCTGTCACCAGCTGAGCACGGGTGTTTTTGTTCAGTGTCTGGTAAATTTGTTCAATCTGTGGGTCACAGTGGCAGGTAAATAAACATAAAAGGACTGAAAATATGAATGTGAATGTGAATGTGAACTCATCATGTGCCTTTAAAATGAGTAAAAATGAGTAAAAGCAGTAAGTTCGCCATTTAAAAGCAGAAACACAAACAAAGAAGGGGAATAAGGAAAAAGCCCACATCATTAGATACTGAATAGATCCACTGCTCTAGGAAGAGTGAACAAGAGACAGTAATTAATATGACACATCATCATCTTTGAATCATCATATATTTAGTGAAAGAAATAAATGTTTTTAAGTGTCTTTATGTTTTTTGTGTTGATGAATTGGATCACAAAACAAACCACATCTGTGCTGCAAATGCTGTGATTTTGATTTGAAAGCTAATGTTGTTGTGGTGTTAAGACTGAAACATTAGATTTATGCTAAAACTTTCACATATGAAAAACTTGATAATCTGGATTTCATGTCTTTGACTTTAGTCTTCTTCTGCATTTAATTTATAACTGGAGAAAAGGAAGATTTGGTTTGGATCCTCTTGGCAGATGGATAAATTGAAAATTGGTGAACTTTCCAACATTTCAAACATCAGCCAAACCTTTTTTCTGGCAGGGGAGAGCCAGGGGGGAAATTTTGGCAAGTATTGTTTGGTTCATCTCTAAACTTTCTTGATATTTTCATGAGTTTTGGGCATGTGTTAAAAGGGCCTTATATACATACATGTTCTTTGGTTTAATCAGGCCATTTATCATTAAATGTTCTTCAGTGGGTCGCTTTGTAAAGTCAGTTCAATGGCAATACTTCTATTTTCTCTCATTTATTCAGCTAATAGAGCATTATCGCTGATCTTTAGAATCCAAAGGCAAATTATAGGGAAATGTGAATGAAACGCTGGTTTTCTTGGTCTGGTTTTATTTTAAAGGCTTGGTTATACTGTCTGCATGGATTGTCGTGCAAACTGCAGTGCACTCTTGACATGATTTATTGAGGATTTCTGGTTTTGGAAATTCTGCATTGCTATTGGTCAGATGGCGTTTTTCGCCCCACCTCAACTGGCCTTTCTGTTTGTGAGTAGATGGAGCTAAATTTTGGTTGAGATAGCATGTGCAGGATGGCAGCACCCATTAGGGGGCATGAGTAGCGTTCCAAAGGCTCCACGTGGCTTTTACCAATTCTTTTACAGTCTATGTTTTGGATATTTGATTTCAGACTGGCCTTTGCGAACACTCCAAACTTCGCAGGTGTGTCAAACATTAAACAAGCTTAAAGTGGATGTTCACTGTTCGCCCCCCCCTCTTCTGAATAGTGTTCCCTAGAACAGGCTATGAGCTGCTTGTTTGAGTCAGTGTCATTCAAGTGTAATGTTAGCTCAGCTTAAGTAAGTTAAATGGATGATGAAAGGAATTTTTTGGTAACTCCTTCACAATAATGCACACTGTTTAGTTGCTGTTAAGGTGCTTTTACTTTGTAATAGCCATACCAGCAAATGGGGTGTTTTCAGCAGATGTGACACATTACTGAGATATTTAGAATAAAGGTACCGGCCACAAAGTGAGCAGGTGATGGACTTTTAAATCCACCAGTCACAATGAGGTTTAACCCTGGCCTGTATTGATTAAAATTACAAATTTCTAAAGAATTAACTTAACCAACTTTAAATCTGGGGCTTTCTGCGCAGCTAGATATCCAACTTTAACCAATAAGCGGGTTAACCATGCATATGCCCAGTTAGGTTTAAAAATATGTATGACTTTACTGTCTTTGTCGTGTTTGACTTTCAGGCTGTCGTATCCTGGGTCATACCAAAGCTATGAGACTTTGTAACAGAGGCCAGTTTTGTGCTCAGGGCTATGAGGAGTATAATGTGTTCTGGAGAGAAAAGAAAAACAGTTCCCTCTATTTTTAGGAGCATAAAGATTTGGTTTCTACTCCAGATGAAAACTATATGCCTGTATAATGTTGCTGCCGCCTGGGGACGTGCACAATCACACACACAATGCCTGTCTGAGGAGCGGGTCGCTGTATCAGGTTGGTAAGATAAACAGGCTGGTATTGATCTAGAAAATGGAGACAGGCAGAGAGAGGGGAGAAAGAGGAAATACAAGCCCCTTTTTTCTCCCATGATGCATGAAAAAGAAAGAGATGTTATCCAGTTTGATGACCCAAAAGAAAACACCACTCGCCCACGCACTGTTGAACTCAACGGCGTGTGTGTTGGAGTGTGAGATTATCGGAGGGCTTTTTCACAATCTTGGTGAATTCCTTCATCATTACGTGTTTAATTATTCATGCCTGGTTATGAGTGTGTGTTTGTTTGTGTAGCAGTGTGGGGTCACACACAGCCAATTACCAAACGCAGCTGGACTGCTGGATGATATGCTTGCTGCATATGGTGTGTCAGGGTTAAAAATGACTGTGTTTACATGTGTGCTGAAGATTGGTGTTGATTTAAAGCCACAGTGCAGTCATGATTGAATTCATTTCTTCAGCATTGTAGACAGAGAAAAACAGAAAATGATCATCTTGAGTATCGAGACTGATGATATCTGTTTGATGGCAAGTATTGTTTGGTTCATCTCTAAACTTTCTTGATATTTTCATGAGTTTTGCACATGTGTTAAAAGGGCCTTATATACATATATGTTCTTTGGTTTAATCAGGCCATTTATCATTAAATGTTCTTCAGTGCGGGGTCACTTTGTAAAGTGAGTTTAATAGCAATTACCTCAATTTTCTCTCATTTATTCAGCTAATAGAGTATTATCTCTGATCTTTAGAATCCAAAAACAAATTATAGGTTGAATCCAGCTTTCATCAATGACACTGTTTCCTATTTTTTTCTGATTGTATAGAGTGAATGTATGAGGATTATGAAAGACACAGCTGGAAAAGAAATGAGGGCTGAAGAGAAAGTGTACCATTAAGAGCCTCTTAGTCAGCCCATTCATTTGAGATGCCCTTGATTTTCTTACTGTATAGTTTGAATGAATTTACACCGATGCATGCTATTTTCTAACCAAACGAATGAGAGTAGAAACTTTGAAAAGGCAGACCACTTTTCAGGTAAACCTAATTGGTTTGTTTTTCCCTGTCTGTCTCTCATACAGCCGGGTTTGTTTTGATAAATGACTCATCTCCACTCTGCTTTCTAGCAATTTCAAAATTACCCTTGACGGCACACAGAGAGCCAGAAAAATTACAGGTCAAGACATGTTGACATATCTTTCACTCAGTGGTCTGAATCCAGAGAGTTTCCGCTGACAGGGTGATGAAATGTTTTCTGTCTGATTGGTCCTGAACTGAGACAATTCTCTGCAGCCAAGTATTACTGTCCAAAAATGATTCTGAGGCTGGGAGCCTGTTTGTCACCTGGCACATTAACTCAGTAAAACAATCGTATCACTAGGAAGCTGCTACTACTCTCCTGAAAAGATTTGTTCAAATTCTTGTAATTTTCAAGGAAAACAGTTTTATCTCATGTTGTCAAATTGCTTTTTCCTGCAGCCTTCAACAGTTAGGATCATCTGTTTGGTTACAGTGAACTTGCAGATGTTTGATTGGATTTATTTGGAAAAAAAAAATAGAAAGTAGAGGAAATATCAATCAGCAACAAAGAGTTTGTAATTGTTTACTACGTTTTTCAAATTTGAATATGACTGCCAGTCCAGAAGATCACCTTAAACATAAAGGGCAAATACGTTTCTTGGACAAAAAAGTGAAGCAAAATTAAAACACAAATAAGACTAAAAAATGAGAACATTAGACATCTTTAGGAATGAAAAGGCATGAGCAAGAATAATGTTTTTGTTAGTTTCTTAATTTATTAGGTTGTGATCAGCATAACTAAAAGATTTATGGATCTTAATGTTATTTGCAGGAAATGTTGGTCATGGCACAAGGAAGAAGTGATTTGATTTTGGTGGTGATCGAAATCCAGATGTGGATCCAGGATTTTTTTAACAGGGATAGGGCAATTTTTCACATTTTTCACAGTAACTTCAACAATGTTGTCAATACCTTGGTGGTGGTTTGTGCTCTCAGAGCATTTCTAGTTCAGTTATAAACTTTTAATTTTAATCTGAAAATACTTAAGCCATTAAAAGAAAACTAACAGATCTAGACAAAATGAGCAATGGTTTGCCAAACACTAATCTCTAAAGTGTTTTCTTTAAAAGGTTATGTGTTTATGATCATTTTTATTATTTGTGTTTTATCATATATATATGCATTTTTTCTATTTTTTATTATATTGTCTTGGTACAATTTGGGCTCCTTAGTACCAATTGAGCATCATTTAAATATCGCAGCCTGCCTAAGTATTATTATTGAACATGTCCATCCCTTTATGACCACAGTGTACATATCTTCTGATGGCTTCTCCCAGCAGGATGATGTGCCATGTCACAAATCTCAGATCATCTGAGACTGGTTTTCTGAGCATGACAATGAGTTCACTGTATTCCAGTGGCCTCTCCAGTCATCAGAGCACCTATGGGATCTGGAAAAGATTTGCATCATGGAAGTGCAGCAGTCAAATTTCAAGCAACTATGTGACTCAATCATGTCAATATGGACCAAAATCTTAGAGGAATATTTCTGTTACATGATGAATTCAAGCTACAAAAAAATTAGGGCTGTTCTGAAGGCAAAAAGGACTCCAGTCTGGTACAAGTAAGATGTATCTGTTGAAGTGGCAGCAACACTTTTACTGCAAGTTAATACATTTGGAAAAAATAAGCACAACATAGCACACAACACAGTAATGTTTAATCTCAGTTAATTTGTTTTTATGAAGGTAGTCTGAGTAAAGTGTTCCTAAAATTCAAACCAGATTAATTTCCTAGAACTTCACTCAGTCTCAAAAATACTGTCACCAGCATATACACTTAAAATCACTGTATAATAAAGTCACTTATTACAATGTAACACCAGCTTAACACTTCAGGTACTCAGAAGTTTGAGTTTGGATTATGAGAGTTTTAGCCAAGAACAAGTCAAATATTAAAATTACAAGAGTATTATTGTTTAATTTATGTTTGTAATAAAGATAATTATTTAATCTGGAGCAAGTTCTTTTGAAAATATCGCAAGAGGAAAAATACTGCAAGTCATTTTCTCCCAGTCTTGTTTAGCCCTAATACAGACTTGAGAACATAATTCTTAAGTTTTAGGAGTGTCTTGCCCGGACATGAACCCTTTAATGCTCACTCTTTCTTTTCGCTGATGAAAGGCAGATTAAGTTTTTGCTTGAATGTGGCTGCTGAAGCTTAGATGGAAGAAAAGACAGAAGATCTCCCTGTATCCTCAGTGATCAGCTCATCCAGAGGGTGACGCACCTGGAAGTTTCACCTGGAAGCCCCACTAATAAACAAATGAAACTGCACTCCGTGGGCAAGCACAACAAGTCCTGTCACTGTTGGAGGATGCTGGGGGGAAGAAGTATGTCGCTCTATGATCTCACTGCCCACACACGGCCATCCTGTTACAGATAGCGACTTTCTTGTCTTCTCCGTGTGCCTAACAGTGTTTATGCAACCGTGTGAGAGGCAGAACAAGAGAGAGTGCGTGCCAGACACAGAAACTCGGCCCAGGCTGCAGATCCCTCCACGATAATCAGCTGGATTGTCTTGCACGCACAACATCTGTCTCAGACACACAAACTGCCTCTTTCACACACACAAATGCGACCATTATACGGTCATTACTGTCAGGCTGACGCTGTACAGTCCCCTCTAACATGCTCCTTCACTCTTATCTGTCTCCTTCCTTCCTACTTCTCTGTCTTTGTCCTTCTCCTCTTCCCCTCTCTCTTTCCCTCTTTCTCGATCTGCCTCCTTCCAGACGGTTTCGATCTTGGAGCAGCGGCTGACGCTCACAGAGAACAAGCTCAAAGAGTGTTTGGAGAACCAGATGGAGATTGGCCTGCACCTCCAGAGACAAGAAGAGGCCTGAGAGATGGCGGCGCCATTGAGAGAGGTCGAGCTGAGTGGTGTGAGGGAAACGGGGTCACATCAACACCATTAGCAGATACACTCTCTGTGTTGTTAGATCACACTTCAAAATGTGCGATATAACACACTAACACATTTACAAGGGCTGGTGAGAACCGTTTTTCCTGACTGGACTTTAAATGCACCCTGAGCCTCCCTGCTGACGTACACAGTGGGGTTATTTTACAAAGAGGTATCTGAAGTGAAGGAGATGAATATTAGAGAAGTTACTCCTCTACAACAGTGCTGAGAGTGCAGCCCATTTTTATGCTGACAAAGGACCTGCTGCTAGTCAATGTGTGTGTGTGGGTGTGCGGTGTCTGATAAAGTGTAGGCACATGTGACACACTTTGGTTCTTGCCTCTGTCCTACATATGTGGACGTTTTAGCACCATTTGTGCAGCAGGCTTGTGCAAGATTTTACTGTCAAACTTTCTTTTATATCAGAATATCATCTAAATTGTTCTTGTTCCTCCTCAGTCTTCAGCTGATTGAGGTAATTTATAGATTTGTAATAAGTGAAGGCTCATTGAAGTATCCTTTAAAATGGATTCCTCTCAAGTGTACCCTCACTTCAAAAGTTAGCTGTTTTCCAGTGTTTTCTTTGTTCATGTCATCTTTACCAGAAGACCTCATACTGCAGTGCCTTTACTACATCCTACATTTAGTTAGATGTAAAATTTAAGGAAAGAGTTTTGCTGCTGTTCTGTATTTTCTTACCAACAAATCCTTTCAGAAGGCCCTACCCTTAAATTTAAATCTCTTCTTCATAGCCTCCTACGTTGTCTAACTACTGTTAAAGAAATAAAAACAGCAATAACTTCACCTAAACTTCATTGGTAAAAAGGATCATAAATTAACATTTGACTGTTGACCAAACCAATACTGACTAGAGGTGGGAATCTAAAGCCAACTCCAGGTGAGAATCACTTACAACTGTCATAATGAATCAATTATTTGTCTTTATTCTCAGCAATTCCCTTATCAATTCCTTTCCCTATGGACATGTTGCTCTCATCAGTTGGTCAGCAGAAACAACAAAAAGAGGTTAAGATGGGATCATGGCAGACGGGAAACAGGTAGTCAAAACTGTGTCTGTCTGTGTGATTCAAGCAAGGATGAAAACACAAGCAACATGCACTCTCAGGAGTGCCAAGTGTTTGACATTGTTGACTCTAAACACTTTTGGAGGTCTCAGGGCTGTGCATCTTCACCAATCTTAGTGCACAGACACCTCAAAGGAGTTGATAAGGGAAAGGATAAAGAATTTAATCCAAAATTAAATTGATGAAGGCATTGGTATCAACAAAACCTTATCAAATCCCTTTCCCAATACTGACGTATCCAAGGCAACTCTCACTAAACTTGTCCAAACCCCTTACAGTTTCTTTCATTATTATTATATTGGTGTTAATTTTGGACAGCATTGTGTAACTTTTTTCATATTGATCCGGAGGAGGGGGCTCTTGACACTTCTTAGGTGCAATTAGGCAGGGTGCGTCGCAGAACGAAAGGTTGGGAACCCCAGCTCTTGCAGTATGAGTAAACATACTACGACTGTCTTATAGACAAGGCTGCTTTCCCCAGACTGACTCAACCTGCTTATCACCATGTGCACGAGATATTCTTCTTTGTCCTTGATTATAATTAGCAGTTGCTGCCGTACTCAAACACTTTGCAGGGGTTGGAACATAAATAGGAGGCATAAGAACAAAAAAAATAGTTGACATTGAAAAAAAATGCAGAAAGCAGTAGTTTTTTAGAGGAATGTGCACTATTAGCCTGCTAAACATTTAAATGCTGCATCCTTGATAATCAGCACCAAAATTACTAGTCACCAACTTATCATTCTGTCATTTTTAATTAATACTGGTGAAATACTTGTTTTATCTGCAATATGCCGCCCTGGATGTAAGCAAGGACGGTGAGCCTATCAATGGTATCTTGTGTCAATTAACACTCAACTACAGCAGGTAGTAAAAATAATCATCACAGGCACGCAAATGTTCCCCTGTAGAAGAATCAGAAGCCAGTGATGCTAGCAGTGCCTACATAACCCCCTTCTCTTTATTTGACCACTAAAGTTTGGATCCTTTGTTGGTTGAACAATGCTCATTTTAAATGTTTTGTGAGTGCCTAGAAACATCTCTAGCTTTATCCATTAAATTAGTTTGGTGGTGTTAAAGAAGGTGTAAAACTTTTTTAACTTGCAGCATGCTGTTTCTTTAAACTGCAGTTTTAAAGATAACATTTTGATTTGTTGTCTTAATCATTTATACACTGACTAAAGTAACTTATTGTGTACCCTTTAAATAAATATCTTTAGTCATTTGACTCAAAATAACTTTACAGAATGATCCTGGCTGTTCTTTTTAGCCCACTTTTGCTTTAAAGCAAGTTTGTTTTCATAGTTTTTGCCAAATAGATGATGTCATGTGTTTCCCTAGAAGGAAGCTCTGATTGGTCCATGGCGTCCCAGCAGTTACTCATGAAATCAAGACTTTTCTGTCTTTATTGTCCTCAGCAGAGACATAAAGATCATAAGCCGTGAGCTGTGTCATCCAGACCCAGAGGCCATAAATATTTAACCCATTGTCCGCCGTATTTTGAGTGTTGAGCACTTTTACAAAAGTAAAGGGGTAGCAGCTTAGTACGCCCGCCGTTGCTTCTGTTCAAAATCCTTATGTTTCAGCCCTGGAGTAATTTACGTAATCTGACCACCAATGCTGCATCAGGACCTTTATTTTTAGAAGCTTCAATGAAAATGAGCCAGAGGCAATGTTGAGACGCAAAGTGTGATTTCTTCAGTAACAGATTCAGCAGAAAAAGAAAGAGTGATTCATTCAATTCACTTTTTTATTTAACTCACTGGTTATATGTTGACATAGTGAAGCGGTGACTCATACTGGGACTTATTGCAGAGGTCTCATAGGCTCTCAGAGAACGGCGTGGCGTCATTAACAAGGGAAAATATTAATGACTGTTTCTTTAAGACCCGGCTCAGGCTCCGCTCTGATGGAAAAAGAAGAAAAGCAAAACCGGAATTCTGGAGCTGTGCTGCCGGGCCCACTCTCTTCCTTCCTGTCTGGGGCCCGAGGACACACACAGACACACACGCAAATGCATACACATTTGCTTGAGCACTCATGCCAGAGAAAACGGCTCCCTTTACTATGGGCCTCAACCAGACGGCCTGCCAGGAGCTCTGGTGGGGAGAGGGGGGCTGAAAGAGTGAGCTCAATCACTGCGAGGCTTGACTTTTTGTGTATTAGTGTGTGTGTGTGTATTCTTTTTTGTTTTCTCTTTGTGGGGACTAAGGTTTAAACTTTGACTGAGAAGTTTGGACACTTACAAAGTGAAGGCATTTAACTCTGCCCATGCTTTAGGACAGAAATGTAAAAGGTTTGATTGAACAAAGACTTGCTCCAAGAGTTTAAATGTGAAATTTGGTTTCGGCTTAGCCTAAGCCTAAAAAACAACCAGTGAGATAAGTTACAGTTAAATCCTGAAAACACACAGAGCATCACTGGGAATGCGGTGGAGCGGTAGATTCTTAGCATTTACAGCCGACAAATCAGAAGCAACTACATGATGCCATCACGCCAATATGGACCAAAATCTCTGCAAAATGTCTACAGCACCTTGTTGGGTCTTTGCCATGAAGAATTAAGATAGTTCTGGAGGAAAAAGTGGGTCAAACTTAGTACTAGCAATTTGTGCCTAATTGAGATGCAACAATTTACATTAGAATATTGAACTGTTTGGTGTGATGTTTATGGGAATGTGAAATGTGGTATTTTTCGGATTTGAGTTCAAACAGATGTCATTCATTCACTCTTACTTTGAGTGGTAATACACTAATATTAGGTCATTATACCACACTACTACTCTGAGAGGAGAGGCAGCAATATGCACCCACTCTCGCAACATGAGGGACCCTTGTTCTTTTAATCTGGATGGTGGTAGTAGGAGTGAAGACAGTTCAGCAAACCTAAAAACCTATCATGTTTGAGCTTTTCATTATGGTTATGGTGCCTCTTGGGTCAGAGCATCATTTTAAAAATAGGTGAACAAAAAATCATCAGGTCTTGCAGGGAGACCATAAACTCCAAGCACATCAGCATTGTTCATCATATTAAGCCTTAAATGTAAAACTGTTTCACTGTGGCCTTGGATAAAGAGCTGTGATAACTCAACATACTGGCCTCTGTACCAGGATAAATTTCTTCTTTCTACTCAAAACTGCTGTGAAAAGCACAACTAAACTTTTTCACAAGTATCGTTGGTCAAAAATTGTAATTCATTTTTATGTCCTTACTGAAGTTGGAAAGATAATGTAAACAAATAATGTAAACAAACTTAACAAGCCCTAACGACCCTTGATGTCGACAATGGTTACTTTGCGATGTGTTCAATATTGGCTCAGGAAAATTGCAATTTAATGAATAAATGAATTCTCATCATGATGTGTTTAAATATAATTTTAAGAAATAGAAAATTTGGTTTTATCAAAAGTTTGAATAATTACAGTTGTTTAGAGGTAATCTTTCTCCAGCAATATAAAATATATATAACAGAAGGTCAGTAAAAGTAAAATTAACTTGAAAGGGTTATTTTTTAATGTGTTTATCATTCTACTTGTATTATAAACTGCCTCAAGGATGGGTGTTTTTCTTTATAGTCTAATAACTATATTGTTTACAAATAAAATAACTTTTCTCCTCAATATTTCTGTACTGTTCCAGTAAAATTAGCCTTAAATCCTTCAGAATGGAACAGATTTCTTTTTATAAAAGCACCCCAGTGGCCAAGGTTGTCAAAACCCAACTGCACCAAAAACCTTGACCAAAAGGCGAAGGTACGTACCAAACTGTGGGCATCTTGAATACCCAATAAAATTATAATGGAGTTAGTTACAACAAAGTTAGTCATCATATACCGTAACTGATAAGTGTTTTATTTATATTTATCACACTCCAACTGATGTCCTTTTAACATGCACACAGAAGAGTGTACTCAGAATGCTTTGAGTACAGATTAAATGAAATACTTTTACTGAAGTAGGTTCAAGAAGTGCTACTATTACTTGTGCATGAGTAAAATTTAATCAAAGTGACTATACTTTCACTTATGTACAATATTTGTACAATCTCTTTCCAACCCTGGTAGCATATTTGACCAGAAGAAATCAACCCCCAACCACTATTTCTTGGTGTGTTAGTCCAACTTTGAGAAAATGGATTTGGAAAGATTTCAGTGAAATGAACTGACATAATGAAATAACTACCTTTGAAGAGCAAGTGCTGATTGTCAACGTCTTAATGATAAATAAAAGGAGAGCCATTGTCATGTACTTGGAAAAGCATTAAAAACCTCTGTGCTGCATTTTCTCCCTCTGATCAGCCTCCAAGCTAACGGATATGTTGAAACTGAACTTCCTGGTTTAGATTTCAGGTCTCATAGTACCTGTAACAGCCCACTTGCGGTTAGAGTTAGAGATTTATTTGTGATGGTTAAAGTTACGGTTTGGGGCTTTGGGGAATGCATTACGTCAAAAGGACTCCTCACAAGTATAGCTGTGTGAGTTTGTGTATGTGTGCACTCTAGAAGGAAAAGGGGAGAAAAAAGTTGGAGCACAAGCCGCTGTAATATGTAGCCCATGTGTGGCCCACGAGTGAGTGTGTGCGTGGGAGGGGGATGGTGATCCAATGAGGAGAACATCTGGATATGTTTTTCCTGGTGCGCTGTGGTTGCTGCCACTGCTTGCTTGCATGTGTGTGTGTCAGTGTGTGTTTTAGTGTTTTACTAGTTCAGTGTGTCAGGTTTTTGTTCTCCGCTGCTCCTCTTGGCTCTTTGTTTCCTCACACATTCAGTCTTACTCTGAGAGATCTGCGAGATTGTAATGATACCTGTTTGCTTGTTCTTTTGTGCCGAGTTGCAGCCAGCGCCAAATCTGGGTCTGTACTTTGGCAGCAGGATGAAGAAAACAGCTGCTTTCCCAAAAACATCTATTTCCAGGGTGTATTCTTAGAAATACAGGCTGTGCTAGTGTGTTATAATTTGTATTTGGTGAGGCGGTGTGGTGGTCACTGCTCAATGAGCCAAGGGAGCTTTTGTAGCTCTAGGAAAGAGCTGAAAGGCGGCCTGAGGATACAAAGTACACCAAACAGTTTTAAGAAACCACAGAAGAAAAACAGAGAGTAACCATGTTCAAGAGTTTCCACTGAGTCACAGCAGAGCAGGTGGACGATAGGTCTGACAAGATCAACCAAACATTTACAAGAGTGGACCAAACAGAGCCAACAATCAGCAGCATTTTTATAAAACTGCCCAACGTGATCACCATTAACATACAAACTTTGGTTAGATATAACTTGTATTTTTAATGTTAAAGAACAAACAAAAAAGCCACAAAGAAGCCACACCAAAAGTCTCAAAACCACTGACTGTATATAAAGATAGATGATGTGTCATGGCCTCCAAATATTGTATAACAGTGAAACCAAAAATGCCTTTCAAACTGTGTTGACATGATGGACTTGACGTCATTCTGAACCACACTTTTTGATATCTTGACCCTTTGCTAACCAAATTCATGTTTTATTTATCCATCAAACAGCAAGATGTCTAAGTTTAGTTTCGTCCACAGTAAATCAGATTCTTGTGTTCGTTTGAAGCTCATGCTTACAAAAAGTTTAACAAGCCAAGTGAAAGTGTCTGCTAGGTTCCCCTTTCCCACTCCTCTTCTCTGCCAAATCTGTAAAGAACAAATTGTAAACAGAGCTGTCAGTTACAACATTTAACATGTTTTTATACCATGAAAACCCTCATGAAAACTTGACTCTGAAAATAGCACTTGCATTTATAGTAGACAGTAGCAAGTAAGTTCTTATATAAAGGTTGCTGTCCAACATATATTACATATAGTGATCGTCAGTGTTGGGATCAAACCTCTTACCTCCATTTTTTATGATTTTGTCATTAAAAAGTGCAAATGGTCACCTTATATGAAAATGAGTGTACTTTATAAACTTTTAACCAAATGAAAGGAAAAAAACATTTGTAGTTAGGACAATATAATATTTATTCTTTTAGTAGTTGAGAATTATTTTATTTCCTGAAAAGTGGCAGTTGTGGAGATAGGTTTGTGCCTGACTGCAACAAAATGTTCATGTAAGTTCAAGTAACTCATCTTCTCCCCCTTTAAAGGCTGTGGTCTTAAACTTTTGATCGCTGACAAAAGCAGGTTTGAGTTTAAATGCAGATTTGAATAAATTGCTTAATGAATTTTTTTTGTCTCTCGTCCTCATTTCTTCTTTTTGCATTTTGAAGCTCTGCTTAGAACCTTTTTAAGATCCAACAGTACAACATGTAAGTTCTTGCAATTTTTCAACTGGTCTTACGATTTTGATCAGGAGTGTATAAATCACAGGTGGAACAGTGGTACGACAAGGTTGATTAGCTTGATGCTAACACATAATAGAAATTGCCATGAACAGGCTAACTCAGCATCAGATCGTGCTCATTTAAACAGAGATAAATATCTGTTTTACTCAACAATCCATACACAGTGTTGGTAAAATGCATCATAAATAAAAGACAACAGTAGAACAGGAACATTGTTGTACCCAGTACGCACCCAGGAAATGCCATCTTAAAGATTTAAAATGAGTAAACACTGGAGGTTAGGTTAAAGTGTATCATAAAATAAAATAAAAACAAACTGAAAAGAAGTAAAAATAAAATATTGATAAAAGAGTGCTGTAACAAGAAGAAAAACACTAAAAGGTAATTCAGGTAAAAGCCAGACTAAAAAGGTAGGTCTTAATTTTGTTTTTTTTACAAACAATACCAAGTAAAATAGAAACTTTAAAATCTACTCAGCAATGTTTGGTAAAACACACTATAATTTAAAGACATTTAAAGAGTTTTTATTATGCTTTTTTTTTTTTTACTTTTTTATGCCTTTCACTGTGTTGTTCATGTATCTTCCCCATGGTAGTGTTCACTTGGTGTGAGACAACATAGTCTACAGCATCAAGACTTCTCCCTCCCCTCCTGTGTTCATCACAGTAGTTCCCTCGAACAGCTGACACTTTGTCATCCATCCTTTTCTGTAGTCAATAGTCCAAACTGTACATGCATTTGTAGGAAGGGTTCTAATATGGAGATTAAGTTGTGTATGGTTACATAATCATGACAAGCTGTAGGTGACAAAGGGAGTATTTTTCTCACATTTAGAGGGTGCACATTAATTAACAAATGATCAATATAGCATCAGTGTAAACATGTCAGAATTGGCTAAATTTCTCATTTTACATACTGTATAACTTATGTGATTGAAATATCAGAGTAGATATTGGAGGGAAGATAGAGTAAAGTCAAAAGCTACAAAAACTGTTCCAAGCTTATTTGTTTTAATACAGAACTTACTGATAAATGTGTTGAAATTTGTCATAACTTTATTTTGCTACCACTTGGTTGTAAACATCTATAATTGGGCCTTTATTTACACAGACAGGCAAAAATCCTGATAAAGTTTTCAAATGATTATGAAACTCAATTATGTATATAGATGACGGACTATATATTTTGGCACTAATCGGCCTTTAATGACAAATTCACGATAATAAAAATAGTCACTTTAATTGTTGATGGATTTTCCAATTTTTGATAAATTGTCACATTTGAAAACAAGTAAATAAAATGAATTTAAAAAACAGTAGCTTTTTAAAAGAGTTGATATTGTGCTTTTTTGTTTTATATGCCCTTTAGTGTGTTTAACATGTCTCCCCTGTGTGGTTGAGTACTTCTATGGAAAGGGCAATAAGTCTGTGGCAACAGGACTTCTCCTCCGGCAGCTGCCTTAAACATCTCGGTCCCTCGGTTAGAGCTACCAGTGTGAAGTCCTACCATTGTTTCATCATCACTATAAGCCCATTGGCTCAGGGTAGCAAGCCCAGTGCAGAGTATAGATGTTAGAATGAATGCAGAGTTGCTGACATGGTGCCGAGCAGCATTGACAGAATACAGCACTATCAGGGGTACTCTGTATATGATAAGTAGAGGGTTTTTAAATCATGAACGATTGTAAACATACCGCAGCTGTCATCAGAAATGAATAAATGAACCTGATTTATAGCAAAATATGACCTTTTTAAGGGTGGATGTTCACAAAAAGGCTTATAGAACTGACATTACATTTAAAGATGAGCCTCTGTCCCAACGCGTCAATTTTTTCAATGATCACTGCTGGATTTGGCCGAACTCCCCAGTGCCTCATTTCCTACACCCCCTCCTCATCCCCTCTTTCTCTCCTCTCATCACCTCCCACTCCTTCCCCCTCTGACTCTGGGCCCTGCCTGTTGACAGTGACTGAGGTTTTGGCGCTCCATTCCTGCAACCCACGCTCCAGATCCAGCTCCAAAACCTCTGTCTTTCCATTCAACTTAAAGAGAGTGTGGACATTGAGAAAGTTTTGTTTTCTTTTGAATGTATGTTTGGTAGAAAATCAATCCTATCCCACTGATAACTCACTGAAAACTTGATGAAGATGGACATGTCTATTTTGTTTTTTCTAACATCATACTCACTGCTGTACAAAGATTCCTTTTGACACTACAGCTCCTAAAGTTTGTACCACTTCACCCTTTTTGTTTGTGTCAGTGGTGTAACCCAAATGCCCTCATGTCAGCTATAAATCACACCTGACTTGCCCCCAAACAGTTAACACAAATAAAACCAGCTCACACTTGTAGGTGAATAAGTGTGTGTGCTCAGAGTTTGAAGGATGACCTACTTTACAACAGACCAACCCATAAAACAAACCTAATGATGACTCTGTGGAGGCCCGCCCCCCTTCACAGAAGCACCTCACCTTACCCTCACCTGCCTCCTTAAGGTCACGTCCTGTCAGACACGCCCAGGATTAAGAAGTGAAGTTTAAAAATTAATTTCAAGTGAGGTAAAATGCTGTCACACCCTGAAGAGAGAACACTTAGGATATTAATGATTGTTTAAACTGTCGATCATCTTCTCCTTATAATTTCCCTTTTTTTCTTGTTAATTGTTTAGTTCCTCACAGAAAGAATAGCTGTATAGTTTTTATGGGGAAATAATGCTCATTTTGAATTACGTGCTTCAAAAACTTTGGGACAGTGGCATCAAAGACCGAGGAATAATGATGAAATGCTAAAAGAAATTTCCTGGTGGAATGTAATGCAGTTGCTAAAGGGTTAGTTACATGATGGTGCATTAAAAAATGGCCTTCCTGAGAAGGTTAGGATGAGGAGGGGTTAACCACTCTGTGAAACACTTTGCTGGTAAAATCAGGACTTCCTTAGAGAAAACTCAATTTTTAAGCTCATATTACCTTGATTCTTGTTTGTTAAGTATTTCTTATAACTGCAAGGGTATGTTCATAAATTAAGCGTTTTAATTAACTTCATCCTACATGAACATCGCTGAATGAGGTAGGGTCAGCGTTGCTGGTGGCGCAGACAAGTCGTCAGGAATTAATGGCCAAGTGCCGAATCCAGACCTGTATGTTCACAAACGCTAATTTTAAAAAGAAGTTTCAGATTTCACACGCAGAGTAACACTGATCCAGTTTTATTCCCAGAATGTCTGAGACACACTGTAAGTCTGCTCTTGAACTTGAAACAACAGCCTGAATTGGGCTAAAACTGGGCCTGACCACACTCCTGAGGCGAATAAGTTGACCACTTATATTTTTTATCTCATGCTATTGGCCATTACTTTAAATCCATGACCATATATGAGGGTTGAACAAAAATGGACTGGCAATTTGAAAGGTTATCCCCCGATTAGCTCTTCTTCATCATAAAAACTGGTACAATATCTGCAGCACTGCCAACTAGGTCATGTTATTGTTCTTTTGATATAAGCCTTCACTATAAACACATTGCAGCAGACTTAACTTATTGCAAAAAACAAAAACAACTTTTTTAATGTAGTAAGTTAAGCTTTGTGATATAATGGCCTTGTTTTTATACCTTTTAGTGCAGTCAGATGAGGCTAAAGCTGTCTCTAAGTTACTTTTAAAATTTGTTTGTGTCAGTTAAGTGGAGAAAAAGCTCCCTGGATCTCTTCTAGATTCAGAAAAAAACACATTGCAAATGCAGGAAGAATTGCACAGGCTCAGACACTAGTCAAAATGCATCTCCTGGATCTTTCTGATCCTGATGGGCATTGGCACTGTGCCATTTGTTTTGCCTGTTTTTACATATGGGATAAATACAGGAGTGACCATCTTCTAAAAATATTCAGGAGATCTAGATTTATATCAGTTTGTGTGCCTCTGAGTGACTGTAAACTGACCAGGCTTAGGCACTCTGACCTGAAGAACAGCTGGTGAGACTAGGGCAGCAAAGTGGCTGGTGAGAGGATTCGTAGCGCATATATTGCATAACAAAATATTTCAAACATTGAGGCTTTGTCGAGGAAACGTTTATCACTGTAAAGGATCTTACTGTAGCGTCTTGTAGAGCCAACATACATTCTTGTGTAGTTCTACCCTAACAGTGAGGTAATTACAAACAAGGTTTTCGGTGGCACCATTGACTTCAATGTATCAGCCAGCATCTGAACCTGGCCATCTTCCCTCAGGGAAAGTTTGCCCGTTGTTTTATGGGTAATGTATTTACTAGTGCCATGGGCCTGGACCCCACTTCAAAAAAAGCCTGAACTCTCCCTTTAAAGTACCTTCAAAACTCTCACTGTTTTCATTTTTGTCCCTCAGGTTGTGAGATATTGTATTCACTGTTTGTCCTGCTTTGTTCTCAGCTACAGCTGGGTAAAACCTTCTTCAAATGTGGATATTTTGAGTGTTTGTTGTGCTGAAGGGCACGTGGCAGCCTCTCAGCATTGTCCTTAGTGGTTTGTTTCACCCCATCATGCTAAGCAGACTTGACTTTTTGTGGGTGTTCCCATGATGCCAACTGTATCTATGGCTGCTCTGTCATAAAAGCTGCCACAATTACACCGACTGTTACAAACTCTGGAACTGAATGATTTCTCTGGCTTTGTAAGCTGTTTCAAATGTTTTAGGCACTTAACTACAAATCAAGGAATCATGCAGTAGATTTAGATATTTCTGTGTGAAAATTCAACATTTGGTACCCCTGAGCATTTAGGAAATGTTGGGATATTGTTTCTTACTGCACTGCTTCAGGCTGCAGCCACGTTTTAGTCATGGACAATGTTTGAACTCCAACATGATTCATGAACTGATTTTTCACACCCACACATGACAATTACATCCCCAAATCTTGGCATTGGGATCTTTTATTTTATTTACGTAACAGCGGTAGTTATGAGGTCACTTGTGTAAGCCTAAAAAATGAGGGGATTAATGTTGTGTTCATGAGTCAGCTCCTCCTGGAGCAAGCTGAAACAGAGAGCAGCAAAAGTGAAAGTGAGTTATGAGACAGAACAGATTGTTCGAGTGTTATTTGGACACCTTTGACCATCTGTCTTTATGGCGCTGTCTCTCAGCTGTCAGAAATAAACTGGGTGAGGCTGAAGATGTGTGAACGTAAAAACAAGAAAGGTGAAGAGCGGGATAACACTCCATGACTCACCTCACTGTTTTTACAATCTCACCCACGTCCGTACAGTGTGTTTACACTGCAGGCAGGTAAGACTGAGCGGGCAGGTAGGTGAAGATTAAACATGGCTTTGTGTGAAAAAAAAAAAGAAACTTCAAATGAACTGAGTTAATGTTGCTTTTGTCATTATGGTTCAGTCATTTAAAAAAAAATAATCACTAAAACTGGGAGCAGAACCAGCTCAATGCTTTCATTTCTGGATCCAGTCCAGGCTCAGAGGGAGGCAGAGGGATTCTGAGGATAGGTTGAGGCTGACTCACTTTTCGGATTTCAACAGTGAATTCTTTAAGGGGAACTGTCCTACGACAGCCATATTGAAGAGTGATTGGAAACATATTGTAAGGCAAATAAAAGAACTTGGTTTAAGTTTTGGAAAAATGTGGATTTAATCACTGAGAAAAATCAACGATGATCTGAAACAAAAGACCAAACACTTTCTAAAGTCATGTCGGAGAATAATTCTCTTTAAACATTCATTTTTACTTTATAGTTTCCTCAGTGTCCCGTTTATTAAAAGGCCCTAATTTTCCTTTTCTCAGGCTCATATAGTCAATTTAAATGACTGCTCAATGTTCACAGTTGGTAATGTTTAAAACACCTCTAGTTTTCACATACAGAGTATCCCTGATCCATCTGTAATCTCAGTTTTTCTGGGCCCAGTCTGCTCTGATAGCCACTCTGAGCCAATGGGCAGAAAGGACATCACACTGGTTAGACGTATTTGGGGACTGATAATATGAAATGAAGGTTTACTGAGGACTAGGGATGGCAGTTAATTCGATTTTATGGATACCAATGCCATTATCGATTCTGCTTGTCGATCATTCCTAAAAGATTCCTTTATAGATCCCCATCAATGTTCAGCATGGGTAAAAATTGGCCTACATAGGTTTTCAGTGGCAACAATGTCAAACACATCACTCCTGGTTGCCAATGCAGTGCTACATAGGAGAATGCTTCTAAGAGGTTTATTTTTACAAACTAAACATTTATTTGTACAAACAAAACATTGTGCAGTGTACTTCATTTGTCTGAAATTAGGCCATAATTTAGACCACTCATGTTCTCTATCTAGTATGATCACATTTTTGATCTACAAGACATGCAGGGTAAAGTGAATTGATTAAGCAAAAAGGGTAATGATAGAGATTCCTAGGGAGAGTTGTTATGGATTCTCAACTGAAATTGGTTTTGGATTCCCATCCCTTCACAGGACTTTGTAAAACTGAGCTATAGTCTTCAGCAAGACATTTAATTTCATATAACTCAAGTGTTTTCTTTCGTAAATAGCAGAAAGCAGATATATCTTTGCATTGAAGGATGGTGAGTGTCATTCCTGGCAACATTTGCATGTATGACTGTTTTTTTTCTATTATGAAAAGCAGATTCAGTTCATTTAACCATTTGTTCAAACTGATTCCCATCATGATCACTGAGATGTGGTTTACACAGACTCCTTTATCTCTTAGCTCTGTGTCCTCCATCTCTTCCTCTCCTTTTCTCTCTGTTATGTCAGCTTCTCCATTTCTCTCTGTCTTTCTAGTTTGGTCTTTAATAATGGATTCAACAGAGACTTAACTGTGCTCAGATTTCGCAGCGTTAGCACGTGTTTGCTGCTCTTCCATAGACACACACTGTGTGAAAACACACAAACGCACAGAGACAGTCTTGGACCATCCCTGGAATTCCTGAAAAATTCATAGCAGTCAGTGCTCACACACGGTAATGACTGACTATTTTTCCTTCTTTTACCCTAGTGAACACTGAGACTCCATCAGTTCATCAGACTCACTCACCCCAGAAGTTAGAGGCAGACATGTAGACGGAACTCGTTTTGACACTTTCATCCAGGTGGAGCATCACTCCAGCACCTTTTCTTGTCTTAACTTTTTGGTGGAAAGACATGCTCTGTCACTCCTCACATGTGTCTTTCATGTAACAAGCCATAAGTTGATGGTGATGTCAATGTCATACCAGCAGCACCTTGTACCATTTGAAGGCCCCATGTCCTGCAAAATCAACTGATTTGCTTTTGTTGAAAGGTCTTGGACAGCAGAAGAACCTTACACCTTTTACTACACTCTCAGTTGCTCTATAACTCTTTAAAGGAAAAGCCTCTTCAAAAGCTAAATTTTTGACTTCCTTGGTTTTATTATATAATAGCTATACAGCCTCCACCTACAGTACATCTGTGTTTACTGCTCTTCACAGGCAGACGCCATGACTGTTTTGCAAGTCCGCCCAGAGGCCTGTACCTCCATTTCCCCCTCCCTTTAGACATCATTTGGGCAGCCAACCAGAGCAGAGCTCATAATCATCGCCTCCCGTACCCCTTGCCCCTCAGTTCCAAACATTCCCAACGTCATTTCAGTCCTTGCCTGATAGACACTGAAGACACGACGTAAATGGTCAAACACACCAAGACATGGAACCTGTTAGAG
This sequence comes from Cetoscarus ocellatus, assembly GCA_037902135.1. NCBI lineage: Eukaryota > Metazoa > Chordata > Actinopteri > Labriformes > Labridae > Cetoscarus > Cetoscarus ocellatus. The sequence continues at coordinate 1,619,920 of JBAMNC010000554.1, forward strand.
TTAAGGCCTTTACACACAGGGCATGGGACAAAAAACACATCTGGTGTGCAAAGGCCTTTAGTGTGATTTTTCATAATAAATTTACATAGAAACTCTGCCAAGGTTTTTCCAAAATTTTCAGCTGAGTTATTGTCAAAGATGTGAAAAGCTGCTCTGTCCCACAGGGTTTACTAATCCTTGAAAAGAAGTCTTGATTCACATCTGGATTAAGATCACCACCAAAATCTTCTCCCTTGTGCCACGACCAACATTCCCTGAAAATGTCGTCAAAATCCAGAGAAAACTTACAGAGTTATTAGTGAAACTAGGGGAAAACTGTCCTATCTCAAACTGTTGAAAAGTTCTATAAACTGGGTTAAAAACAGATGTACCATCAGTTAGTATATCCACTCTGACTCAAGGATAAGGGTACTCTGACTCAGATTTTGGAGGTCAAAGGTTAAGGTAATTGGATTTTTTGATCATCCATTGTTTGTAAACCTGATATCTTATGATAATATTCTGGGACTTTGAACTTTGCACAATTTGGCACAAGGATGATCTGATGTTATTTTCATTGTACCCCATGTTGATTTCTCTTGTGATATCTCGAGGTGACAGCTCAGTTGCTTTGTTTGATTCAGTGGGATAAAAAAATATTTACAATTTTTTTACATATTTCCTTTGGATCATTTCATGTTCACATGGCAGTCAGACAAGCCAGTGTTACTATGACTACAAGTTGCGTTCTGTATTAATTATTAGGATATGAAAGTAAACAAATTCAGTGCATGAAGAAGAGGGGCTGTTAACGCTCTGTAGGGTTTGCAAGAGTGTTGGGTGTTGGGGTTGGTTAATTGAAAGCAAGCCCAAGCCACCTCTTTCATGCAAGCTTGTCGTGGTTGTTTGTACCAAAACAGGGTCTGATTGTTGTCTTCATATACATTCAAACAAATGGTGCCGAACGGGGAATGCTCACTTGTATCAGAACCACTCTTCCAAATAATCCAGGTGTGAAAACCACCTTAAGAATTTCTTCAAACTTTGCTAAAATATTCACTTTAAAAAGGATGAACTCAGTTTTGAAAGAATAAGGTCAGTGTCACTGTGACATTAAGTTTTGTTTCAAAACACACTTAAACCGTAAAAAAAAAATCATATTTCCACCAATCACACTACCACAAGAAGCACCCCAGCTCCTCCCTTTAGCCAAATTTTTTCTTATTCCTCTATGGTAACTGTATACACCTCTCAAAAATTATAGTAATTCTAGAATTCTTTGTGTAATATGCGATAATATAAGGATATCTTCAAAAAACATTAACCATTAGCTCATAATGTATCTGTGTGCATGAAAAACTGAACAATAAACCCAGAGAAGATAACAAGGGACAGACAGAATGTGTGATTATATTTTCCAGGCATGTTTTCAATGCGTTGGCGACGTGTTTGGGGGCAAAGGAAACAGCAGAGGAAATGCCAGCATTAGCGTGGGAGAGACAAGGCTACCTCATTCTATATCACTGAGGTGAATGGGTTTAAGACCACAATCTGCCTTACAGAGACAAAAAAAAGACAAGAGTGACAAGTTACATTTTTTGCAAGTGATTTTCACGAGTTAAAGCGACCATTGTAAGCTAACTAAGATCATTTTAAGATATACCTCAAATCAAGAAAGTCATACATTTCTGTTTTCTGTTTAGATATGATCAGTTTAATGTTATTTGTAGGTTAAAAGGTCAGAAAAAGAAAGAAGTGTTCTTTTTACACCATCAACATTAAGAATATGTGATTATTTGGGCTCTTTGTGGCTTGAATTTAGTGGCAAAGCAATTGACATGGGAGTGACATGATAGAAAGCAGTCGAGCCACAGGCTACTGGCACCCAGTCATAGATGTTTTTAAAGCAGAACTGCTTTTTAATGCTTCGTATAATACATACTGACAAGGAGTGTCTTGAAACGGAATTCACAATGTCACAACTCATTGGTCAGATTTTGCCTTAAATGGACTATTTGTTAACTAATAGTAATACACAATACTACATTTAAATGATGTGTTGCAGGTAAACTGTGAGGTTTGGGAATAAATTAGGCTTTTTTAAATGAATCTGACAAACCAGATGGACTGCTCAATGGATTTCACTAGTCCATCTGGTTAACAGCCCAAAGAAAGCGTTTGGGAATGGGCAAAACCTTTCAAAAGCAGATGCAGCAGGTGATTGGTCAATCGTCCCATCAGTCACAGTAATTGCAGGCCAATCAAATCATGTATTAGGCGGGTGCTACTGCCGCGGTATTAAATACAAAATTTGAGCCACTATGTAGATCGAACTATCATCAAAAAATGTTGGAAGAGGAAAGAAAATATTATTTCTATCAAGAAATGCTTTCAGTGTTGTTATTTTTTTTTCCTTTAAGAAAGAAAATGCAGTCCAGATCTGATAAAACTGCTGCTGAAGCCGTTAGCATCTGTGCTAACCTCTGTACCAACAGTTACTTCCTGCTCCTGTCCTGCCCGTAGCTCCCATCTCTTACTGGTTTCAAGGATGATGATAGGGCAGTGCCAATTTGAGCTGCTTACAATCATGGTATATTGGAGCTGAGCAAGATGGATCTGTCTGATTACAGACAGTAAATCAGGCCGATCCATGCAAGGCTATTAATAGTCCAATACTGGGGGTCACATCTTGTCAGTATCTTTGGTTATTAGTCTGTATGCTCAAAAACTAATGTAGTTTGGTTTTGGGAAAAGTGACAGCCGTAGTCCCATCTAAATGTAAAAGTTCAGAGTTAAACTAAAACAAAGTTAATATCAGAAAGATAAAGCAACGGTTAATAACAATAACACTTTAATGTGTTCAAGGTTGGCTACGTAAAATGACTTCATGGCAAAAACTAAATAAAGGATTCAAAGGAGTTATATTTGTCATTCCAGTCTGCACTTACATGAGAAAAGAACAAAACTAGTTACTGAGGTCCCGATATTAGCCATTAAGAAATATAAAAGAAATAAATAGGCAGTAATAATGCAGAATAAGGATATTACAACACTACCATAATCTAAGGCTAGTAAAATCTAAATAAAATCTAACAAAAATGATAAGGATAATAATTACAGCATTAAACTAAAAATAGAATCTCAATAAAAATAATATTTACAACACTAACGTAATCTAAGGCTGGTAGAATCTAAGTAAAAATATTACCATAATATTTACAGCATTAAACTAATGGGAAACCTAAATAAAAATAATGAATATAAGATAAGATATTCCTTTATTAGTCCCACAGGGGGAAATTCCAATGATACTATTTACAACACTGACCTAATCTAAACACAGTACACACCAGAGTACAGAGCAGCAGAATAAGTTGAGTGCAAAGAGGCTTTGTTGTGCAAGAAAGATCAACAAGTAAAGTGGCTCAACAGATCAGTACAGGAAGTGGCACTGAAACAGCAGTCCAACATTTAGGTAATTGTAAAAAGTCATCATGATGTTTTCAATGTCATGATCGAGACAATTCAGGTTTTGATCAGAAACTTTCATTTATTATTGTTTGTTTTCCCTGTTTTTCTAAAACAAGTTAAAAAGAAAAACATGTCCCACCATGAAAAGTGTCAGTGTTATCCGTAAAGACTCAGACTCAGCTAGCATAATGCTACAATGCTAATACTGCTGTTGATGGTAAGTCTGATGTTTTGTTTACTACTCGAGAGCAGTCATAGACGAACACACACAGAGCAGCTACACACTCTCAAAGAGGGCCTGTTGTTGTCCATGAAGGGAGTGGAAACACAAGAGCCCTAAAGTTTGTGAGTGTGTGTATCCGTTTGTGTACTTGTGCATGCCTGTATGTGTGTGTGTCTGTGTTTTGTTAGTGAGTGTGTGTCTGTGTGTAAGTCACTGCTGGGGATAAAGAGTCATTGTCTGCAGCTGGTGCATCCCCCACTCCTCCTCTGTGCAGCTGTGAGGAAATCAAACGCTCCTCTTTTCCCCCTCTGTCACAACCTGCTGATGCCTTATTAGGTCATTCATGAGGAGACGTAGTGATGACCCACTGATGCTCTGAGCTCTGCAGCAGGTTCACCAGCAACACTGAGGTGATTCAGCCTCACATCAGGAGCTTTCATACATCACATTATGAAACATGAGCAAGAGAATCAGTGTTACAAAGCACTGTGGCAACACTTAAAGTTGAGGTTTTCATAATAGGCCAACCTTTATAGTTTGTTAGACACGAATTAGATCTAATGAAGTGCTTATGAACATACATAAGTCTTGAGAGTGAAAATAAAGGTCTAGAAACACACTCATTATTGCCTGTATGACCCACAAAAGCTCTGAGTAGAAACTTGCTGACAGCTTAGTGAACACTCATCTTTATTAATGAGATATTTAAGACTATAGGAGGCCAGTATAAATGACTTTAAATATAAACAAACCATTTTTTACACTAATTAGTGGTTAAGAATGTCATTTATACAGTGATCATTCTTTTATGGGTCACATTATTTTAACTGGGCATTACATTCACCTGTTTTTCTCCAAACAAATCATGGCTCATGGCCAATCCTGCCAGAAATATAATCTAATTAATACTTATTGGTGCAATTCCTACAATACATCAGACACTTTTACTTTCACCTTTTTTCAGTTTTTTAACACACAGTACACACAAACTCTTTTGCCCCATCGTACTGTACAGCTCCTCACTCAGGGGGTTGGAGGAGTAACATGAAGACAGAGGAAGGGAAGGAGCAGTAGCCTGTAGCTGTATTTTTATTTATATTTATTTATTTTTATATTTGCAAATTATTTTTTACTTCCTTACTTTTCTGATACCTGTGTGCTTGCTGCTGGAATCCTAATTTCTCAAGGGAGTCTTCCTAAGGGATTAATAAAGTTCTATCTAATCTAATCTTTTACTAAAACCTATTTGCAGTATAAGAGATGGACCAGATAACTAAAACCTAAAAATAGTGTTTTTTGTTATTGAGAGGTGGTTTGGTGCATCAATCACTGTTTAGTTGACGATTAGTCCAATTTAGGGCTGCATTGCTGTGCTCGCGCCTCCCAGCGAGAAGGGTGCTGTTTCAACTCCCCAGGTGACGTCTTTCTGTGTGGAGTTTGCATGTTCTCCCCGCTCATGCATGGTTTTCCTCCAGCTACTTGGGTTTCCTCCCACAGACCAAAACCATGCTCATTGGGTTAATTGGTGACTTTAGATTGACTGCTCTCAGGGTTTGAGTGTGTGTGAATACTGTCTGTCTCTCTGTCTCCCTCGACTTGTGATCCACTGCTGATCAGGGTGTATCTCTTCCTTTGCCAAGTGTCAGCTAACGTTGGCTTCTGCCCCCACAATTCCTGGGATATGCAGTAAAGATGATAGATGAATTAATGGAATCTTGATATTTGGCCTAGAGAGGGAGCGAAAGCATGCTGTTGGCAGAGCTCCCCTCACATGCAACATTCACTGTAATAAATAAAATTGACCTTGTTTACCTGTTTAAATCTCAGGACTCAAACAAAGTATAAACAAAAGCTTTAAACAAAGACTTTAAACAAAGTTTTATCAAAGTCACAACCTCGCAGACATTTGTTGTTTCACTGTTTCCCTCCTCTGAAAAGTTTTAGGGTGACTACATTATAAAAAGTTGCTGTCACTGAAGCAGGAGCTGTGACAAAACTGAGAAAGTAAAGAAAAACTTCAGCTAACTGTAGAAAATGTGTATAAAGATGACACTGAAGAGCTTATATTTAAGTAGAGAAGCAGTAGCTGACTGCTCTCTGAACAGATGCAGCAAAGGCAGGTTCAACCCCTTTAAAGTGGGACTGGAGACCCTCTAACATTCATCCCAGCCCCCCTAAAATAAAGACAGCACTTGTAATTATTTTAGTCTTTTCATTTGATGATGAGTTGAGGCCTGGTAAGAAAGTCTGCCTCTATTATGCTAACTTTCATTGCAGTAGAGTAAATCATTTTTACATAAGTAAACTGTGTATTGCTGTACTCTTGTCAAATAAGCTTTCTCTTTAATTCCATCTCATATTCATTTACATTGTGGTGCTTTTTATGAGATAATTTGTTAACTTTTTATCCTAACTTTCACTAATAAGAAGGCATATTGTCTGCACGCTGATGCACGAATAAGTATCATTTTTTTAGTTATTATTGAAAATGTGTAAAAAATGCTCCATCACGTGGCGTTCTAACACGTCCTTCAAAAAATTCCTGGATCACCATTAAAATCTTATCACTTCTGTCTTGTTCAATGACCAACATTATCTGAAAATGTCATCAGAATCTGTTGATAACTTTTGAATTATCTTAAAAGACAGACAGACAAGTGCTGGTGGAGGTAACAATGGATAACTACAATACATTATTTGTGCTGTTGTAAAAATAAAATTGTTTATAATGAAAAACTTTTGTTTTGTGCTCTGATAAGAGAAGATTTTAACCTTTGTAAGGGGATCTATGTTTTATTAGGGGCTGAGCCCCCCTAAATGTCTCCTCCTAAAATTGCCCCTTCCTTTAGGTCAAAGACTGCACATGTTTTACTTAGGGTCATGAGCCACTATTGTTCTTCTGCGTGTTTATTGTCATAATTAGATGATGCTATAACATTTGAAAAACATCAAAAAGTAAATTTAAATATAACAAAATATGTGTTTACTTTTATTTTTGTTGGTAACTCTCAGACAAAAGAGAGGGAAAAGAGCTGCAGGGGACTCTCGACTCTTGAGTTGCCAACCTCTTGATAATTGTACTTAACCAACTTTGCTTGATTTTCCCTTTTTACAGTCATACTAATCAAATACTGGAATAATAAGTCAACTAATTACTTGATTATGAAACTGATATCTGTGTCCCTAAATAATCCAAGAAAAAGATAAATTCTTTAACCAGATTCAGTTGAATCATTTGAACGTCAGATAAACAAAAGAGTGTCCACAGAGATGGATGCTGCCCGAGGAAAGAAAACATGTTTCATAGCAGGCAGTAATTTACTTTTTGGAGGTCAAGGTTCAGGAGTCTTGTGGTCATCTTTTGAGGGCAATAAATGCTTCAAGGGATTTCTGTCAGCACGTCCATCTTCTCTGACTGAAAGCAGAAGATTTTTGAGATCATAGTTTAAGAGTCTAAGTCATGAAGTCTCTTTGTCATCATTTGTTGTCATTACAGTGTCTTCAAAAATCTTAGTGGGACAAATGTTTACTCCGCTAACCAATAAAGGGACTGGACTAGACACAATATTCTTGTGCCTCATGATCAGCCCTTGCTTGTAAACTTAATATATTGAAAAACCCTTTAAAAGGACTTCTGTCACTTTGTTCAAATATCCTCTTTGACTTGGTCATTCACTGCTTACATTTCAGAGGTCAAAGGCCTCACGTTCACCCATTTCCTTTGATATTTTACTGATCACACTACATTCACCACTCTGGCCCCTCTTGACCTATCACTCTACTTCAGCTCTAGGGTACTTGTGTAGCTTTCAGAGATCACAGTTGCAGATTGTTCACTCATGAGCTGTAGTTCTGCTTTTCTCAGATGTTTATTTCGAAATATCTCATGACAACCTTACACACACTCACACACACACACCAGACTTTGAAATACAGTCCAGCGGCCTACAACCTACAAAAGTCTCAACTTTTTTATATTACACAATGACAGCAGCTGTTGTGTCACAGAGAGACGAACAGCAGAAAAGTGTGATGACAGGCACTGTCAAATGTCAACACTGTGACGCTTTGGAAATGGGTCACTCGATTTGTGCTGTCGAGTTCGTGGCCTACAGCCAGTTTTCAGGGAGGAACATGTCCATTGATTGATCGTTGAGCCAATGTGTGTAGGTGTGAATGGATCATGAAAAGTGAATGAGGGAGACAGTTGTAGAGGGACAGGCCTCAGATATTCTTCCTTAAGCAGCCCATACAATGCAACACATTCCAGTGATAAAGAATGATAAGGGTTCTGCTAAATCCCTCATAAAAACATTTTCAGAATGGTTGAGTGAAATTTTTAACAGTCACTGTATTGATTAAGCATAGTAAGCAACCATAATCTAATGCAGACTTTTGCCTCAGGCCAGGGTGTGTGGAATAATACGTCTGTTTATACAGCACCATCAGCCCATTTATATCAGCTTAATGTATGAATCTATACCTACATTTGTAATGATTAATTCTCTCTTATCCTCGTGTTCAGACCTTGTCTCAGGCATTTATCCAAAACTCCATTCAAAAATCTCATTGATGTTTGGACTAGGGAACTGGAAGTGCTGAAATGGCCCTGTCTAACAGGACTTAGAACTTAACTTCTCTATTTTTGTTTAAATATTCTGTTTTATCAAGCCACTGTTAGAAGGACTGTCATCAACTGACCCTCACTATCTGCTCCTTTAAACAAGATTCTCAAGGATTTTGTACTTTTCTCCTACTCCAAGCATTTTCTGTTTTGGAAATACTCCATTCATTGTGTTTTTCCAGTCAACTGGCATACAAAGGGTTAAAAATATGATATAAATCACTTTTTTTTCTTATAAATGTAAAGAAGAGGAGTGGATGAAAACACAAATGCATTGAAAACATAAAACAAAAATCAACATGTAAACATTTTGGTGCTCTTTTGTGACTACCACTTACTGAACCTAAGGGTCTAAGTGTGAGTTTTTTTTTTTAAATTTACAGAGCAGTTAAATAATAATGCCATAAAATCAATTCCCTGGTTGATCATTGGCAAGTCCAGACTCTTTTTATTCAAAAAAGATTTCCAACCTGGTGCTTTGTTTATATAGATAGATAGATAGATAACTTATTGTTCCAATGGGAAACTTGCTTTCACAGGCTGTCAAACGAGAAAAGACATACATTTAGGAAACACAGAACATACATTGTACTCATCCAAGAGTCATATTCAATCACATTGAGAAAAATTCTAAATTTTTTTCTTTGTGTGTTTTTAGTGTCTTACTATATTCAAACTGGTCGACAAAGGATTAAACATGTAAAAAAGAATATATTTTTAAATACATATAAAGAAGAGGAGTATATATATATATATATATATATATATATATATATATATATATATATATATATATATATATATATATATATATATATATATATATATATATGGACCTAAAGTGTTTTTGGTTACTTTTACTTATTGGGACCTGACAGTTAAATGTCTTTATTGAGCCAAATATTGGAGGACAGTAATGAACTAACTCTCAGTATCTGCCCTCTTTCACAAGGTTCTCGGGGATTTAGTATTTTTGGGACAAACTATCTAAACTACAGACAGAGCAAGTTTGTAACCTAATAATCAAAATGAAATGATTGGTTTGAAGGCAATTCTGTCTTGACATTTATTCGCAGATTTGCCACCATAGGTGATTTCAATGAATGAAGGGTTGAACACACTGAGCTCTCTCTCCCTCTCTCGCTCTCGCTCTGTCCCTGTGCCTTTAAAAGCGCGCGCTCCTCCCTCCTCTCAATGACCAGCCCGCAGTACTGCCTCTTTAACACATCCAGTGGTAATGACAAACCAGAGGCGCTCCACGGGCCAGCGTGTGAAACACAAACACTAATCATGGGCATTAACAGCAGCCACTCATCCGAAACCCACAACCCGAGACACTAACGAGGCTCCTCCGGGCCCCGGTCCATCGTCTGTGTGCGGACGCGTAAAGAGTTGGAGCGGGCTCGCCAAATGGACGTCGATGGACAGGAATGACTCCTCGGCTCCTGTCGGACTGAAGGAAGGAGGGGAAGAAACCTCTGCATGTTCAAGTTTCCTGCTCAGACCACAGCAGGGGCATCGCTTCGTGCGTGTTGGATGTGGGTGCGTGAGCGGCGGTGTGTGTTGGGTGCGTGTGTGCGCGCAAACGGAGGAGCAGCAGTGGCGGCGGCGGTGGTGGAGGTGGTGGTGGCCGCAGGAAGGGAAGTTTAGCGCCGTGATTTTTCTGCTCCTCTCCCTTTACTCCGTCGTGTTGATTTCATGCCACAGCGGGGGACGGCCGGACTAAGGTTTCCCTGATGAAAATTAACCATCTGTGGAGAGGCTCCGTGATCGTGACTATGATGATGATGTCGAGTAAGAGCGTGGAGTGGCTGCAGGAGGAGCTGGAGTCTGGGGCCGGCTCTCTGCTGCTGCTGGACTGCAGAGCCCATGAGCTGTACGAGTCCTCTCACATCGAGTCCGCCATCAACCTGGCCATCCCGGGCCTCATGCTGCGGAGGCTGAAGAAGGGAAACCTGCCCATCCGCTCCATCATCCCCAACAACGAGGACAAGGAGAAATTCGTCAAGCGCTGCAAGACGGACGTGGTGGTGCTGTACGACGAGGCGAGTCCGGAGAGGCAGGAGTCTGGGATGGGGAGCTCCGTCCTGGGGCTGCTGCTCCAGAAACTGCGGGACGATGGCTGCAAGGCTTTCTTTCTGGAGGGTAAGATCACAGAGGCTTTTTTTCTTAAAGTCCTTGTTGTTGTTATTTAAGTTTCGATTGAGCTGACACAAGAAGGTGGACTGTTTATATTTCAGTCTTCTGCATCAGCCTATAGGATTTTCAAAGTGCCAGAAACAGTCTTTTAATGCCAAAACAACATAAATGTGACCCAGAATACTTTAAATTAGTCTCTGGATAGGTTCATCAAGCTTTAAATGCCTAAATTAACAGTTAAGATAATGGTAAAACAGCATACAATGCTTATCAATGTGGTTTATTTGGGCTATGATGCATTCTTTACAATATTCCTCAACAAACATTCAACAAATTATGCCAAAACATAAAATATGTCCTAGGATCATTTAATTTGGCTATGGATGTATTTATCATGCTTTAAATGACCACAATGGCAGTAAACTACAATGATTATACAGGTAAACCCATGACCACCCAGTTGGGCTGTGATTTATTACAGTAAATGCTTCAAGAAACAGTCAACTATTTATACAAACTGCATCGAGTCTACCTTATGATCATTATATTGCGCTATATTAATACATTTTTGCATTTAACTCTTGAAATACTCTAACAAACAGTCAACATAAAATGTCTTAAAAAAATCTTTGAACATCTAGTTGGACTATGGTTTATTACAGTAATTTCCTGAAATGCTCCAAGAAACTGTCTGATATAATGCAAACAATATAAAATGTGCCCTATGATCATTAAATTAATATGTCTTTGCATTTGATGTCATCTACCAATAGAAACTACATAAAATGTAATCTATTTTATTAAAAATACCCTTTATTGATAGATTTTCACATTCATTTCTTGCAATACCTTTACAAAAAGTCACATTTTAGCACCAAAACAACATAAAATGTCTCCCAGTATCATTCAGCTTGATCATAGATTAACCAATTAGCCTTTGCAATTAAACACTCGAAGCCTATAATAATCCAGTTGGTCCTATGATTTATTACAGTAACATCTTTTAATTTCAGTGATTAATACAAACAATATAAGATGTACCCTATGATTATTAAATTACATTATATTAATACATCTTTGTTCTACACAATTTATACAAACAACATAAAAATTTCACCAGTGATAAATAAATTGTGCTTTAATTATACATAACAAACAGTCAATTTTAAATACCAACATCAAGATAAGATAACTCAATAAGGTTCTATTCATTGTTTTTTTTTAATCTACTTCTAAAAATACCTTTCAATGCTTTAACACTTAGGCTATTAATTCAGTCATGTCAGAAAAATTACAAATGATGATTAATTGTGAAACAACTGGAGTTGTTGTTTTTTTTACAGTTTGCATTATAAGGAAACGCAAAGCTGTGGATTTAAATAAAAATATTGAAATACATTGAGAGTTTGAGTTGAGAGTTATTAAATACATGCAAAACGGCTAATCTCATGATTTCATGATAATTGCATTTGCTCCTTTTGCCTACTTTTGTATCTAAACCCAAAAATATCAATCTAGAAAAGTGCTTTTACATATAACAATCTAACAAGTTTAAAATGAAGTTGAAGATCTTTTAAACTCTTGTAAATAGTTGTTTTAAGTATCATTAAGCCTATAAGCTACTTATAATCAATGTAGGTTAGCTGACATGAGAGTAATTGTCATACTAAATCATTTTAACACGTATTAGGTGGATCTAATTGTCAGACATCCTACATCAAACTTGTATATGAAGCTATTAAGACCAATAAAAGAAAATATTGATATAGTATGCTACAATAAAATGATTAATTATTAAAACAAGGCAGCGTTATCAAAATATTTCATAATAAAGCATAATGTTATTATATAATGTAGCATGAGCCACAGGCGCTGCAGGGTCACAGTTTGAACTTTAATACATGCATTTCCTTCTCCTCCTGCCGCCATGATTTATCGTCCTCACTTTAATATCACGATGACAGTATCAGACAGACTATCTCCAATTGTCACAGCTTCGTGAACAGAGCTGTTAAAATGTGTTTTTAATCAAATGCGGCAGAAACAGCCCCACCATGTTGTGCTCCTTCAGGAAAATACAAGCCTTTTTTTCATGAATGAACAGGGAGACGACAACACTCTGGATAACCCTTAGACAGGAAACTAACCCTCTTACTGCGTAAAATGGAGTAGTAACAGGTCTGAAATATGGCAGCATTCAAAAGAAAGACTGTTTAATTGGTAGACAATGGTAGAGATGTCAGAGTAGAGTCACAGAGCGAGCTGCCATTCATAAAAAGTCCACAGAGCAGCAGAGTAGTGAGTGTCCTGCTCTCTGCAATTCTCCCCAGGGCTCAGCTTTTCTCAATGGACCACATCTGTCCAGCCCCAGAGCTTATTCACAGTCATTTAAATATCACATTATGGGCCTATCGCCTCTCACATTAAGGCAGGGTGTGAAGCTTTAAAACCAGACAGAGGGACAACAGTAACTCCACTTCCATAAAAATCTGCTTATGTTATTTTAATGAACACTTAATCTGATAGAAATAATAAATTTCACACTCAATGTGTTGTATTAACTTTGATGTTAAAGACTATCATTACAACAACATCTTCTGTACATGCAGATAATGCATATTAATATCAGTAACTTAGTTTTAATTTTTGGAGGTTAATCTAAACTAAGCTTTGGAGGAGGGCTTGCTCTCTGAATGCTTTCTAGTTTTAAGAACATGCTTTGTGGCATTGTTTAGCCGCACAATTGTTATAGTTGTTTTCATATTGTTGGTTTATGCTTAATATTTTAGGACAAAACTTTTTACTTCAAGTTTTTATCTGAGGGGTGTGAGCAAGGATGGGTAACGTAGATGTCACAGGAAGCCATATTGATTTTATTTTCACTGCTAAAGAACCAAACGTTTGCATATTAGATGATACTTAGATGACTGTATGACATTTTCATACAAAGTTTTCTACATAGTTAAACTCAAGTATTCACTTTTAGACATAAAATATATTTTTGAAAAAAAAAAAAACTTATGATGAACTTCGTCACAGTTCTATCAAAAGTTGATGCTCCTGTCATAAACTTTGATTTTGTGTTAGTTTTGGCGATTCCTGTCAACAAACAATCCATTTTTATTCCCACACAACTCATGTACTGTATTATATAACCAGTGTGCTCGGAATGAAAGAAAAACTTCCTCTTGACTTCATCATGTCCAAAGAAATTATTATGAAATACACTTTTGGCACAAGAGCCTTTAAATTTTATCTGAAAATCAGTATTCTTCTGTTTGCCTCACAAAAAGACATCAGCACGAGTTTCAGTCTGTTTCTCAATCATAAAAATTCCAGACCCCGAGTGTTAAACTTCATGGTGTTACAAGCCCATATTTTTTTGCTTGCTGTTTTTTGTTTACTTTTGTTTCATGTTATTAATGAAATAAAAGCATAACTTTTTGCCTTTTTTTTATCTTTTACTGTTTTTTTTAATAAGAAAACTTGCCAAAATAACACTAATAGGATTTAATGCAAAAATCTAAGGTTTTATTACTGGGCCAAATTTCCTGTCCCCAGGAAATCATAAGCCATACTTTAAGAATCCCAACAAAGAGTTAAAGCCAGTTTAGCTCCCTCTTGATTGCTATGAACGGTTTGTTCACCTGTTACTTAAGCAGTGAATCCCAAAGTGAGGCCTGGCAAAGCCTGATAAAACAACCAGCAGTGTTTTGCGCTGCCACCACAGCAAGACAATTTTTGTGAGAAAGCTTCCGGTATACGTAAGCTAACAACAAATCTGTACCAAACTGTTAAACTGCTGTGGCAAAGGCAAGAAACAGAATGAGTCGTACCTGTCACTCAGCTTCACCTGAACAACAGTGAATGATTGAGGGAACCACTCTTATTTACTTTGCTGCAACAGATCAGTGATGAACATAAACGTTGTAGTTTGACGCTGAAGTATCACCTTCAAACAGGTTTCAGTAAAACCAGATTGCTCTACATGTTTATTTGGTCAGTGTGGAGCATACAGTGTTATACAGTGGAAAATCTGTGATTTGTGGAATTTATTGGCCACATTATTGCAACCATAATTGTTATATTAATGTTTGTTTATGATTTTTGTCATCAAGGAGTAAATATAAAGTTAATGTTTTAACTTGAAAACCTAATACAACTTTTTCTATCCAGCAACTCAGTGTATTTTTGTCTTGTCCTTTTATCTTTATTCTTTATTTATTGATGCACCCAAATATACAAAAAGGGAATTTTCTTTATTTTTCAGGCACTTTACTCATAACCCTTTGACTTACACATCAAAAAATACATTTGTGAAAAATTATTTGTTGGTAAATTTGTGTTCCTGCCTCTTCATTAAGCAACATTTTAGGTTTTATTTTTCAGATCAACCAATCAGAAAGCAGTTATTCAGGTTGAGTTAACTGTATAGGGTTATTCTTAAAAAATATATATATATTTTTCCATATAAAGACATCACAGAGAGCAGAATTTGTTAAGATAACCTTTAACCTTGCTCTTACTCTGTGAGTCACTTCCATTTTTTCCACAGTTTTTAGACAATGATATTTATGTACCCAGTGAAATATAGGTTTACATACAGCAATAGGGCGGCAAAAAAAGTCAACCATACGATCACAATGCAAGTCAAAGGGTTGAACTTTGCAGACGTTTTACTTCAGTCTTAAGTCTTTAACGGCACATTATACTTTTCTGTTTTTTTTCCTGCAGGGGGCTTCAACAAGTTCCAGTCTGAGTACCCTGAGCACTGCGAGACAAATCTGGACTGTTCGTGTCCCAGCAGCTCCCCGCCATCCTCCGTCCTCGGTCTGGGAGGACTTCGCATCAGCTCCGACTGCTCCGATGGCGAATCAGACCGAGAGCCGGGCAGTGCCACCGAGTCAGAGGGCAGCCCGCTCCCCAACAACCAGCCAGCGTTCCCAGTCCAGATCCTGCCGTACCTTTACCTGGGCTGTGCCAAAGACTCCACCAACCTGGACGTTCTGAGCAAGTACAACATCAAGTACATCCTTAACGTGACACCCAACCTGCCCAACATGTTTGAACATGAAGGAGACTTCAAGTACAAACAGATCCCCATTTCTGATCACTGGAGCCAGAACCTGTCACAGTTTTTCCCAGAGGCCATTTCATTCATTGGTGAGTAAAAGCAGGAAATACTCTGACTGTGTTTTTTCATGTCACAAGGGCAAAACAGTGGTTATGGTGATTAATAATCCATGAATAATTCTTTTTGCTGAAACCTCTGTTCAGAAATAGTGTAAATAAGATAGTCACAGCTCCACATCAGTGGAGGTGATATTGCTAGAGGTATTTGTAGAGAAAAATAGATATGGCAAACAAGAATATCCAGGAAACTCTTACATGAAAAAGACTATCGACCCCATTTTAGTTGCTTGAACCACCAACATTTGGATTCAATAGAGATATGTACTTAAATTCAGGGATTTCCTTGTCCAGTTACTGATCAGTAGATTAAAACAGCCTCTCTGCTTTGTGGGTTGTGATCAGACATCAACTTACATTGTTCTCATTACCAATTACTTCCACAAAATTTAAAACAAAGATGTCTCTTTGTCGCCACAAAAGTGCAGCTGCACACAAATAACGGTGATGTAATAAAACAGAAAAACACCAAAAAAGCATATAAAAGATTATAAAGCCAGGCATGTAAGGCATGGTTGTTGGTTTTAATAACTTTTCATGCTTAACATCAGCAGCAGGTCTAATTTAACAACATCAAATGTCACTCAGACCAGAAAATATGTGAATGATAAGTCATGTAAAGTGAGAAAAATGAGCACTAGAGTTAGATGCAAACTGTATATGAAGGAGTTGTAAACAAGGGAGTGGTTGAATTTTCATATTTGTTGTTTAAAAGCATCTATGAGTACAAGCCTTATATATATAATACAAGCCTCATATTATAAGGCACTTAAATGGTAGTGTTGGCTTTTAACCCCTTTTGTATTTATCAGTAATGTAATTACTTGAGTTTTAGCCTTCAACTAAAAGTTTATGGTAGTCCCGTTCTAGATAATACTCATGTTCCATCAATCCCAAGGCTTGAAAGAGTCTGAATTTGTCCAGCCGTGATGATATTAAATAGTTTTCATCCAGCTATTAGCATCACTGTGTTTTTTTTTTTTTTGATATGCCAATGTGACTTGTAATTTAAAAGCACTTTGAGCAGTTGAAGCCCAGAAAGGTGCTTTACAACCTCAATTTCATTTAGTCTGCTCATTATCTTAACATTTTTAATCATTATTTAACCCACACCTGGTTTGAATATTTGCAGCAGGGTGGTGCCTCACAACAGGAAAATTACTGGTTTGACTTCCCATGTCGACCATGGTGTTTGCATGGTCACCCCATGCATGCTTGAGTTCTCTCCTGGCACTCCGGCTTCCTCCCACAGACCAAAATCATGCTCCATAGGTTGATTGGTGAATCTAAATTGCTCTTAAGTATGAGTGTGAGCGTGAATTGGTGTTTGTCTCACTGTGTGGCCTAGAGAGTATCTGGAAGCAGGTTCAGGGTGTACCCCGCCTCTCTACCCATGTTAGCTAGGATAGGCTCAAGCCCCCGTGACCCCAAAAGGGATAAGCGGTATAGATAATGGATGGAAGGATTTTTCGTCATTATTTTTTATAATCGTTATTTATTAATTAAACCAAATCTGGTGGGAATAATCAAGAAAATATATGAATGTGGGAGGCACGGTGATGCAGCAGGTAGTGAACATGCCTCACAACACGAAGACTGCTGGATTGACTCCCGTGTTATCAAGGGTCTTTCTGTGTGGACTTTGCATGATTCCCGAGCCTGCGTGGGTTTACTCAGGGCACTTTGGTTTCCTCCCACAGAATAAAGACATGCTCTTTAGGTTAATTAGTGACTCTAAATTGCCGTTAGGTATGAGTATTAGCATAAATGGTTGTCTATCTCTCCATGTGGCCCTGTGATCGTCTGGCAGCTGGTTCAGGGGGTCTCGCCCAATGTCAGCTGGGTTAGGCTCCAGCCCCTTCAACTCCAAAAAGATATAAAAAGATATAGAATAACAAAGAATAACAATAGAAGAAAGAGAAAAATGTGTTGGGATACCCCACTGTTGTGTCACAGACTATGGCAGCACTAAGAAACTGACATACTATCTTTAAACCTGTGAACTGATTGATTTAATGCAGTATTATTAGTAAATAATTAAACAGTTTACTTGGTCTTGATTTTAGACACAGAAATTGACCCTATTTTCACAATCCTTAACATCTTTGGTCAAAAACTAATGCAAAGAGCTCCCACAAGACCAAGGTACCATAAATTAACCTGTTTTACCCTACTTGGAAGTCCACTTCCTTTAATATAATCATTTGATTAAAATAAAATGAGAAAATCAAAATGAGATGTAAAACCAAGTGAAACAAAATCAGAGGGAAATTTTCTAACCAGGTCTTCAGTGACCTGTCAGCTTCCCCTGTTTCACTACTTCTTGCTGAAATATGAATGAAAAATCACAAAATAAAGAGCAGAGATTAAATAAAGCATGGGAAAACATTCTTTTAGAACAGGGTCACAAGAATTTCATTCCTCATCATGTCCGAGTCTCAGTACTTCCCATCATTCCCGTCATTCCTTCTCCGTAAATTCCCAGAGAGTGAGTAAATTCCCTCTGAGTCAGCGAGGACATTAAGAGTCTCAGTGCTGCTCTTCGATTGCCCAGACCTCCTGACATTTATCGTTTCTCTTTCTGTTTAACCTAATGTTTCTGCTTAGGTGGGAGGAACTGTGACATATGCCAGAGTCAGAGGTCGGTCGTGGCAGATTTGGGTCACGCTGATGTTAAATGTTGCTGTTTGATGGGCTGTAATGTGCTGGGATTACATGAGTAATCTTGAGTGAACAGGAGGCTAATTACAGGTGAAGGAGACCCAGATGTTACAGCTCACTGTTCAGCTCTAAACAGTGGATTCCTCAAATGTCTGAGATCATTTAATTAACATGTTTTTCTAATGTACTCAAGATTGTAGAAAGAGAGGAATTTGATTCATTTCTGGCTTGTTTTACGGTTTTAAATGGCTGATGCATGTTCAATGTATAACGCACAAATGTCTGCCTGGACAAGAGTCAAGTGAAGACCAAAATTCATATCCTTGTATTTTTTATCTGAATTTTGATACATGTTATAAAACATATTCTTTAAATAATTAAAGAGTATTTGTCAACATGCCAGAATCATCCATTTTGGTAGGACTCTGGTAAAAGAAAAACTGTGATGGGATGATGTGGTATTGGCTCCATTTGGCTTGGTTTGGTGCTGGGTACTTCATGTCCCAGTTCAGTACATACACTAACAGTGTCTCCTCAGCATAGGCGGAGTTGTCAGAGCACAGCTGCGTCACAAATGCTGTGAAGGTCGTACAGATCAATAATAGAGGAATCAAGGTGATAGTGCAGCTGGCTCCCCATCTTTGGTCATTTGTCTCAACAAGCAGACGATATTGTATAAGAGACAACTGTAAGCATGAGCTGAAAGCACACAAAATGTTTCGTTTGTTTGTTCAACTTAAATAAAAAACCCAAGACATGATCTAGAAGGTCACTCACACATGGGACCTTTTAAATATTGCATTTTGTGCCTTTATTTCGGGTCGGCAGACAGATTTGTTGGCATGATAGACCTCCTCTCCAAGTGATTAAAAGAAGAAGGACTGATAGTATGAAAATGTTCAGAAACATAACAATCTTATGCCAAAGTAAGAGAAAACCCTCAGGTTCCCTATGCTCTGCACCAGTTTCACTAACATAGTCAAATTTTGCCAACACATTTGTGCAATTTGTGCGTGTATGTGTTGCATAAGTTTGCCGGCAATTTTTAATAACCAAAAACAATAAATTATGCAGTATTAGGTGCTTAAGTCTTGTGCTGCCCCGAAATCAAACAAGCAACAATATTATTGGATTTTTGAAATAAAGAAATAAACAGTAAGACAATCTCCAGTTACATGTAGAATTTCGAATATAGGCCTAAAAAATGGACATTTTATTTCGGTAAATTATTTCTGCCCTCCATTAACACCAATTGGTATTGTATTTTATATCACTGGAAAGCCCAATCAGTCACCTTTACAACAAGGTACAACTTGTTAGGATCGTACATTTGTGGAATGCGCAGCACAGCTGAACGTGTGGGTAGCGCCCCCCAAAAAATGTGCCAAAATTCCCTGCAGTGGCAGCATTATTTGACATCAGCTCTTGTACCATTTCCAAACTTAGGACCAAGTTCTGTGAGACTGATGTAGTCAAAGACACACGAAAAAGTGAGCGTCCCAGGAAGACAACACCCCAAGAAGTCCAGTTCCTTACCTGTGCTTCACTGAGGAACTGAAGGCTTTCATCCAGGGGAAGAGGGGATTTTGGCACATTTTTTGGGGGGCACTACTCACAAGTTTAGCCGTGTTGCTTATTCCAGGAATACACAACCCTAAAAAATTGTACTTCATTGTAAAAGTGACTAATCAGGCTTTCTAAGGATATAAAATAAAACACTAATTGGTGATATTAAAGAGGAGAAATGACCAACCAAAACAATTTTTCCAATTTTTTTAGATGATTAGAAAGATTATCTTGTGGTAAATCAGCACAGTACTGTTGGTCATTCTTATGGTCACCAATCCTTTTTTCAAAGCATAAGGCCTGCTATTTTATATCAGAATTAACAATAGTTATTTGGATATAAATGAGTTTGTATTACGATAAATATTATCTGAAAATGGATCATTATCTAAAAACCGTGACGTATTTTCCAACCCTCGTCTGCATTTAGACATTCAAAGTCTCTCAACAGATTAACTCCTGGTTACTTATTTGACCTGTGAGTCTTGTTTTAATGGCCAAGGGGCTTCCTGTGAGGATTTTTTGGCTCCTTTTACTGTTGAAAGTGATCACACATTACATTTAAATGTAATTTGGCATCAGCGCTGCAGCCTGAGCTCATGAGCCGTTTGACCCCAATCCTACAACTAGCGAGGGGAGGCAGAGAGACAGAGAGATAAAGGAGAGGATGAAAGAAAGAAAGAAGGAAGTAAAGAAGCACTTAACTCCTGCTCTAATGGCTTGTAGTGATGCAAAGTGCGAGGCCTCCACGTTGATAGATGGTGGAGGATGGAGCCTGTAAATAATGCAAGATGTTTTTTTTCTATTCAGCTTTTCTCTGCAGGCCGAGAGCTGGAAAGCAGAATGAAAAGAGGCTGTCATTGAGAAAGGTCATTGTGAAAATAGAAACATAATAAATCGTGAAATATTTATTTAGAATGATATAACATTCAGATGGTGCGTATGTTTACAGCCAGAGTACACGAGTGCCACACTGTGAGTCAATCAGGACGTGTTTCTTTAAATAACAGGTTTATCAGACTGTAAATGTCTGCTGCACTGATTAATATTTCTCACACAGTTGTGATTACAGTATATCATGATAACAATGATATTCAGAGGTTACAGAGTGCGCTGCCCTTAAGGTGGGACAAAGGGTACTGCCTTTAGGGTCCCGAGTCATATGGGGCCAAAAGCAAAGCATTTAAAGATTAAGAATATTTTGCCGATATCCAATATGGACTACCAGGGGCCCAGCCATGTCTGTGGGCAGCCCTGGTTATAGGACACTTTTGAGGTTTTTATTGCTGTTATTAAAAATAAATCTTGAAGTTCGAAAATTATTTTAAATTATTTAAAGAGCTCATTTGCAAAACCTATTCCAAGGATTTTCAAGTAACCCCAAAGTGTGTATAAATGTATAGGTTTTATTGCAGTGTCTCATTTTGGAAGTTTTATAAGAAATTACATCCGTAGTCGTGGGCACAGGATAACAATAAAAACTAGCTTGCACATGCCTTTGTTAAAACCATTTTTGTATCAGTAAGATTTTAGATATGGGAAATTGCATGTAACATAACTATCAATATTTGTTTAACCAAGTTCAACAGATTTTGGTATAATTTCAACTTAATTTCTCATTTGTACAGACTGAACCACAACTTACTTTAGATTTTTATTCCACACATGAAGGTAATGGTTGTCATCTTACCATAATTTTTCCTTTCTCCTCTCTTTCAGATGAGGCACGTTCCAAAAAATGTGGCATCCTGGTGCACTGTCTGGCGGGGATCAGCCGCTCGGTGACGGTCACGGTGGCGTACCTGATGCAGAAGCTGAACTTGTCTCTGAACGACGCGTACGACTTTGTGAAGAGGAAAAAGTCGAACATTTCCCCGAACTTTAACTTTATGGGCCAGCTGCTGGACTTTGAGCGGACTCTGGGCCTCAACAGCCCCTGTGACAACCACTCGACCTCCCCACCGCACGACCAGCTCTTCTTCACCACGCCGACCAATCACAACGTGTTTCAGCTGGACACGCTGGAGTCCACATGAAAGTTAGACAGTGGACGGTCCCCTTTTCTTTTGAAGGGTCAAAGTGGTGAACGTGCCACGGTAACACGCAACTACACTGGAGCGAAACACAAGTTTTAATGAATGTTTTAGCCTCCGTGTGGCTCGTCGTCTGAGGGCCGGCTCACGCAGCGGCATTGGAGGGACAGAGGAGGCCACAGATGCCACGTTCAAAAAGGTGATCAGGAGTTTATTTAACCCAGAGGGGGGACTGATAGACAGTTTACGATGGCGCCCTCCTCAGAGGTGATTGAAATGGAGGGAAGGTAGAGCCCTGATCTTCTTGTTTTGTGACAAAGAGGCAAGGCAATTTAAGTGACTGAGAGACTGCAGCAGCTTCACACAAAGAAAAAACCTCCAGCGCTCGATTTTCTGAGACGACAACATCCTCTCTGTCTTTCTGTCTCAGCTCTCCAAGCTGAGCTGACTGGTGCCAAGTGGAGAATCTGGGATTTACTTGTCGGAAATCTCGCTCTACTGAATGTAGAGTTTTAAAAACCAAGGAATTAACACACACACACACACACACACTCAAAGTATGTATGTTTGTACTGTATGTATGTTAACGTACATAGCAGCAGCAGTCCTTAACAAATTCAGTATGTCTTTATGCATTTTTGTATATTTTTGTGTACATTTACGCACAAATCTATACCTTATATAAATATATACGCATAGAAATCTTATCTATCCAATCCAATAATGGCTTAAAGGAATGTAAAACTAAAGAAGGGGAATGGGTGTGCTCACACCAACAAAGAGGAACCTTTTATTTTTTTACGTTGATTTTTTTCTGTTAGGTTTGTAATGACCTAATGCAGTTTGCACAGTGGTGTAGCCATTGACTTGTTGGCACTTGACGCAGGCGGATAAAGAGCCATTCAGAGGAAAGGAGGACAGTCCCAGGCTGTGACGAGTCCCGACAGCTGCTCACAGGAGCGGGGAGGGAGCAGGAACTGGGACCCCAGTGAAGGACAGGGGAGTCAGCGGGTCGGTAACAGGGCGCACAGGGTCAGCAATCATCAAATGAAGCAGAGACAGGTAGGAGTCAAGAATACAGGGGAGTGAAAGGGTAAGGTATGAGGAAGAAAACGAGAGGAGGAAGATGTTTTTAACTGTGCACTTTGCAAAATGTGGAAATATCATGAATGAAGTCCAGATGTTAAAAACAAAGAAGTTAAAATGTGGAGAATAATGTTGGAAAACAAAATCAGCTTTAACTATTTTTAAGCTCATTTTGATTTATTTCTTTACACTTCGACTCTTTCTGAAAATGCTGATTTTTTTTTTTAATATTTCCGATTAATGTTTGATTATTTTGACATTTGTCTTCTTCTGAATGATTTAACTTTTTTTTCCCTTTTTTGCTCTTTGAATTTAACATTATTTCTCAAAAAATATTTTTTGCTCAACATTTGGACTTTTTTGGACTCTAAGAAATTTGTAATTTCTTTTTGATTTTTGATTTTTTTTTCCTCAAAGTTTTGCTTTTTGCGCTCAATAGTTTTTCCATACCATATTCTAATCTTTTCAACTTTGAAAGCTGAACTGTCTAAAAAAGTACAAGTAAATACATCCCCTCTCTGTTGTGTTTGTAAGAGCTGAATCCTAAAATAATCTTTAAGGGATATCATTTTCAGGACAGCAGCTCAGTGACTTGCACTCTGTCATTAAAAAAAAGCAAAATGAACTTATTTTCCTCAACACCTAGTCCAGGTTATTGACTTTTTTTCCCCAAATACTCTTAACATATTTATTTCTGACATAACATTTCAACCTTTCTGCATTATTCTCCATATTTCGACTTTTTCCAGTATTCTGACTTCTTTCTCAACATTTTGACAGTTCATTGAGGTGCGTAGTGAAAATAATCTTCCTCCTTTCATTTTTCATTTACCTAAACATTCTTCCATAGAAGATACAAAAGAAGAAGCCATTTTTTTCTAGTGTAAGTTCCCAGTTTCTTCTTCCTTCCTCATATGACTGTTAATCCTATGCCTAATAATAGGCAGCACATTTTGCCACCAGCTTTGTTGGGTTTGTTAAAAGTTGCTCTGATACAGATACTGCCTAAAACACGTCACCAATAATCTAACCATAAGACAAAAACAGCTTAGCTCTAGCAAAAAGTGCTACAGCAGGAAAAGCTTGTAAAACGTCTTCAATCAGTGCGCTACATTTGCACTACATACACAGCATGATGTAAAGAAATCTGAATCATTATCAGGAGGAAAGGTTGTATCAGAACACCTTCACCAAAAATGCATGTTTTTATATCTCAGAATATCCTCACATCATGACAGATTCTAAAAAGTATTCACAAGGCTGTGACTTAAACAGTCCAGGCTGGAACTTAGAAAGAAAGGCCGGGGTGAGGGGGTTTGTTTGGGGTGCCAGTAAGGCTGTCACCATATCAGGTGGTCTACTGACGCTACCTAAGGTCAAATATGATATAAGATTTATTCTTTTAAGTTTTGGGGCTTTTTTTCACAACTTCAAACAGTAAAATTAGATCTATGATATTATTCCAAATAACAGTTTTTAAGATGATCAACAACCTTATTGGGGTTAAGGCAGCATACATCTCTGAACTACTATTATGGCATAATGAAGTGCCTCCACACTTGTATATATTCTTGATAATTCCCACCCTTAAGGAAGTTGTTCAGCTTTTTTTTCTCTATCCTGGGACCATGGGTACAAATTTGCCAAAAACAGGACTATGATTGTAATCCGGCCTTCTTGTTGGGATTTAGTTGTTGTTGACTGGGACTGGCCTCAGCGACAGACTGCGCTTAGCTCCTTCACGCTACATTTTTCCTTATTTGCATTGGGAAACAAGAGGAAAGACGTTTCTGCAAAGGGAAGCCCCCCTTTGGTCAAAGGAAAGTTTGTTTGAGTTGATTCACCCTTAAGCCTTGGGTATATAGTATTAAAGATATATTAAACACAAATTAATACATATATATACATATATAAATATATATATATATGATAGAGCTTCTAGTAAACAGATCTACATTATTTTGGATACAGAGCATGCTGCGGTACTGTATGCTCTCTAACAGTAGACGTAACCACGGGTTTGATGTTGCTTTAAGAGGTGGAAAACGAACGATGGGGACTGTTTTTTTAACTGCTGATGCTGCTGATCACAGCCGCACACAGCATGTGGCTAAGGAGTTTTCAGAGACCCTGCTCATATCAGAAGATGATTTATAAAAAGGACTTAAGATGCAGAGAATTTCTGCTCAATGGTTTATTTTTATGACTGGAAAACACTGCAGCTCATTTCTATTTACAGCTGTATCAGCAGGCACACGGCACCATGCAGGAAAAACCTGTGTTACTGTCCTTCATCTCATTTTTTCTTTGTTTATTGCTGAAGAGATTGTCAAACATCTTAGCAAGTTTAGTTCACTCAAGCTGCACTACATGGCTACCCATCCTGCTATAAACCAAAAGACTAGGCTGTTTCATGGTGTCAGATGTTACTGAATGTTAAAAACTGTCCACTCAGAGCAAACCAGCAAGGAAAAAGAAAACCATCGGCTCAATTTGTAGGTTGTGACCACCTTTTTTTGACTCAATATACTAGAGGTAGAAATCATTTCAAATGTTTGGTAGTATTGCAACAGTGATGCTAGGTGTCTGTGTAGGTTCTCAGTCATTCAGGTCATGGCCATTCAACGCTGATCCAAGTGGTGACTGGACTGGCTCTTGAAAGTTAAAGCAGAAATGGTTCTTGTAATCTTCTTCTTGGCTGTCTTCTCATACTCCCGCACCAGTCAAAGGGCATCCTTTCCAAAATGCCAAGTCAGATGTCTGTGTAGGCTCTCAGTCATCCAGTTCATAGTTATCCAACCCTGACCCAAGAGGCAGCTGGACTGGTTCAGATTCTTCAAGAATCTGAAACAGTCCAGCTGCCTCTTGGGTCAGCGTTGGATAACAATGGCTACGTTTACATGCAGTCATTCAACCTTTCATAACAGGAATATTAGCAATAACCTGGTTGCGTGCAGCCATGTAAACACCAAAAAAAAACTTTTGAAAAACCGGAATATGCTCATATTCCATTTTTTTAAAACCTGAAAATCACCCCTGGGCTACTCTTTTTCTAACCCAAATATTTGGTCATGTATACGCCAATCAGGATATCCTCATTAAAAGGAACATTAAGTTATGTTCTGCGCATGTTCTTTTCGCAAGGAATCTTGGTCTTTTGAGTACAGGAAGTACTTGTTGTAACATGGCACAGCTCCGATTTCCTAATTCTTCATGTTCTCGCCTTCCATTAATGAAGAAACTGACAAAGAATAGAGCCAAGTACTGGTGGTGGGTCAGTACCAGCACCAAAGCTGCTCCGGGCCGTTCATTTTCAGCCGTGCTGCTGCTGTTCTCGTTGCTAGTGGATACAGGAAAAAGAAGCAGAAATGACGCGCATTGCGTCATGACGTTCTCCATGCGTGAGGACGTTCTCCGTGCGTCGCTGTTTTGTTCGGGATACTATGCATAGAGGAATAACCCTGTTTGCTCACGCATGTAAACTGGGTTATTCCGAATGTTTCAGAAACTGGAATATTGATCGTAACCCGAATATTGACTGCATACAAACGTAGCCAGTGATATAAATTGTATTTCTTAGTATCAGAAGCGTTTTTTATGATAAGTATATAAAGAACAAACACACCTAGAGCTGCAAGAATCCGTGAATGGGTTTGTATTATAATTGAACATCCAAGAGGCTAACAATATAAGCAGTTTAAATTGAAAATGTAAGATTTCACACTTTTTGGGGTTTAAAATCGATCTGACAGTAAATGTACATGTCTTTTGGCTGTGGAAAATGAAAATATTTGAGGGTGTCATCTGGGGCCTTTTCTGGGCAAATTTCCCTTTTCTTGTATTTTATATTTTATCAAATCTTTTATCTTTGCCAAATTTTTAATGTTTTAACTGAAATTATGCTTTATTTGCCCTTCAGTACATTAAGAAAAAGTTGAGGAGTGGACACATCCATAGCGTGATCTTCAACAATAACTCCAGTACAAGCACATTGGACTTGAGTCCAATCACACAGACATGTCACCGGAAAAGCTTCACTAGCAAATCCATTGTTTTACTGCAGAGCAGCGCGCCTGCAGGATGCTCCTCCATAAGCTAACTGGCTTTATGTATTGTCTAGTGATTGATTATTGTAAAATCAGCACAGCTCAATTTTCTGCTCCAATTAGTTTGTTTTGAAGACTCCAATTAAGTCAAGTAAGAAGTGAGATTTAATAAAGTATAACTGTACAAGGACAGACAAAAATCTTCCCCTCACTGTTTCTATGAACAAAAAGCTCCACACAGATACACAAGTGTATGATACTCAGGTATTTTTTCCCCCTGAATTCTCTTAAAATTGCTGGGGGGGTTTTAAATATTTTGCACTCATACCCTCCACTTTTATGACATTTCCCGTTTTTCATCATCTAGCAAAGCAGCTGTGAGAGCTTGACATTTGCACATCAGTTTTGCCCCATCAATAATAAAGCATAGCTTGCTGGTGAGAAGCAGCATCTTTGTATGATCAGGCCCTTGGATACACTTTTTTTATTTTAGAGCTTTTATGCTTTCATTTGAATCGATAAGGCAGAGGATATAAATAAAATCAAGTGGAGACTGACATGCAGGAAAGAAGCCTCAAGCTGGATTTGAACCCTGGCTTTCCGCGTTAAAGATGTAACCACCAACCATTAAAAAAATCTTGATTTGTTTTTTCAACAGGGAGCTTCATGTGTTTCCCTCATGGAGTTGGTGAAAACATCTTGAGTTAAACTTAAAGTAGAACCTGACACCTCATCACAATCTTTTATTTGCGCAGTTTTTCTTGCATGAAGCCCATTATTCATGAGTAGCTACTTAAATCAGGCTGACGTGAGCAGGGTCTGCACGAAAACACAGGTCTGGTTTCAGAGGGAACAGCAGAAGCTGAACAGGGTTGGTTTTAAGCTGGCCTTATATAATCTTTCTAACTTGTTTCTAATGCTGACTGTTCAATACTTTGTATCTCACTTTAAAAAACAACCTTGTGTAAAAAGCGAGACATTTGTTTATTTGTTATATGAATCAGAACATGGTATCTACAGGCAGCGAGCTGTCTTTGTACCATAACGGGTCACACGAGGTCCTCTTTGTTACTCTGCAATATATCCAAACACCTTTTTTGCAGTATTTTGTAGATCCAAGACCTCAAAGTTTTTAAACTCTTCTTTTTTTGTACTATATCTATTCTACATTAGTATACCACTTACAGCTTAGTATACGGCTTGTGGACTGAAGTAACATTTCACCTGGGGTGTCTAAAATGTTTGACCTGAAAGAGGCCGACACAAACACACACATACACAGAGCCAGAGCTGCGGTTCAGCATGCCCGTTATGTTTCACAGTAGACGATTACACCCCCCGGCTTTAATAATTACAAGGTCTTTTTCCGTCTCGTTTTGATATGATGCGCTCTATGCTATTCCTGTGGCCTTTAATATGAATATATATCTACGTATATATATGTAATGAATTTATATGCAAAGTTCCTCTCCTATTATAGCATCAGAGATGAAGATAACACCATGCCTGAGTGGACTTCCCTCGTCTGTAGTCACATCCCACTTACAGAAAGGAAACTGCGGAGGACTTGATCACTTGCACCCTAGGATTGAAATATATTTCAGTACAGAGCTTTTCTATTTCAAAACAGTTGATTTCAAGCTGCTTTCTCGTGTTTTTGTGTCTTTGTAACAATGAAAGAGAAAATCAAGTCTTCTTCTCTGTTTGTAAATTTTTCAGATCATGGGAACGGCTGTTTCTGTGTCCTTAAAACTTGTAGCTACATCTTGGTAAGAATGTGCTTGGGAGGAAAAGACGTGAATGAGCAAGATCAGCAGAGAGAGAGCGAGTGGCAGCGTTTAATACAAAGTGAAAGAAAAAGTGAATGAATTTAAAAATGTTACCTCAGTGAGGAATTTTTTCAGGGATTTTTTTGACAATGCATCTTGCATCGTGTTACAGCTTCAAACACACGTTGACTAGCTGTTTTGTATTGTGCTGTAAACAGTTTTTAAACAGATGCAATCTGTCTGTGTATAAAAAACAAAGGGGCATGTTAACAGAGGCAGGTTCACCTTTCTGTCTACTGAAGGAAATTGTTAGACCCGATGTATTGTACAGTATATGGAAACAACACAAAACATGTTTATACCGCAAATAAATATTGAAATATTTTTTTCTTTAAACATGTCTCCTGGTTTTTTTTCTTCATTAAGGCTGCAGCCACAGCACATTTAAAGAACTTGTCATAACTCTATCAATATATCTACCTATGCACACATACATAGGTTTAACAATGGTGCTGGTGATATTGCCCTACTGCATATGATGAAAAAAATAAGATGTCTGTTGTGTCACATTGATCAAATGCTGGTATCAGGCACACCTTTAGTGCCTTCTCTTTGGTTTCTAAGCTTTTCAGCCGCCAAGTGTCTATTTCCTCCAACTGAACCTCCCCTCTTATCCTCCAGAGTTTCATCATGTGTAAGACCAGAAAACATACCCAACCATCAGCCCTTTGATCACACTCATTCCCTGTTTATGGTTTAGTTTACATTAGCATAGATTTGCATTTCACAAACAGTTACATAACTAAATGAATATTTAACTTTCAACTCTCTTGACAAAAGTGTGTGTCTATGCAAAGTCGGTTGTCACTAAGCTCAGTCTGTATGTTTGACAGGAAGCTTTAAGAGGTATTCACACACTTGTGCACGGTAGCTGGTGTTGACCAGCATTGAGTAATCAACAAAATTTCAGTGAAAGTATGCTGCTGAACACTGTACAAACATATTGTGACATCACTCAACAAATGCCATGAAAAGCAGCCGTATATTTCCCCACATGCAGCTTCGAGGGTGAAAGATGGCCGTCCCAAAAAGGGCGCCTCAAGTCGTACAACAGGAATCCAGTCTGGAGAAGGAAGCAGCTGGACCTGACAGAGCTGATGTACATTGAGCTACAGGCAGGCCCCAGCATTCCTCTACAGAGATGAACGCAGCTGTAACTGAAGGAAGGTAAGAGGAAGTCAAGTCTTGCTGGTGCTTACAAGCATGTAGGTTCAAATATCATTTGTCGACATGCCTGGGGAACATCAGCATTGCCCTAATGACATTAACCTAGCCCTGCATGGCCTCACTTAGCTCTATGCAGCTCAATGTTTCCCCATATGTCAGCAAAAGTTGGCCAAAATGTCAATGTGTGAATGCAGCTTTTAAGCTAGCAGCCAATCAGCCTATCTGAGCACAAAGACTCTAAAGGAACCAGCTTGACTCTGTCTGAAGGAAACAAAACTGTCCACTGGCACCTTTCATCAAGTATGTCATACCTCCCCTTTATAGAAACGATCTGGAGTCCAAAAGTAAAACTAGCCAGTTGCTTTGTTGAGTTGCTTTGTTTCTATTTTAAGTGGTCGTTGCTAGCTGCTTCCTACTGTAAGCCAAACTTTCAACAAATAGTTTGGCTGATAGATCTTCGCCAATGGTCTCTGTGTTTGATTAGTCGATCATAAGCAATAAAGTTGCATAGTGACTTGACCAACAGAGATGACAGCTTGCATGCTTGTACCCAACAGCACAATATGGCTGGCATTATTTCAATCAGGAGAGACCAAATTTGAGTGAACAATTATTTTCTGTATTTTACAAGTTTGTATGATTGAAAATGTGCAATGCCTTTTGTGATTAGCAGCTCTTTGGCGCCCAGACTTCATTGTGATGCCTCAGTGTACTTCAGGGGTACTGAGGCCGAATGTGAGAAAGGATACCCCCACTGGAGTCAGACACTGGTGGTGGTGGTAGGGATACAGTACAAGATGAGGGGTAGACTTTTGAGCAGCTTACTGGGACCCTGATGTGATGGACTTAGGTGATGATAAGGCCTGCAGGCTGAGGTGAGAGGTCAGACTTCTAAGGAGTTAGACCTGGACACTAATAAGATGGTTGGAGGTGTCTGTGGTGGAGGAGGGTTGCCAAGATCACACACCATGGCACTGACTGACTGTGGGGGTGCAAAGACACGATTTAGAATATAACAGCAGCAGGGTAATTGGCCAGACAGGTCGTGGCAGAATCTGGTTGGCTCAGTGCTTAAGTGAGTGCACATTATACGTGACTGTGCCGCGACAGCCAATCAGTGTTGTGTGGGTGTGTGACGACACCAGTGACAGACTGTCTTTATTCCGGTTCACAGAGTGACAATCCATGTCCGTGTGGGAACATTAAGTTAGTGAGCACATTAGTTCCGCCTAGATGGGACCGCACTCAAGGTGCAGCTGACAGACGATGCTTGCACGTTCTTATGGAAAGACGGGGGAGAACAATCAATCATTTTACATTAGTGATGTAACTCCCTCATAATATTGAATGCCAAGCTTTTCTTATACACAACTTCACAATACCACCTCCCAGTTTTGAGTTCCATTTAAAGGCTGCATTAGCTTACTGCATCTATGAACATGGTTGGCTGATGTTTAATTCTAATTTTTGTACCAAGAACACAAAACGAGATCAGTTTAAAGTATCTAAAGTACATTTTTTCTCTACAGTTTGTTTGGTGATAGATGTATTTGACGGAAAGGGCAAGTTAGCTTGTTTGCTAAAAATTAGGCTATGTTAACAAATGCTAGTTGTTATATTCCAATCTATTTCCAGTCTTTGGTATTTGTCAGCTGTGGGACATCCGTTAGCTAAGAAGCTCAACAGGTGATCAAAGCTATGACATTTTGGCTAGCTGTTTTTCCTTGTTCCCCTTCTTGATGTTAAACTAAGCTTAACATGTTAAGAAAATATAGATGATTAGTTGTTAGAAAATAAAAAAAGAGGAGTACAGAATTATTTGTACCAGCTTTGGGTTTAAAATTCTATATAATGGCAGTAAGAATTTAGCAGTGCCTGAGGGAAACGAGGAACTACCTCTTACTCTCTTTGAGCTTCACTGTTCAGTACCTGCATGTCCATTAACGGTGGCCCCACGTAACCTTAACTGCACTCTCCATCTCCTCAATTAGCGGCTAATAGTGGCACATGCGTATAGGAAAACTGACAGCCAGGGAGAGCAGAGAGCAAGAAGCAGCCAAGTGAGGAAGCGAGAAGAAGTGTTGGTGGAAGTAAAAGAGAGCATCCTGGAGACAGCGCTGTGAGCTGAGCTGAGCCGGCTATAAATATCTCTCCCTCTCTCCTCGTCTCCTTCAGCACTGCCCTCGCTTCTCCTCCTTCTATCGGCTCCTCTTGGATAGGCTCTGACTTCCTTTTCCACCACACCATCCTCTCAGTAATTAAGACAGGATATTACAGTGGCAACACAGGTGGAATAACGGAAATGAGGACCCTTGTGTTTGAGGAGACGGGGGACAGTGACTGCAACTAACCTCTGATTACTTCCTGGTTTCCTGGCAGTCTGATGACACCTTTTCCCCAACTAATCATCATCATGTATGTTCATGTAATGAGGCCTTTTTTCAGACTATAATTTGAGGTAATTAAAGTGCAGGATTCATCACAAACTGTGATAGTTATAGGAAATCATCAAGAGATTACTGATATTTCCATCCGAGTGACACACTTCTGTTGACTGGAAGAGTAGAAAATGTGTCACAGTACTTTCTACAATAAAATACTCTCCTGTTTACAAGAAATGTTACCTTCAACTGGTCGATGTTTTGTTTTCAGGTAAGTACATTTTTTTTGCATTTCAGATTTCCTGATTAGTTTCAAGCAGTTTTAAGTCCATTCAACTTTTACTGAACTAGGTAAAGCTTGGGGGTCGGGTACATCATAATGTTTTATTACATTTTGGAAATTCATAGTCATAAAATGTATTTAAAGGTCTCACATTTACTTGTAAAAAGTATGAAACTTTTGGCAGCACTTTGAATGGGTCATACCTGGATACTTAATCAAGTCTTTACTGTTTTGGTAGCGTAATATGATTTTTAAAAATGTTCTTGATGGTTTGCTTTTTGACATGACAATTTATAGCAGTTGCAGCATCATTTACATTAAAGTTACATTAAGTTTGGGTTCATAGGCTGTGAAAAGGAGAAAAAAGGACAGAAAATGAGGAATGCAAACCCAGTTCAGATTCAGGGTTTGTAGACCACCCATGGATGTAGTCTGAGGTATCAGATATCAAATGTTTTCAGGGTTTAACAAAGTGTGGATGATGTGCTTTAGCCTTTGTTTGCAGTTTATGTTTGCATCCACTTTTGCTGTTTTGCCTCTGGCTCATGCCATGGTGTTACTCATGACAATGGTTGAGAAAGGGTCTGTACAGGACTTGGGTACTGGCAATCATTTCTTAGAGGTAAATGGCTCTGAAGTTTCTATTTTTATGGACTTGGTAAGGCACAGATCATTAAGCATTTGATATATGAATGCCCAGAATGGAGGTTAACTTGCATTCAGGTATGATATCATAAACACAGCTCCCCTCGTGCATCTAGGTAGCCTCTGTTTGCAATTCATGTTTGTCACCAGTTTAGCTTTTAGCTACCATGATGTTACTTCAGAGGAAGCTTAGGAATGAGTCTGAACAGGGCTTAGGCACTGGCAATCTGTTCCAATCAGAAAACATCTCTGAATTTCTGATATTTATGGATTTGATAAGGCACAAATCCTCGAGGATTGTCTTTTTGTGTCTCAATACCCAGAATAGATTTTAACTCATGTTGAAGTGAAATATTAGAAACATAGCTAGTCATTGTGCTTGGTGGCTATTCATGAATGTTCCCACTTTTTCTTTGTTTTGCCTCTGGCTTTTTCTCTGATGTTTCTCATGGCCTAGGTTATGAAAAGGTCTTTACAGAGCTTGGGTACAGGTAGTTATTTCAAATTTGAAACTGGCACTAAATTACCTTTCTGCAACAACCATCTGTGTCAACATAACACAGTTACATTTGTGACACTGAATGTAAACGAGAAGATGATCATAGCAGACTGCAGCAGACAAAGTTCAGCTTTGACCCTACACTACACTAAAGCATATTTTTAGCACTAGCAGTAAAGACATTTCTCACAGGGATGGAGGCATATGTGATCTGATAAATCATTTCTTTCAAACACAGCACAAACATAAGGAAATGCTCCTTATTCAGAGTGTTTTGGTCTCCCATCAACATTAAGCCCCTGTCTTTAGCCACAGGCTATGTCACCACCACGAGAGGTAGGAAAAGATGACTGCTGAAAGTTTCAGTCCTCTGCCATATTACTCCATATCCTGTCAACAGGAACATTTAGGACTTTAATGGCCTTGTTGTTTAATAAGTACACAACCAATTTAGAGAAATTATTAACACTGCTGCTGATGACGATGCACTCCAAATTACAGTGACAGCAGATTCAAGTTATCTAAGAAGAAGAAACAAGGCCAGACTGTTGATTCATTTTTCCAAAATAGACATGAATTAAGACATTGTCCTGGCAGCTGAAAATGTCTCTCCTTTCCTGTTACCAGTTATTGGTTATTACATTGTAAGACAGCAAATTCTGCAACCACATTTACTGCTATGAAACATGATGGTACTATTGGTGCAGATGGTGAAACAGCACTGACCAAAGTCCTACTGTCAGGAGGCATTTTAAGGATCCAAGACTGACTGAAGGGTCATAACGAAAAGATATTTGATCCTCTGACTTCTTAAGGGAATATACATCTCAGCATTCATGAAAATTCAACAGTGTTTTAAGATCTTTTTTTTAAAGCACTGTAGCTTGGAAACTGAAATAATTCTGAAAGCAAGCAACCTAGTGCTAGTCTGACACACCAGATGGACCATTTTAATATTTCACCAGTCCATCTGAAAAACAACCCAAAATGTGTTTAGGAATAGACAGAACTTTTCAGAAGCATATCCAGCAGGTGATTGGACAATCAATCCATCAATCACATCCATTACGGGCCAATAAGATTATGTAGGCAAGCGCTGCTGCCGAAGTGTAAATAACAGAATGTTAGCCACTTCATAAAACAAACTCTTGGCAAAACATATTGGAAGTGAAACTAAAATATCCTATCTTTAATGAAGTTTGTGGTTTTGTTATTAAAATAAAATAAATTAAATTAAATAAAAAGAATTACATTTTGGTGGTGGTCTAAAAACAATCAGGCAGTTTTCCACATTTTTGATAATTAAATGCATTGGCAGATGATTGTGCTCTCTGATCACTTTTACGTCTTTCATAAATACAAACTTATCGACATTAGCAAGGACTGTTTTCTCACATCATAATGGTAAAAGCCCTGGATTCTTTGTCTTTCTTCTGTTCTTGCATAAAAAGGCATAATTCAGGTTGCATCCATATTGTCAAGAAATTTTTTAATAATCTCTTAGATGCTTAAAAATGCTTCCAAAGCATGAACAGAGCTCACATACAGTTAAAATCATTTATTTATGGGGTAAACTGCAAGAGATTATTTTGTTTCCTTTCACGTTTTAGCTAGTCTGTGACTTTTTATTAGGAAAACATTAGTTGTGGTAAAGTGCTTACATGTCAAGAGTGACATGAGAGGGTTTTGTAAAATGAGATTATCAGAGAATTTAAATTAGCCTCTTTTTTAGGTTTATTCGTGTTTTTTTATGCCTTCACTAGATTAAGAGAGATTTGAGTCCGAATTTAGGCTAAAGTGAATGTGAAAGAGGCCAAATCTGGACCCATGTCATCAAGGACAATAGCTCCATTCAAGGGGACCACAAACATAACTTATGTCTACTGGTGCCCTACAAAGTGGTTTTTTCACACAATGTTATAGTAATTTAACCTACAATGTATCATAATGGAGGTAGCGTTCAGGCAACTGTGCAGGGTTGGTTTGGGCAGTGGTGGTGGGGCCTACTATGATGACTTTTTCCACAATTTCTGTTGGCACCCCTGCTTATGGATGTGTAAAAAGAACTGTGCAGTCTTGAGATTAGTTCAATGTCGATTCAAAGCTGTAAAAAAGTACTTAAAATTCCTTGCTTTGAGATGCTGTCCTGAATGCAGCACAGTCTTATTTTGTTAATGGCTCCTGTTTTCTTTTAATGAGATTTTCCTCTGACTGACAGAGCAGAGCAGAGACTCGCACTGATAAATAACATCTGACAAAGTCTTGACACTGACAAACACACAGGCACAGGTCTGCCTGCTTTTATAAAAGCCCTGCTCTTGCCGGCTCCTTTAATGGGCCCAAATAATTACAGTAAATAGCAGCTCTAACAGCTCCTGCTGCTGCAGTACTTAGGCGAGCCCCGTCCTCCCACTGTGAGTGCTACTGTACTGTTCTGCACTGTACTCGACTCTCTGTTACGGTTATATAAAGACGCAGAGCTGCTCTCGCTACAGCAGCCCACCACTTCAAGAGCATAATGAGAGGGGAACTGGGAGGAAGTACAGGGAGGGCGAGGATGAGGGAAGTGAGTTCATGTTTCATCATGTTAAGTCTGCATACCTGTAAAACGGAAGCATTCAAACAAGAGGGAACCAGACATGAGACCAGCTTTATATCATATCTCTACGTTCTCTGTTAAATACTTTATTGTGATTTGATCAGCACAGTAACAATTATCTTTAAAATGCTTTAAATGTTTACAGCACTTCAGTTTCTGTTGATTAGGTCTACTAACATCATTATTATAAATATCATTGCATATTAACCACACTCCAGACCCAACTTAGATTCATGTCACTATGAAAATACTCGGATGACAAAGCCACTATAGGCTGTATGGGGGTTGTGCAGAGGGAGGCATATTACAGTCTGGTTGAGAAGTCTGTGAGATGTGTGACAAAAATCACCTGAAGCTATGTGTGGGGAAAGCAAAGGAGCTTTGTGGTAGACCTCATGAAAAACAAGAACTTTCCATCCTCAGTTTGCATCAGAGTGTCTCATCCCCTGGTTAAGTTCCCCTTTTATTTCTTCCTCATGTGTCATGTCTTGTCATTCCTGTTTTATTTTGAAAGTCTCACCCTTGTCTCTCAGTTCAGGGTTTGTGTCCTGCCCTCCCCTCTCTGTGTCTCCCTGATTGTCGACTCTCTTCACCTGTGTTCCCTCCTGCGTCACCTGTGTCTGATTACCTTGTTTGTGTATTTAAACTCACTTCCCCTCTGGTTCTCTGCCAGATTGTCATTGTACCTCGTGTCATCACTTTCCAGCATTCCCTGTGTTTCTGATCTCGTTAGGTATATTTTTTGATCTCCCTTTTTGCCAGCCTATTCTGACACCTCTGTCTAATTTTGACTGCTCTTTTGGGCACCGAACCCTTGTCTGAGTAAAGGCTTTTTTGAGATCTTGGACTGTGTCTAGTTGTGCTTTTGGGTCCTTCTCGGTCCAGTTTTGTGTGGCTTACACTGATCAGGCATAGCATTACGACCACCTGCCACCCTGACTGGTCTGGGTGGCAGGTTTCCTTCCTTGGACCACTTTTGATAGATCTTGATGACTGTAGACCAGGAACACCCACAAGAGCTGCAGTTTTGGAGATGTTCTGACCCAGTCGTCTAGCCATCACAGTTTGGCCCTTGTCAAACTTGCTCAAATCCTTACACTTACCTATTTTTCCTGCTTCTAACATCAACTTTGAGGAAAAAAAATAAGATACCGCCTGATATATCCCACCCACTAACTGGTGCCATAATGAAGATGTAATCAATGTTATTCACTCACCTGTGAGTGGAGTTATGCCTGATTGGTGTATGGTAAGATTCCCACGTCCTGTATGTAACAGGACCTAGGGCCTGAACTGGCCTTACTTTTTGATTGAGGTGGTTAAGGCTAGAATGCTTGCAAAACTGTTGACCATCTTTGACAGGGACTGCAGGACCCGAGGAGCAGTGTCAGCATACGACTTAAGAGATACAAGAGGTCTTACCTGCCTCAGTCAAGCTCTTTAACACATTTGAGTATGCCAAACTGACTGACAAGTAACAGACTACAGGTAGTTACTTTTAACAGAGCAATGGTAAAACCACGACCGAAGCTGTGAGCATCTATGCTAATCTCTGTACAAGCAGTCGCTTCCTGCTGTCATCTTACTTGTAGCTCCCACCTCTTACTGCTTTAAAGGATGCTAATTGGTCATGGTAGGTTGGAATTTGGTAAATCCAATCGGATGATTACAGACATTCAACCACTGCACTGCAAGGTTAAAGGCCATCTTTTCAAAGATGTCAACCAGTGAAGGCACAGATTTCTAGCATTTGCTACGATCACAGATATAAATAAACCTAAGTTGTTGCCTTTAGAGAGAACTATAAGACAGAGGAAAAGTCTCTCAAGCTCTGAAAACAACATCCCTGACTTTTTATCTGTCATAGAGTGACAACAATGTCATAATGACAAAAGAAAAATGTTGGAGAGAAATAGCAGAAGCACTTTGGAGCCTCAGAGAGTAAGGGTAAGCATTAGGGATCCCGTTAATATATCAGACATCATAACGTTTGGAAAGACAAACAATAGTTAACTCTTGTGACTACAGTATGTCTGTTTGCTGTCTTCAAACATCATCACACAGGTCATAAAGTGCAGGCGAGTACAACCATGCGGTCTGTCACGTCTAGTCAAATCCCTGTCTAATTTTATTGCCCTATGATTGCCTAATCTGACACAGTGAACATCTTAACCGTCTTAAACACATTGTGTTTGGGAGGACCTGCTTCACAAGAGGGTGGGCTCAGGCACCTAAGGCTGAACGACTAATTGGATAACAAAGATTTTCTTCCCATAATTAAGTTTTAATTTGACAAAATCTTTAGTAACTGAAATGTGCATGTTACCATGAGAGACGGATTCAATTAAATGTATTTATGCAGGTTCTCTCTGGGCTTCTGTAATGTGTTTTTTTAATCATGTTTAATTTGATTTGTCTTTTTGATTAACTATGTTTTGCCACATTAAGTCTAAACTGCAACATTTTTAATGTAAGTGGCTAAACTTTTGGTTTAGTTACAGTTTCTCAGTGAGGAGGTGATGTTGTGTCCTGAGGCCAGACGAGTTGAAAACCAATCATGTAAACAGACTTTCACGTTTCAGAGTGACACTTCACTTTGTAGTTTCATAGTAGCAGTGTTTGTTTTGGCTGATCACGAAGACCTAGTTTAACCAAAGTCAAATTTGACTTTTGAATTCACCTGAGCTTGACTCTAAGTGACATCTGAGGGGTACATGTGAATATTTTTTGATCGTTTGAAGCAAGAACTATATAGAAATGATAGATGAAATGTGGGAAACATGGCAAGGCAATGCAAGATGGCGAAGAGGAAAGACCAAGGCTCTACAGCGAAAACAAGAACTGAACTGAAGGTTTGTGTTCCTAGAATAATGTACCCTTGAATTTTAGTGTTCAAGGAATGTCCAATCTTCATCTGAAACAAAAGGAGAATTTAAGATCCAGCTGGTATTCTGTGTGATTTGACATCAAGTACTAAAAATCTATTGTACTACTTTACAAACATTTAGTCTTGACCAGGTAATCTGATTGGAAAAGAGGTTTTACTTGAGTGCTGAACAACAGCTTTATGTATAAATATATTGTATTTAAGCTGAACTGATAACGATAGGCATTTCAGATATTGTTTGAGTCTAAAATCAATGCATTTTTTATCAAGTCAGTTCTCTAGATTACAGTTGGCTTAGTAAAATCACAATCACTCGTTACAAAGGCAAAACTTAACCCTAACATAATCAATTAGCTGTTCTGATGCCTGCAGGGAAACAGCTGAGAGTCACTTTTTAACAATATGAGAAAAACTCTTATTGAAGCCAAATATGATTTTAAAGTCTGAAGTCAAAATCCTACTTCTTTTAAGAAAGGATCTCAAACTTTATTGTCTCCATCAGTATGTGAAAATGTGTGTGTAGTATGGGAGTGGGTCATCTAATACTGTTAAATGTGCTCGGGCAGCCACGTGGACCATTTGTGTGTATTTGTAAATGTTTGACTTTTATCCCCTCCTTGTTAAGCAAACACATTCAGGCGGTTCTCATCTCTCTGACCCCTGAAGAAGAAGAGCCCACTTCTGTATTTATTTTCTTTTTATATTTTATATGATGAGTAAATTCAGCATCATGTTCATCAACACAAACTTCTATGTATATTAATCAGCTGTAAAATGTTACTGTAGCATCAGTTGTTGGTGACGATTGCATTCTGCTTTAAATTCCCACTTTCTCAATCAAAGCCTGTTTGTTTTGTTTAACAGGAGAATAGATGTCTGATGTGACATTTGGTATTTGCATATTAAAAAAGTTAAAAAAGGCTTTACATTTACTTGCATTTCTTTCAGTACAGGTGATATATAAGTAGAAATGCTAAGTATTGTGTATTTAAATGTGTTGTAGTTGCAGTACAGCCGTTTCTTCAAATCATTGAATGGCAGCTTTGTTTTCCAAGAGGGCCACATTCAATAACCATCCCTGCCAGAGGGCCACGTTTTTGCAATTTGAAGGACACTAGAATGGACCAATTAACATAAATAGACACAAGAATTTGCATGTACATTATAGTCACAAGACATGACCTTTCAACATTGATATGGATAAAAACTCAAAAATTCAGTTGGCAATATTTAATCTAAATAGCTTAAAACAGAACTCAAGCCACTTTCAGCTGATTTTTGATGCAAGTAACGGATTATTGACTGGTTATCAAAGTATATTTTACTTTCATTTTTATCTTTCTTTTGATGCTTAAAAGGGAGTTACACAAAAAGAATTAAAGTCGATTAGCTTTTTTCTTTACAATATTGCTATTTAGTGTTCATGGCAGGTTTTTATCCTGTAAATACTTTTTTTTTTTTTGTATATTACAAACTGACTGGTGGGCCGCACTAATATGATAGGGGTGCCGCATGTGGCCCCCAGACTGCCAGTTGCCTTCCCCTGCTTTAATTATTTTTGTGTTTTATCATGTCCATTGTAAATTAGTGTCAAGTAAAAATCCACAGATTATTCCTCTTTCTGCTCCTTTTTATTCATGATCTGGCTTTTTGTTTTATGTATTGAAGTGTTTTCTTCTATCAATAGATGAAATAAACATTGGAAAAAAAATATACAGACAAATTTTTGCCTTTTTTTTCATTTTTGTCTATTATTTATGTATGTAATATATTTTTGATGTTTCCACTTTTTCAACTAATTCTGTTTTTATATGTCAGTCTTAAATTCAGATTCAATTAGGTGATGCAAAGACTCAGCCACAGCACTCTTATAATGTGTGATTTTAAAATATACATACAGTATATATTTGTTTTTATTTATTTTATGTTGTTGTATATATTCATTTATTCATTCATTTTTTTGGTCCTGTAACCTTTCACCCTCACAGATAATGCTTTACTACCAAGCAGTCCAGTTTGGTTCAGCACAGTTTGGTATGGTTTGGCACGGTAAACCCTGTTCATGTTACATTTACACAGTACACTCGTTTCTGGTAGGCAGAGATTTAAGCTGGACGATCACATCAGCTGCACAACAGGGTGACATCATTGCACCACAGCGCATTGTGACTCATAAATAAATCAATTAAAGGGATAGTTAGTATTTTTATGGGGCTGTGTGAGGTATAGTAAATACATTAGCCACAGCAGTTTTGGTCAGCCTTGCCCCTGTTAGTAGGAAGTTTCACCGAAGTCAAGTTATACGCTACTGCAGATGAGGACCAAGAACTCTGAGTACTTCGCCAAATTTTAGGAGAAAGCAAACTTCAAAAAGTCATTTCAGGCTGTACTGAACATATTTACAGTGTTATGCTTTTCCGCTCGCAAACCCATATTGTGTGTTGTTGAGGGGGTTTGAAAAACTTTTTATCAACATTTAAGAACATAGAAATTATTTGTAAACAAGAAACAAAGGGGCATAAAAATAAAAGATCATGAATTTGTTCTCCTGCAACACTGTAACACAAAATGAGGCACAGACAGGGACAAAAAACAGTATATATGTTTTAAAGCATAATGATAGCAGAGCTTGAGGCACTGTTGCAAACGCTGTATAAAGAGCTTTTGTGATTCAGTGTTTGATCTAACCTGTCACTCCGTGTGATAAAGATTAAGTCTCATTTACCTTTTTATTCACTTTTACTCTTCACACCCACTGCCTGTCTCTCCTGTCCTGTTAAATTTTCACCACCTTTTACTCTTCCCCTCCTCCTACTCTTTATCTTGTTCTTTTCTGCTTCTTATCACCTGTTCTTTTTATCTCTTCCCTCATCGTATCCAGGTTTAAATAATAAATCCATGAAGTGAATCCAGGCAGGTCAAGGTTCTCACCAAGACAGTGAAGGGCTCTTACATCCACTGTTGAGTTAAAGAGTAACAAGAACAGGTCATAACCACACTGCTGTTGGTCAGAACACAGGGAGGATTGTAAAGGTTTACAAGAACATCAAATGTGGTTGTTTTCTCTGCCAGGTGACCTAAAGAAACGTTAAATATACCATAATATTTTCTGACAAACAAGCACTCATGTCATAAAACTTAAAAAAATAAAAAATAAATCAACAAACAATAATGATGCAAGCAGAAAACAAAAACTCATCCATCACACTTATAGGCTACATGATTTATGGACTTATGTGAATTGTGAATTGATCTGTTTTTCATGATATAAAGAAAACTAAAGTCTTAAAAATGTTGATGCATTGAATTCAAATTAAGTTTTATGTTGGGTATTGTGTGTGCCATGCCAAAGGAAATGCAACTAGGGAAAGTTTGTCATGCAGTTAGCTAGTTTAAATTAGGAAGCGTGTATTAGCCGAGTTAAGTCGAATGT
Organism: Cetoscarus ocellatus; assembly: GCA_037902135.1. Taxonomy (NCBI): domain Eukaryota; kingdom Metazoa; phylum Chordata; class Actinopteri; order Labriformes; family Labridae; genus Cetoscarus; species Cetoscarus ocellatus. Next base: position 1,662,661 of record JBAMNC010000554.1, read on the forward strand.
TAGCTTAAACTAGCTGAAAACTGTCAAATAAACTAAGTCTAAATAGAAAAAGTTGCTAAGCACTCATGCTGAGTAAACCTGAGTGTGCTGCAAAAAAAATTGTGTACCATCTTGAGCTGAACTCAACCAAACTGCTTGGTAGACGTGCAGCAACTGAGAGCTTTTTTTGATTGACTTTAATTATTTTTCTGTGTCCTTGGGTCGCATGAGTAAGGACTCCTGAATCTAATCTTAGCAAGCTGCTAGCTCTGAGCTAATTGCTGGCCAATCAGTGGTAGCTGAGATTGTTTTAACAAGCAGTACTGCTATAAAAAAAAAAAAAAAACTACAACACAAAAAAATTCACAGGCTTTTTCTCAATGAACCCACATAATGCTAAGACCAAGGTTGATCTTCAAACTTATGTTATCCCCGCAGCACTCTGCAGGGATGAAACATCAAAACCCAGAAATTAGCCAAGTCAAATTGGGGGATCTGAAAGAAATAATAATCACATCAGCCCAACATGTTTAAGGGCAGCACAATTCTTGTAATTGAGTTGAGACTTGCTAAGCTCCTTGATTGAAATTAGCTTGGAGTTGTTAAAATTCCTCACAATTTGGAAAGTATTAAGATGAAACTGACTTAAATAAAAAGCATTGATTTATTTGTAATTTTACTCCAACCCTAGGCAAGCTTCTCTTCCTTTATTGCCATTTTAATCTGAGTTACCCATTCCTCCATTCACATATATCCACTCATATACCCATCCACTTCTATATTCACCACAGGTAATATCATCTCATAAAATAATAAGTGATCAGACATGATCTCTTCTCTGGCATTCATAAATAATGAATGAAACTCTACAGGGTTCCCCTGAGACTTAGATTAGCACACCATTAGCTGGTTGACTCCTTTAGATTGTCCAATCATCTGGGCAAGGACCTTTCCGCTGTAAGACCTTCCCCTTGCTCGTCTTTCACCCTGCTCCTCAGAGACAGACGGTTAAATGAGAAATTATTGCTCCAAGTTAGACAAGCACTAAATGCTCACAGATATATCCCTCTGTGTGAAATAATTCTCACCTCTGGAATAAAAAATGTATTTATATGCTGCTGAAATATCAGGCTGTTATGGTCTGCAGGTGCCTGAGTATTAATTATAGAATTTTAACCACTGTGAACCACTGATCTGCAACAAGGTTTTACAGCAAATACAGTTTAATTTAATCTGATACGGTGCTCAGCATGTAGCTCCAGTGCTATCATAAAATTGTTCTGTGCAAGCTTAACTTTATGGCTGAAGAAAGAAATCTAATAGTCCTTAACTATTTAAATTCTTTTCATAGGTAACAAAATAAAGAAGAAAGTAATTTAGTTAAATTAATTACACTATGTTCCATCTGCAGTTTTACAGATTTTGCCGTCATTAGCATTCACCCCTTTCACCTCTTTTTAATGCTGTTAAAGTGTCCCTTCTCTTTTCCTGTAGTGAACAGACCAGCTTCAAAGAGATCAGATTTCTTTCCTAGATTGACACGATTACAGTGTCAATCTAGGAAACCACTGCTGAATCAAATATGTTACACAACCGTGTGATCAATTTTTTTCTCAATCTACTGATTTTCTTGGTCTTACTCTAAGGTGCCATTTACATGACAACAAAATGGCTGAAAACGGAGAGTTTTCATTGCCTTTGCACCTTCCGTTTATACAAGAATGGTGCCAGAAATGCCTGAATCTGCAAACTTTTGAAATCAGGGTCCAGAGTGAAAAGTTTTAGAAACGTTCTCGTATCTGTCTCCGTCTAAAGAGGAATCGCCGTTGTCTGGGAAAATGGTGATGTACGGTGATTGTGCAGTACTCTTTCAGATAATTACCGAGCAACAAGTGTGCTGCTAGCTGTGCTCACTCCTCCAACTAATTGTGGATTTGCTGCATCAATACTCTGACCAGTGGAGATGCATTTGTTATATTAGCCAAGGACACTACAAACTTACATCGCCAACTACTGGCCTGACATGCACACTACCGTGTTTTCAGTCGTTCTCGCAGATCCGTGTGAACGTGCATCGTTTTCATACTGTCTCCGTGTGAAAGCCTGGCCCCACAGTGTCTGTCAAGAAAAAAAGAATCATTCCTTACTCTCAAATGTAGTTGATGATGCATTATGTTGCAGACAACTGTAGGCATTTCATTTCTGTTTCAGATATCCCTGTTCTGTTATGGTGCTACTTCGACCAGAGTTCAGAAGTGTGTCATGTTACAGTTCAGCATTGGCGCAGCTTACTCTGTACCTTGCCTAAAAAATCTACCAGGTATTGCGTACAATCCCAACTGGAAAAAAAAACAAAAAAAA